>JAVIAB010000008.1:74686983-74953077 GCA_032433765.1 Megaustenia siamemsis
ATGTGCTGCTTCTATAGATCTGGAGGATGCATACAACAGGGTACCATTTGAATACATCATGCACATGCTCCTCAAACTGGCGGTGCACCCCTTCCTCATTAGATGGATCGCAGCGGCACTGTTTCAGAGGAAGGTGATACTCAGATGTGGAAGTTGGTCTTCCGAGCCAACATCCATTTATCCAAGGCTGCCACAAGACTCACCATTGTCACCAGTTCTATTTAACGTGTACACAATAACGATCACGGAACAACAGCTGGATGGGAGGGGACGAACTATGACTTTTGCTGTTGATATTCTGGTATATCAATAGGGAAGAGACAAAAGTGAAATTGCCTCCACCATGCAAAATGGAGGGAGCCGCGATAGCTCAGTGGTTAGTGAACTGACTACAAAGGACAAGAGGTAGGGTTCGATCCCAACCGACGGCTTCCAGGTTCACCCAGCCTTTAATGGGTACCGGATTTTTTTTTGGGAAAGTAAAGCGGCACGGGCGTAATACTGACCACATTACCCCAAAAATCATGTGCTGAAGGTATGTAAAATGTATGGTCACTAAAACCATATTCCCTATACACCACTTGACGTGACAGGGTAAAGTCCTTTTTTTTTTTTATGCAAAATGAACTCGATTGCATCTCTTTCTGGTGTGGAGCATCAGGTGCATTGGTTAATCCCAATGAAGTATCAGTTGTATGGTTTTCCCTTAACAATCATATTGTTAACTTGGAAACACCAGTGGTACAAATGGGAGCTAATGAGGTGACCAGGGACAGGTTGATGATGTAACTCAGAGTTAAGTTTGATCGCAGCCTGTGTTTTAGGGACCATGTCGATCATGTGATAACAGAATCCCACAAAGGATTAACCGCAATGAAGGTCATGACAGCTGTCGACATCGAGCAGATGCTACTTACCCTTCTGTTCCAAGGACTGGTCCTCACACCAATCGAGTATGCCCTGGCAATTCTTACTGTCAGTACGACTCAAATTGACAGGCTGCAGAAAATACATAATGAATCTATGCGCATTATATTGAGTTGTATGAGGGACACTCCCTGAGTAGCAATGAGGTATATTCTTGATTTTCCAACCATGGATGACAATATCTAGATCTGGAGAGCACGAGCATACCTGAAGATTAATACAGATACAGAGCATCCATTGCACCATGAGCTCAACACAGGGAAGGGTGTCAGGCTAAAAAGAGACAAATCGTGGGTGGGCCGAGCAGAAGATGTCATCAAACAGGTCTGTGGACCTACCAATATCAACGTTGGCGAGGAGTGGATGCCGGTGCCTATGGCATTCAGGAGCACATTCTCGTGTATTGTTACCACTAGACTGGAAATGTAGGAAACAGAACTCAGTCGAGGTCAATGGTCTCATCTGTGATAACACAGATGAGAAAAATGCAGTCATCTATACAGACGGATCTGTAATACGACACCAAAGAAGAGCGTGGGCATTTACAACACGCTTGGCAGGCAGAATAGTTATGGAAGACAGTGGTGCATACGTTATGAACACAAGTAGCATGACTATGGAGGTGATGGCAGTGACCAAGGCATTCATCTGGTTAGAGTCACAAGACTACACCTACGCATGCATACTGAGTGATTCGAGGAGCATGATAAGAGAAGTGGAGGTGGGGTCTGTACACAGGCAATGGGTTGAGTCATTGCAGAAGTAAAACAATATGTAGTCACCTTTGTCTACTTCCCTGGGCATGCGGGAGTATGGGAAAATGAAAGTGCGGACAGGTTGGCTAGCTGAGTTACCAATTCTCGACGGTCAATCAATGGGTCGATCGGACATCATCAATGCCCTCAAAATTGTGAGAAGAGCACAGAACTTCAACAACTGTGAGTCCACGTCACTCCTCCAGATGAAATAGACAGGAGTTAAGATGGGCACAGCCAGAAACGAGAAACCTAGTGGGCGTATAAGAAAACTTATCACCCAACACAGAACTAGAGTCGTCAGTCGCTGGACACTGCAGGACTAGAGTCGTCAGTCGCTGGACACTGCAGAACTAGAGTCGTCAGTCGCTGGACACTGCAGGACTAGAGTCGTCAGTCGCTGGACACTGCAGGACTAGAGTCGTCAGTCACTGGACACTGCAGAACTAGAGTCGCCAGTCACTGGACACTGCAGGACTAGAGTCGTCAGTCACTGGACACTGCAGGACTAGAGTCGTCAGTCACTGGACACTGCAGGACTAGAGTCGTCAGTCACTGGACACTGCAGGACTAGAGTCGTCAGTCACTGAACACTGCAGAACTAGAGTCGTCAGTCACTGGACACTGCAGAACTAGAGTCGTCAATCACTGGACACTGCAGAACTAGAGTCGTCAGTCACTGGACACTGCAGGACTAGAGTCGTCAATCACTGGACACTGCAGAACTAGAGTCGTCAGTCACTGGACACTGCAGGACTAGAGTCGTCAATCACTGGACACTGCAGAACTAGAGTCGTCAGTCACTGGACACTGCAGGACTAGAGTCGTCAGTCACTGGACACTGCAGAACTAGAGTCGTCAGTCACTGGACACTGCAGGACTAGAGTCGTCAGTCACTGGACACTGCAGGACTAGAGTCGTCAGTCGCTGGACACTGCAGGACTAGAGTCGTCAGTCACTGGACACTGCAGAACTAGAGTCATCAGTCACTGGACACTGCAGGACTAGAGTCGTCAGTCACTGGACACTGCAGGACTAGAGTCGTCAGTCACTGGACACTGCAGGACTAGAGTCGTCAGTCACTGGACACTGCAGGACTAGAGTCGTCAGTCGTTGGACACTGCAGGACTAGAGTCGTCAGTCACTGACACTGCAGAACTAGAGTCGTCAGTCACTGGACACTGCAGAACTAGAGTCGTCAGTCGCTGGACACTGCAGGACTAGAGTCGTCAGTCACTGGACACTGCAGAACTAGAGTCGTCAGTCACTGGACACTGCAGAACTAGAGTCGTCAGTCACTGGACACTGCAGAACTAGAGTCGTCAGTCACTGGACACTGCAGAACTAGAGTCGTCAGTCGCTGGACACTGCAGAACTAGAGTCGTCAGTCACTGGACACTGCAGGACTAGAGTCGTCAATCGCTGGACACTGCAGGACTAGAGTCGTCAGTCACTGGACACTGCAGGACTAGAGTCGTCAGTCACTGGACACTGCAGGACTAGAGTCGTCAGTCACTGGACACTGCAGGACTAGAGTCGTCAGTCACTGGACACTGCAGGACTAGAGTCGTCAGTCACTGGACACTGCAGGACTAGAGTCGTCAGTCGCTGGACACTGCAGAACTAGAGTCGTCAGTCACTGGACACTGCAGGACTAGAGTCGTCAATCGCTGGACACTGCAGGACTAGAGTCGTCAGTCACTGGACACTGCAGACTAGAGTCGTCAGTCACTGGACACTGCAGAACTAGAGTTGTCAGTCACTGGACACTGCAGGACTAGAGTCGTCAGTCACTGGACACTGCAGGACTAGAGTCGTCAGTCACTGGACACTGCAGAACTAGAGTCGTCAGTCGCTGGACACTGCAGAACTAGAGTCGTCAGTCGCTGGACACTGCAGAACTAGAGTCGTCAGTCGCTGGACACTGCAGAACTAGAGTCGTCAGTCGCTGGACACTGCAGAACTAGAGTCGTCAGTCGCTGGACACTGCAGAACTAGAGTCGTCAGTCACTGGACACTGCAGGACTAGAGTCGTCAGTCGCTGGACACTGCAGAACTAGAGTTGTCAGTCGTTGGACACTGCAGAACTAGAGTCGTCAGTCGCTGGACACTGCAGAACTAGAGTCATCAGTCACTGGACACTGCGGTACTAGAGTCGTCAGTCGCTGGACACTGCAGAACTAGAGTCGTCAGTCGCTGGACACTGCAGAACTAGAGTCGTCATTCGCTGGACACTGCAGAACTAGAGTCGTCAGTCGCTGGGCACTGCAGAACTAGAGTCGTCTGTCGCTGGACACTGCAGAACTAGAGTCGTCAGTCGCTGGACACTGCAGAACTAGAGTCGTCAGTCGCTGGGCACTGCAGAACTAGAGTCGTCAGTCGCTGGACACTGCAGAACTAGAGTCATCAGTCACTGGACACTGCGGTACTAGAGTCGTCAGTCGCTGGACACTGCAGAACTAGAGTCGTCAGTCGCTGGACACTGCAGAACTAGAGTCGTCATTCGCTGGACACTGCAGAACTAGAGTCGTCTGTCGCTGGACGGGACTTGCTGGGGAGGGGATCTTAACATCTATGGACATGTTCTAACAGTCTTTGTCAAAATGGGGGGGGGGGGGAGAGGTCTTTGGGCCACCACTGACAGACATAGGCAGCTTTCTCCAAATAACTCTATCTTCATCATTGTTTGGGACTCGCCGAGGCCTGTCCATTCTTCGATGTAGTCTTCCCATCTCTTACTCTATCTACCTTTCATTCTCATTCCTTTCGCATTTCCTTGCAGATTGATCTTTGCCAGGCTAGACAAGTTATGTGATCAAATTAAATTGTGGGGGACTCAAAACCATCCGACTAGGCTTCCAACGTTCGGACAACTTGTGTTCGATTCCCGCTGGAAGCAGTGGGAATTGTACTCGTGGTTATAACAAAAAAATACACCCACGGTTGACCCAGCCGCTGGCAGAAATGGGTACCAGGGTAGTACTCTGGGAAGGTGAGGATCCTCGCATCATGAGTTTCAATGCTTGAAGCGACACTATCCAGAAGTCTCCGAACACTTCTGGATAGGTGGCCGAGCACATATGTGTGAAAACACGCGTGTTAAGATGCTAATTCGAGTCTCATACTTGAAGTTTACTTTAGTTAATAGATCAGCATGTCGTCTGATCTTTTTGTCAACTTTTTCATTTGTCATACAAGTCAGAGACAACCCCAAACATTGCCATAACATTGCAACACCATTTCGTGTATTTTCTTCTATAGCTCTGCTGTTTTATACTGTGTTGTCCTATTGATGTTGTATATTGTGTTGTCCTATTGATGTTTTATATTGTGTTGTCATATTGATGTTGTATATTGTGTTGTCCTATTGATGTTTTATATTGTGTTGTCCTATTGATGTTGTATACTGTGTTGTCCTATTGATGTTTTATACTGTGTTGTTCTATTGATGTTTTTATACTGTGTTGTCCTATTGATGTTTTATACTGCGTTGTCCTATTGATGTTTTATACTGTGTTGTCATATTGATGTTTTATACTGTGTTGTTCTATTGATGTTTTATATTGTGTTGTCATATTGATGTTTTATACTGTGTTGTCCTATTGATGTTTGTATACTGTGTTGTCCTATTGATGTTTTATATTGTGTTGTCCTATTGATGTTTTATACTGTGTTGTCCTATTGATGTTTTATACTGTGTTGTCATATTGATGGTTTATACTGTGTTGTCCTATTGATGTTTTATATTGTGTTGTCCTATTGATGTTTTATATTGTGTTGTCCTATTGATGTTTTATACTGTGTTGTCCTATTGATGTTTTATACTGTGTTGTCATATTGATGTTTTATACTGTGTTGTTCTATTGATGTTTTATATTGTGTTGTCCTATTGATGTTTTACACTGCGAACTATGTTGACACCAGTGTTGCACATTGTTATGGTCGCCCATATGGCTGCATACCAAAGTTTATCAAGAAGTCTAAGAACTATAATGTAGGTGTAAACATCTACCTTCTGGAATCTAACAGTAAACATGTAATATCAAATATTGTTTGTCTTGGAATGCTATAACACTTGTGTAACCATCTGACTGCCAGGGTGTTCTACTGATTGGTGAGCAAGGGACAGCTAAGACTGTCATGATCCAGGCTGCAATGGCCAAGGCCAACCCTGAAGAAAGAATGAGCAAAAGTCTGAATTTTTCCTCAGCTTCCACACCAGGCCTGTTCCAAGTGAGATGATCAACTTTATGTGTGTCTATGAGCTGCAGTGGTAAACCTATCATCATCATCATCATTGAGCGCCGTCTCCGCATCGAAGGTTGGCTACCATGGAGTGCCATTCTGCTCTGTCTCTTGCTTTGATGGTGCAGGTTGTCATAGACTGACTTGTCCATCTTTTGATGTTACTTGTCCATGTTAGTCTTGGTCTGCCTCTTTTACCTTGTATTTTCCCTTCCAATATTACTTTTAGTAGGCTGTTGTGTCTTTTAACATGGCCCAAAAATCGCATTTGTCTTGTTTGAATTGTATTTAGTAGTTCTCTTTTCATTTTTAGCTGTTTTAAGACTTCATCGTTTGTTTTCTTTTCCTTCCATCCAATTCTACCTATTCTTCTATAAATCCACATTTTAAAGGCTTAAATTTTCTGTTTTGTTTTCGTGGCTAATGTCCATGTTTCTGCACCATACAGGAATATTGAGAATATGTAACATTTTGCTATTCTTAGTTTTATCCCTGATGTTATTTGTTTTGATGTTAGTATATTTTTCATGGCATTGAAATTACTTTTTGCCATACTTATTCTTTTATTTATTGTAAACCTATAGTCTGTTTCAAATGTGTGTCTATGAGCTGCAGTAGTAAATGTATAGGTAAAGGCATCAAGATGCACCAAGATGCGTAGCTGCTGTAAAGCTTATGATAATGGCGATACTAAAAAAAAGAAAGAAAAAAAGTGGTATGGTGACAGCTTTACGTGGTAATGGACGAAACAAAAGTCGACGTTTCGGCCAAGTAGACCTTCATCTGGACGAACAACAAACACAAAAATTATATATAACGATATATTAACAAATCTAACTACATGGCGATAATATGCTAGATACTAAAGAGAAGAAAAATTTTTTTTTAAATCATCATCTGTATTCCTAAGGACCTCACATTATCGGATCACGAACGCGCAGTTCTCTCTAAAGGGTTACAATTTGTCCCTGTGCGCCCTACTAGTGATCGTCACAGTCTTCTAAGGGATGTCCACGATCTCCACAGACGCATGCGTTTAGAATACTTTCACTGCGGGAAATCGGACACCTCATCCTCCACTGATGTTGATGAATGTTCTCGTTTTCACTCCCGTAAATCAGATTGGACACCGCCTTCTGGTGCCTCAAGGGCTCTCGACTTATACACACAGGTTACTCTTCGTGAGATCGAGCAACTCCCCATTCGCCGGGTACCTCGTTCCAACTTAACTCTCGCCGAATTTCGACCCTCTCCAATGTCCGTAGTCGGGAGGATATCGTCATTAAACCAGCTGATAAGGGAGGAGCTGTGGTAGTCTGGCGTAAAGACTTATACATCCAAGAAGGCGTCAAACAATTATCTGACACCACATTCTATAAACCTTGCCCTAGTGATTCCACTACTAGCAACAATGAGAAGGTTCTCTCGACCATCAAACAATTATCTGACACCACATTCTATAAACCTTGCCCTAGTGATTCCACTACTAGCAACAATGAGAAGGTTCGCTCAACCATCAAACAATTATCTGACACCACATTCTATAAACCTTGCCCTAGTGATTCCACTGCCTAGCAACAATGAGAAGGTTCGCTCAACCATCAAACAATTATCTGACACCACGTTCTATAAACCTTGCCCTAGTGATTCCACTACCAGCAACAATGAGAAGGTTCGCTCAACCATCAAACAATTATCTGACACCACGTTCTATAAACCTTGCCCTAGTGATTCCACTACTAGCAACAATGAGAAGGTTCGCTCAACCATCAAACAATTATCTGACACCACGTTCTATAAACCTTGCCCTAGTGATTCCACTACTAGCAACAATGAGAAGGTTCGCTCAACCATCAAACAATTATCTGACACCACGTTCTATAAACCTTGCCCTAGTGATTCCACTACTAGCAACAATGAGAAGGTTCGCTCAACCATCAAACAATTATCTGACACCACGTTCTATAAACCTTGCCCTAGTGATTCCACTGCTATCAACAATGAGAAGGTTCGCTCAACCATCAAACAATTATCTGACACCACGTTCTATAAACCTTGCCCTAGTGATTCCACTGCTATCAACAATGAGAAGGTTCGCTCAACCATCAAACAGCTTATCGACGATAATTCCCTTCCTCCTAGCGCGTCCCGTCTCATCATCCCAGACAGTGCTCTAGGCAAACCTTCCTTCTACATGCTTCCTAAAATCCACAAGCCTAATAACCCTGGTCGCCCCATTGTTTCAGCATGTAGTTGTCCCACAGAACATATATCCGACTATCTCGACAGCATTTTCCAACCCATAGTTACATCCCTTCCCACCTACGTCAAGGACACTAACCATGCTCTCACTATCTTCTCTTCTCTTTCCCTTACCCCTGAACGCTCGTACCGACTTTTCGTCCTGGACGTATGCTCTCTGTATACCTCTATCCCTCATGCTGATGGCCTTATAGCTCTTCAATTCTTTCTTGACCAAAGAAAACATCCATCCGTGGATACTTTTTCTCTCCTCCGTCTCACTGAACTTGTTCTCAACCTTAATACTTTCGAATTCAATGGCCAATTCTATGACCAAGTCAGTGGTGTAGCTATGGGAACCAAGATGGGACCTAGTTATGCTTGCCTGTTCATGGGTTACCTTGAACATCAAATACTGAATTCATACCGTGGCCCCCTGCCCATTAAATACCTCCGGTACATTGATTATGTCTTTGGACTGACTGACTTGCCGGAAGATGACATCTCCAGGTTCATCGATTACATTGGCAACTTTCACAAATCCATCAAGATTGCATCTTATATCTCTACCTCGTCCGTCACTTTTCTTGATCTGGTCGTCTCGTACCTCCAGTCTCCACACTTCCATCTTCTATAAACCCATGGACGCCCACTGTTATCTTCTCTACACCTCGTCTCATCCATCTCACTGCAGAGATTCCATTCCATATTCTCAATTATTACGACTTCGTCGTATCTGCCAGGATGATGACAATTTTCTCCAAAAGGCCCACCTGATGTTAAATTTCTTTAGGCGTCGTCTCTATCCTGATTCGGTTCTCCAATCTGCCTTTAAGAGAGCTCTCGATATTCCCCGTTCGGTGGCACTCACCCCATCCACCCGCCGTTCCTCTGATAGGACCATATTTACCCTCACCTACCACCCCCATAACTTGGCTGCGGTGAGGATCCTTAACCGGTATCGCTCCATTCTCCACTCAGATCCTACTACCCGCCTACTTTTCAGTGATCCTCCTTTGGTAGCCTTCAAACGTGACAGGAGTCTGAGAGACATTCTTGTCACTAGCCGCCTCCCCCGCTCAAACCACAAACACCTTGGTACTGTTTCTTGTGGACGTCGGGTTTGCAGAACTTGTGACTACGTGCTTTTCACCGATTCGGTCTTGTTCCCTAATAAGCGATTCGACATCAAGGAGGGGTTCACTTGTGTGTCGCGTAATATCATCTACACCATAATATGCAAGCACTGCCAGATGACGTATGTGGGTGAAAGTGGATGACGCTTGAGTGAAAGATTTTGTGAGCATCTTCGTGATGTTGAGCAAAAGACTGGCAGCCCGGTGTCTGCCCATTTCAACTCACCTGGACATAGTGGTATACTCGACATGCAAGTTACTGGCATTGTCTCATGTCACTCTAGCAATTGCAGCAGGTTCGCCCTTGAGAATCGCCTTATTGCCCAGTTGGGTTCGCTGTCCTCCCAAGGAATGAACATATCACTCTCATACTCATAGGACACCCACTACATATTTCATACCCCCATGTGCTACTTAACCTATACATGTGGACATTTGTCTGTACATGTATTGACACATTTGGGCTCCTTTGGGTTTTTCTTTTGTAGGCCTTGCGGCAATATATGTGCTGATTTATGCTTGTACGCATGCATTGTTACATACACATACTTATGCTTACACATCGGTTCGGGGTGCATACACAGAGTTAGACGTGCATAGTTTATACATATCCTGTACCCACCTCCCCATATTTTTAGAACCCTTCCTTTCCGTCTTCTCACCTGACTTCCTGGTCAGAGAGATTTATAATCGGTCCTGTCATATCAATTCAGTCCATTTGGAGACTGACCCAGCTCAGGAACACAGGTAGTGACCATTTTTTTATATTTTTTATCCCTCTTTAGTATCTAGCATATTATCGCCATGTAGTTAGATTTGTTAATATATTGTTATATATAATTTTTGTGTTTGTTGTTCGTCCTACTTGGCTGAAACGTCGACTTTTGTTTCGTCCATTGTGTGTTTATGAGCTGCAGTAGTAAATGTATAGTCTGTTTCAAATGTGTGTCTACGAGCTGCAGTAGTAAATGTATAGTCTGTTTCAGATGTGTGTCTACGAGCTGCAGTAGTAAATGTATAGTCTGTTTCAGATGTGTGTCTATGAGCTGCAGTAGTAAATGTATAGTCTGTTTCAAATGTGTGTTTATGAGCTGCAGTAGTAAATGTATAGTCTGTTTCAGATGTGTTTCTATGAGTTGCAGTAGTGAACGCTTAGTCTGTTTCAAATGTGTGTCTATGAGTTGCAGCATTAACTTATAGTCTGTTTCAAATGTGTGTCTATGAGTTGCAGTATTAACTTATAGTCTGTTTCAAATGTGTGTCTATGAGTTGCAGCAATAACTTATAGTCTGTTTCAAATGTGTGTCTATGAGTTGCAGCATTAACTTATAGTCTGTTTCAAATGTGTGTCTATGAGCTGCAGTAGTAAATGTATAGTCTGTTTCAAATGTGTGTCTAGGAACTGCAATATTAACTTATAGTCTGTTTCAAATGTGTGTCTATGAACTGCAACATTAACTTATAGTCTGTTTCAAATGTGTGTCTATGAACTGCAACATTAACTTATAGACTGTTTCAAATGTGTGTCTATGAACTGCAACATTAACTTATAGACTGTTTCAAATGTGTGTCTATGAACTGCAACATTAACTTATAGTCTGTTTCAAATGTGTGTCTATGAACTGCAACATTAACTTATAGACTGTTTCAAATGTGTGTCTATGAACTGCAACATTAACTTATAGACTGTTTCAAATGTGTGTCTATGAACTGCAACATTAACTTATAGACTGTTTTCAAAACTCATGCTCTCAAACATGTTCTAATATCTCGAAAACTTCCACACAGAATGCCATTAATGCCGTCTTAAATTTTCTGTTGCATTCTTCTCCTTCTTCTTCTTCTTCTATCCTTCCTCCATTGCCGTTGGCGTCGAGGGGAGAAACAATCTGCGATTCTTTGCTCTTCTGTTGGCCTCTTCTGATGTTATTCCTCCTAGTGACTCTAGTATTCCCTTTATCCATCTCTTTCTCGGTCTTCCTCTTAATCTGGCATTTTCGTAGCGTTTATTTAAGGCTCTTTGAGTCATTGTTAGTTCTTTTGTCTTGTTATGTGGCCGAACCAATTTATCTGTTGTTTCTTTATGCATTCGATGGCTAATTCAATTTCGAGTTTCTTCCTCAGGTCAGTGTTTCTTACTCTGTCCCTTAAGCTGTTTCCTGTCATTCTTCTGACACATTTCATTTCGGTGGTCGTTATCTTTCTTATTGTTCTAGAGTCCAGCGTCCAATTCTGGCACTGATAACTCAGAGTTGGTAGAAAAATTGATTTGTATATTGCCCTTTTTTGCTTCCGTAGTTATTGCTTTGTTTTTCAATAGTGTTGATACTTGGCCTATAACTTGGCATGCTTTGTTACACCTTATATCTATCTCTGTCTCTTGGTTATTGTCTTGTGTTAACATGCTACCCAGATATTTAAAATTGTCTACTTGCTTCAGAGTTGTATTATCTATTATGATGCTTAGTTTTCTTTCTTTCTCGCTATTGCCATTACTTCGGTTTTGCTTATGTTGATCTTCATGTTGTGTTGTTTACAAGTGTTGTTTAGCCTGTTGATATGTTCTTGTAGGTCCTCAGTTGTTTCATGTATCAGAACTTGGTCGTCTGCAAATAGTATTTCATTTATTTCTTCCTCTCTTCTGTTGTTTTCTGGTACATATATTTCGTTCTCTTTTGTGTTATCGCTTGTTATCGTCCGTGTTGGTATATTTCCTTGGATTGGACATGCTAATTTGCATATATTGTCCATATATGTGATGAAAAGTAAAGGGGAAAGCACGCAGCCTTGTCTAACTCCGGAGTTAATAGTGAAGTGTTTAGAGTAGCCTGCTGAAGATCTTGCTGTAGTGCGACTACTTTCATAGAGGCTCTTGCATATCTCTACTAGGTGGTGACTCAGTCCATACAAGGGCAATACGGACCACAGTTGTTCCCTGTCCACCCTATCGAACGCCTTTTCTTGGTCAATAAAAGCTGTATATAGTGTTTTATTATGCTCTATAGTTTTCTCCGCTAGTTGTTTTATGATAAATAGGGCATCTGTGCAACCTCTGTTCCTCCTGAAGCCCATCTGAGCATCGCTTAGTTGTGGGTCTATAATTGGTCTCAATCTTTTTTCAACTATCTTGGCATATAACTTCCCTGTGTGGCTTAATAGCTCTGTGGCATTATGATTTAATAATGTACAAAAGTATAAATCATGAAGATTTCTTAAAGTAGCAACTTTATTTGATCTTTATATCACTCTATGTCTTTGTTTTTATATAACCCAAAGAAGTCAAAATAAAAAAGTACATATGTAGTTCCAATAAAATGTGATATCATGTCATGTCGTGTTGTATCATGTCATGTCATGCTGATTGCACAAAATATCCAAACACAATAGTGTGGTGACTAACCGCATGTGTGGAGATTAACATCGCATGAGTGGCGACTAACATCACATGTGTGGTGACTAACATCATGTGTGGGGACTAATATCACAGTCTTATTAACATCACATGTGTGATGACATTTGTGATATAGTCAATGAGAAAGCAAATGGATGAACATAGAGATGATCATTCATGTCAGTGTGCACCTTCATGCTCTGGTCATGTATTTGTGTATGATCTCAGGCTGACTGAAGCTGGACAATCAAGCAACTCAGAATGAATGTGTGACATTACATGTATCATATTATTGTTATGTTAATTCACATTATTTGTTATCAACAATTGAAACACCATTCTGTGTGTGTGTGCATGTGTGTGTGTGTGTGTATGTGTGCAAGAATACACATGTATATCATTACTGTAACACAAATGTATCATCACTGTAAGGCAATCGTAGGCATCATTACTATAATGCAAATGTATGTATCATTTCTGTAATACTTGAGAAATTGAATGGAACGCCAATAGACATAAATCTTATTGGTTATTGGTTATAACCAATAAGATTTAACCAATAAGATTTATGTCTAATAGACATAAATCTTATACAAGTTTATACACCAACAGCAGACAGTCTAGAGGAAACAATTGATAAATTTTACAACAAGTTAAATGAGGCACTTTATAAATGCAAACCACATGAAAACACCATAGTTCTAGGGGATTTTAACGCAAAAGTAGGAAAGGAAAGAGTTGAGGAAGTAGTTGGTCATTATGGCTTAGGCGAGAGGAATGAAAGAGGTGAGAAACTTATTGACTGGGCAAGAGCCCACTACATGATGATAGGAAACACCTGGTTTAAGCAACATCCAAGATGTCTGTGGACATGGAAAAGCCCTGGGGACAACGCACGTAATCAAATTGATTATATAATGATAAGCAAAAGATTTAGAAACAGTCTGGTGTGTGTGAAAACTAGACCAGGGGCAGATTGCAATAGTGATCATGTACCAGTTGTGGGAAAGCTTAGAGTAAAATTAAAAACAATAAAATGAGCCTCAGTTAACATCAAGTTAAATTTAGATTTACTAAAATCAGACAAGAAGCTGCAAGACAAATATAAAATCACAATTCAGAACCGGTACAATGCAATAGAGAAGATACAAAGCATTGATGAAGAGTGGGAAATGCTAAAAGAATCAATGCAACAAACATCAAAAGAGTTCATAACACCAGTGAGGACAATTTCAAGAAAGAAATGGATGACAGATGATATTTTGCAGCTAATGGATACAAGAAGAAGAAATAAAGATGAGTATAAGCGATTAAATAAAGAAAATGTAGTAAAATGCAATGAAGCAAAAGAAACATGGCTAAAAGAGAGATGCAAAGAGATTGAATTGCAACAAAAAGGAGATGCTAAAGCTATATACAAACAAATTGAAGAATTAACAGGAAGAAAAACGCAATCAAAAAATGGATGTCTAAGATCAAAGAAAACACATGTGCAGTTCGAACAGAGGAAGGACTGAGCGAATGTTTCCCAATAGAAACTGGGGTTAAGCAAGGATGTATTTTATCGCCCTTGTTATTTGGAGTTGTTATGGACTTCATAATGAAGAAATGCTGCACTGGTAATAAAGGCATCGAATGGATACAAGGAGACCATTTGGAGGACCTCAACTTTGCTGATGACATAGTTCTCATCAGCAGTCAGATAAAAACGATGCAGGAAAACACAAATTAACTATCATCAATAGCCAGCAAAATTGGGCTTGAGATCAATCATGAAAAGACTAAAGTCATGACAAGTTTAATTCCAACAGACGACAAAATATACATGGAAAACAAACCAGTAGAAGAGATCGATCACTTTATCTATCTTGGAAGTCACATTGATCGAGAAGGGGATACGAGCAAAGAAATTAGAATCAGAATAGCTAAAGCAGCAATGTCTTTCAGAAGCCTTGAAAAGTTGTGGAAATTAAAACTTATCAGCACAAACACAAAACTTAGGCTATTCAAATCAAATGTACTATCAACCCTTACGTATGCGTGTGAAAGCTGGAAAACAACAAGAGATATAGAAACAAAGTTGAACGCATTCGAAAATAAATGTCTAAGGAAAATACTTGGTATAGAATGGAACGAATTCAAAACAAACGAGTAAATTAGAGAAATCGCCAATCAACCACTAATATCTTCAGTAATAAAGAAAAGACGATGGTCATACGTTGGACATGTGATGAGAAGAGATAATAACCGAATAGCAAAGCAAGCCCTCATATGGGAAACAACAGGTAAAAGAAAAAGATGAAGACCCAGGGAGACACTGAGAAGAACATTGATGAGAGAGGCAAGAGCAGCAGGAATCGGCTCCCTCAATGAGATAGAACTGCTTGCACAGAACAGAGACAGATGGCGAGATTTGTTAAAATATCTTTAAAAGAAAACTGCTAGAACAAAAAATTCATATAGGAGAAGGTGTATCTTGGTCTACGCCCTATGGGCCGGTTACGGCTCGAAAGGTCAATAGATAGAAGATCAAAGGAAGGAGAACTGTTGATTGATCAAGAAAACATAAGGGAACGATGGACAGAATACATTTAAAATCTTTATGATGATGAACGAACGGAAGTAAATATTAAGGATAATGGAGTTGGACCAGAAATACTCAGAGAAGAAGTGGAAGATGCCTTGTGCAATATGAAAGCAGGCAAAGCTCCTGGACCAGATAATATAACTAAAGAAGAGATTGAAGCCATGGGTGATTTTGGAATAGAAATAATAACAAAAATACTGAAAGATATCTACAATAGCTGATATATACCAGACGACCTGCTCAAATCAATATTCATAGCCCTACCAAAAAAATTGGGTGCGATTGAATGCGATGATCATCGCACAATAAGCCTTATGAGTCACATGACTAAGATATTACTAAGAATCATCATGCGAAGAGTGCGAAACAAAATCAGTCCAGAAATTAGCGATTAACAGTGTGGTTTTGTTAGAGATAAAGGAACAAGCAATGCCATTTATATCATAAGATCTTTAGTAGAAAGAGCCATAGAGGTGAAAACAGATCTATACCTATGTTTCATAGATTACACCAAGGCATTTGATAAAGTAAAGCACCAAGAAATAATCAAAATTTTAGAAAGCTTAAACGTAGACAGCAAAGATCTAAGAATAATAAAGAACATGTACTGGTAACAAACAGCGGCCATAAGAACTGGAAACCAATTGGGAATGTTTCAAGAAATAAAACAGGGTGTTAGACAAGTTTGTGTGCTGTCACCAGATTTGTTTAATATTTATAGTGAGATTGTTTTAAGATCCATAAGGGGCATGCCTGGAATAACAAATGGAGGTCATAATATAAATATTCTAAGGTATGCTTATGATACAGTCTTAATTGCTAAGAGTGAAAAAGAGCTACAAGAAATGTTAAACATTATAGTGAAAGAAAGCAAAAATAAAGGACTCAGCCTTAATAGCAAAAAGACAGAGGTAATGGTAACAACAAAGAAAAAGACTTCACCTCAGTGCAAATTAAAGACAAGCGGAACAATATTAAAACAGGTAAATGAATTTAAATATTTGGAAACTTTGTTAACCTCAGACGGAAGATGTACAAAAGAGATGAGATGCAGAATGGCTCAGGCAAAAACAGCTTTCCAAAAAAATGAGGAAGATACTATGCAATCCATTTTTGACAATAGAAACAAGAAAAAGAGTTCTTAAATGTTATGTAGAGCCAATCTTAACATATGGATGCGAATCATGGACAATAGGACAACAGATAATAAAATCACTGGAGTCTGTAAAAATATGGTTTTACAGAAGAATGTTGAGAGTACCATGGACAGCTAAGAAGAGTAATGAAAATGTTCTGAAAGAGGTCAAAGCAAAAAGAGAACTAATTTCCAATATTAGGAAGAGACAATCATCATTTTTTGGCCATGTAATGAGAAGAAGTAAAGAACACATACCAGAAGCTGCTAGAGGAAGGAATTGAACAATACAGAAGAGAAAATCCTGATGAAAAAGTAACAACCAAATGGCAATGCATAAAGAAAAGCATACAAAAAGCCTGCAACACCTTACCCAAAAGAGAAAAGAACAAAAAACAAAAATGGATAACTAACACCATCTTAGAAAAAATGGAAGAAAGGAGACAAGCGAAGAACACTGCCCAATACAATAAAATAGATAATGAGATACGCAAAATGTGCAAAAAGGCAAAAGAAGACTGGCTCAGCCAAAAATGTAGAGAAATAGAAACTATGGAAAGCAAACAAGACCTAAGAGGAATGCACACAGAAATAAAGAGAATGACTAATAAAAATAAAAAAGCCACAGAAGGTGGATGCATTGCAGACAAAAAAAGGAAAAAATGCTAACAGACAATAAGGATATCATAGATAGATGGCAGGAATATATAACAGAACTATTTCATGATCAAAGGGACAAGAAACCAGTTATAAAATGTACATCAGGCTATAAAATCTTAAAATCTGAGGTGGAAAAAGCTATAAAAACAATGAAAAGGGGAAAAGCAGCAGGACCTGAAAGCATACAGATAGAGATGATACAGGCACTTGAAGATTTTGGCATTGAAGTGATTACAGACATATGCAACGACATATACCACACAGGATACATACCAAATGAACTAAAAACATCAACTTTCATTGCATTGCCTAAAAAGAATGGTGCAGTTGAATGCAGTGACTTTAGAACAATAAGCCTAATGAGCCATGTTACAAAAATCTTGCTAAAAGTTATACAAGGAAGGATTCAGAATAAAATCAATACTGAATTAGATGAGCAGCAATTTGGATTTAGGAAAAATAGCGGGACAAAAGAAGCTATTTTCTGCATGAGAACATTAATCGAAAAATACACAGAAGTAAACAAACCAATATATGCCTGCTTCATAGACTACACCAAAGCTTTTGATAGAGTACACCACAAACAACTTATAGAATGCCTAAAAGAGATACATCTAGATGACATGGATATACGACTAATATGCAATCTATACTGGGAGCAAACAGCAATAATAAAATATAACAAAGAATTCTCTACACCCATTGATATAAAAAGAGGAGTAAGACAAGGATGCATCCTATCACCAAGCTTGTTCAATCTATACACTGAGCAAATCTTTAAAAACATCATAGAGATGCCAGGCCTACAAATTAATGGAAAGATAATCAATAACCTAAGATATGCTGACGATACCGTACTACTAGCAGAAAATCCTAAAGACCTACAACAATTACTTAATGAAATAAACACGACAAGCAAAAAATATGGACTAGATATGAATATCAAAAAGACTAAAACTATGATCATAAACAAAGAAAATACTCAAAACCCACAAGTGGATATCAAAATTGAAGGAATAGACCTTGAGACAGTTCAGAACTATAACTATCTTGGACATACTATAACCAGTGATGGAAAATGTACAACTGAAATAAACAAAAGGATAGGAATGGCAAAAAGTAATTTTAATGTCATGAAGGACATACTAACATCAAAACAAATAACACCAGAGCTAAAACTAAGAATAGCAAAATGTTACATCTTCTCAATATTCCTATATGGTGCTGAAACATGGACATTAGACAAGAAAACAGAACAGAGAATTGAAGCCTTTGAAATGTGGATATATAGAAGAATAGGTAGAATTGGATGGAAGGAAAAGAAAACAAACGACAAAGTCTTAAAACAACTAAAAATGAAAAGAGAACTTCTGAACACAATTAGAACAAGACAAATGCGATTCTTAGGCCATGTTAAAAGACACAACAGCCTACTGAAAGTGATCCTGGAGGGGAAAATACAAGGTAAAAGAGGCAGAGGCAGACCAAGATTAACATGGACGAGTAACATCAAAAGATGGACAAACCAACCGATGACAACCTGCACCATCAAAGCAAGAGATAGAGCAAAATGGCGCTCCATGGTAGCCAACCTTCGTTGCGGAGACGGCACTCAATGATGATGATGAATGAGAAGAGAACAACTGGAATATATTGTAACAACTGGAAAAATTGAGGGACGAAGAGATAGAGGGAAGCAAAGAGAAAAAAATAACAGACAGCTTAAGAGAATGGCTTGGCAGAAGGTCAACAACAGAAATGATAAATAGCTGCCGAGATAAAAAATTGTGGGAGACATGATCACCAACGCCAGTAGGCATGGTACTTGATGATGATGAATACATATGTCTGCATGGTTGCATCATTGATGTAATACACATGACTGCATGGTTGTATCATTGATGTAATACACATGTCTGCATGGTTGTATCATTGATATACTACACATGTCTGCATGGTTATATCATTGAACTAATACATTTCTGCATGGTTGTATCATGATGTAATATACATGTCTGCATGGTTGTATCATTGATGTAATACACATATCTGCATGGTTGTATTATTGATGCAATACACATGTCTGCATGGTTGTATTATTGATGTAATACACATATCTGCATGGTTGTATTATTGATGTAATACACATGTCTGCATGGTTGTATTATTGATGTAATACACATGTCTGCATGGTTGTATTATTGATGTAATACACATATCTGCATGGTTGTATTATTGATGTAATACATATGTCTGCATGGTTGTATTATTGATGTAATACACATATCTGCATGGTTGTATTATTGATGTAATACATATGTCTGCATGGTTGTATTATTGATGTAATACACATATCTGCATGGTTGTATTATTGATGTAATACACATGTCTGCATGGTTGTATTATTGATGTAATACACATATCTGCATGGTTGTATTATTGATGTAATACACATGTCTGCATGGTTGTATTATTGATGTAATACACATATCTGCATGGTTGTATTATTGATGTAATACACATATCTGCATGGTTGTATTATTGATGTAATACACATATCTGCATGGTTGTATTATTGATGTAATACACATGTCTGCATGGTTGTATTATTGATGTAATACACATATCTGCATGGTTGTATTATTGATGTAATACACATATCTGCATGGTTGTATTATTGATGTAATACACATGTCTGCATGGTTGTATTATTGATGTAATACACATGTCTGCATGGTTGTATTATTGATGTAATACATATGTCTGCATGGTTGTATTATTGATGTAATACACATATCTGCATGGTTGTATTATTGATGTAATACATATGTCTGCATGGTTGTATTATTGATGTAATACACATATCTGCATGGTTGTATTATTGATGTAATACATATGTCTGCATGGTTGTATTATTGATGTAATACACATATCTGCATGGTTGTATTATTGATGTAATACACATGTCTGCATGGTTGTATCTTTGATGTAATACACATGTCTGCATGGTTGTATCATTGATGTAATACACATGCCTGCATGGTTGTATCATGATGTAATATACTTGTCTGCATGGTTGTATCATTGATGTAATACACGTCTGCATGGTTGTATCATTGATGTAATACACATGTCTGCATGGTTGTATCATTGAACCAATACACATGTGTGCATGGTTGTATCATTGATGTAATACACATGTATGCATGGTTGTATCATTGATGTAATACACATGTCTGCATGGTTGTATCATTGATGTAATACACATATCTGCATGGTTGTATCATTGAAGTAATACACATGTCTGCATGGTTGTATCATTGAACTAATACACATGTGTGCATGGTTGTATCATTGATATAATACACATGTCTGCATGGTTGTATCATTGATGTAATACACGTCTTCATGGTTGTATCATTGAACTAATACACATGTATGCATGGTTGCATCATTGAACTAATACACATGTATGCATGGTTGTATCATTGTTGTAGTACACATGTCTGCATGGTTGCATCATTGATGTAATACACATGTATGCATGGTTGTATCATTCTATCTATCTATCTATCTATTGACCTTTCGAGCCGTAGCCAGCCCATAGGGCGTAGACCAAGATAATCCTTCTCTTATCTGAATTTTTGTTCTAGCAGTTTTCAATTCTTTTAAAGATTTTTTATCAAATCTCGCCATTTGTCTCTGCTCTGTGCAAGCTGCTCTATCTCATTGAGGCAGCAGAATCCTGCTGTTCTTGCCTCTCTCATCAATGTTCTTCTCAGTGTCTCTCTGGGTCTTCCTCTTTTTCTCTTACCTGTTGTTTCCCATAAGAGGGCCTGCTTTGCTATTCGGTTATTATCTCTTCTCATCACATGTCCAACATATGACCATCAACTTTTCTTTATTACTGAAGATATTAGTGGTTGATTGTCGATTTCTCTAATTTCCTCATTTGTTTTGAATTCGTTCCACGCTATATCAAGTACTTTCCTTAGACATTTATTTTCGAATGCGTTCAACTTTGTTTCTATATCTCTTGTTGTTTTCCAGCTTTCACACGCATACGTAAGGGTTGATAGTACATTTGATTTGAATAGTCTAAGTTTTGTGTTTGTGCTGATGAGTTTTGATTTCCACAACTTTTCAAGGCTCCTGAAAGACATTGCTGCTTTAGCTATTCTGATTCTAAGTTCTTTACTTGTATCCCCTTCCCGAACAATGTGACTTCCAAGATAGGTAAAGTAATCTATCTCTTCTACTGGTTTGTTTTCCATGTATATTTTGTCATCTGTTGGAATTAAACTTGTCATGACTTTAGTCTTTTCATGATTGATCTCAAACCCAGTTTTGCTGGCTATTGATGATAGTTCATTTGTGTTTTCCTGCATTGTTTTTATCTGGCTGCTGATGGTTGTATCATTACTGTAATACAAATGCATGTATCATTACTGTAATAGAAATGTCTGTATTATTACTGTAATATAAATGGCTGCATGTCTGTATCGTTACTGTAATAGAAATGCATGTATCATTGCTGCAATATAAATATATGCATCATTACTGTAATATAATTGTATGCATGTCTGTATCATTACTGTAATACAAATGTATACATGTCTGTATCATTACTGTAATATAAATGTCTGCATGTGTGTATCATTACTGCAATATAAATGTTTGTATCATTACTGTAATATAAATATCTGCATGTCTGTATCATTACTGTAAAATAAATGTATGCATGTCTGTATCATTACTGTAATATAAATGTCTGCAGCTATGTATCATTACTGTAATACAAATGCATATTATTATTGTAATGCAAATGTCAGTATCTTTACTGTAGTGTAATGTCTATCATTACTGTAGTGCAATGTTTATCATTACTGTAATATGAATGCATGCCTGATTACTGTAATACCAATGTATGTATCATTACTGTAATACCAATGCATGTATCATTCCTGTAATACAAATCTATCTATCTATTGACCTTTCGAGCCGTAACCGGCCCATAGGGCGTAGACCAAGATACACCTTCTCCTATATGAATTTTTGTTCTAGCAGTTTTCTTGTAATACAAATGCATGTATCATTACTGTAATACCAATGTATGTATCATTACGGTTTTACCACTGTATGTATCATTACTGTAATACCAATGTATGTATCATTACTGTAATACCAATGTATGTATAAAATTGATAGTCATAAACTGAAAGATGAAGCAATAAAGGAAAAGTTTAACATAGAGCTAAGTAATTGTTATTCAGCACTTGGTGAAATAGACTTAGATATCAATGAAATGTGGGACTCACAGAGCAAAATACTAATGACAGCAGCAGAAGCAAGTGCTGGACTGAAGAAAATGGAAAAGCGAGCTTGGATCTCAGACACCACATGGAAATACATCAAAGAAAGAAGAGAAGCGAAGAGAGCCATGACTAATGTAAAGACAGATCTTGGAAAGGTTCTGGCAAAAGCAACATACAAAGAATTAGACAACAAAGTGAAAAGTTCGGCAAGAAGAGATACAAGAGCTTATATAGACAACTTGGCAGAGAAAGCAGAGACAGCTGCAATTACAGGAGACAGCAGAACTCTTTATACTGTACAAAAGATGCTGACAAACACCTATACATCCAGTGGAACACCAATTCTAGACAAATCTGGATTAATGCTAACAACAAGCGCAGACATAAAAGCCCGTTGGGCGGAACACTTCAAAGAAATTCTTAACCGTCCACTACCTCACAGTTTAATAGATTTTGAAGCTGAAACACCAGCAGCAGAATTAGATGTAAATTTAGATGACTTCACCTTGAGTGAAATAGAAACCACCTTAAAGCTAATGACCAATAACAAGGCTGCTGGAGAGGATAAGTTAACAGCTGAGATCCTCAAGGCAATTGATAGCCATAATTTAATACATCTCCAAAAAATGTTCAACATCATTTGGAAAACAGAGAAGACGCCTCATAAATGGAAAAAAGGAATCATTGTTAAGATCCCAAAAAAGGGTAATCTTAGAGATTGTAACAATTGGAGAGGCGTGACACTTTTGTCAGTTGCCTCAAAATTATTCTGTAAAATCATCCTAAATAGAATAAAGGATTCAATAGATACAGTAATGCGTGAAGAACAGGCTGGGTTTAGAAAAGGGAGAAGCTGTCTTGACCACATTTTCACTCTACGACTTATATTGGAGGAACACATTGAAAAGCAAAAACCTTTTGTACTTAACTTCATCGACTTCAAAAAAGCATTTGATAGTATTCATAGAGATTCTTTGTGGAAAATTCTGAAGCAATATGGCTTACCATCAAAAATCATAAATATTATCAAAGACATGTATGATGGTTACACATGTGCAGTTCGAACAGAGGAAGGACTGAGCGAATGTTTCCCAATAGAAACTGGGGTTAAACAAGGATGTATTTTATCGCCCTTGTTATTTGGAATTGTTATGGACTTCATAATGAAGAAATGCTGCACTGGTAATAAAGGCATCGAATGGATACAAGGAGACCATTTGGAGGACCTGGACTTTGCTGATGACATAGTTCTCATCAGCAATCAGATAAAAACGATGCAGGAAAACACAAATGAACTATCATCAATAGCCAGCAAAATTGGGCTTGAGGTCAATCATGAAAAGACTAAAGTCATGAAAAGTTTAATTCCAACAAGTGACAAAATATACATGGAAAACAAACCAGTAGAAGAGATCGATCACTTCATCTATCTTGGAAGTCACATTGATCGAGAAGGGGATACGAGCAAAGAAATTAGAATCAGACTGGCTAAAGCAGCAATGTCTTTCAGAAGCCTTGAAAAGTTGTGGAAATCAAAACTCATTAGCACAAACACAAAACTTAGGCTATTCAAATCAAATGTACTATCAACCCTTACGTATGCGTGTGAAAGCTGGAAAACAACAAGAGATATAGAAACAAAGTTGAACGCATTCGAAAATAAATGTCTAAGGAAAATACTTGGTATAGAATGGAACGAATTCAAAACAAACGAGGAAATTAGAGAAATCGCCAATCAACCACTAATATCTTCAGTAATAAAGAAAAGACGATGGTCATACGTTGGACATGTGATGAGAAGAGATAATAATCGAATAGCAAAGCAAGCCCTCATATGGGAAACAACAGGTAAAAGAAAAAGAGGAAGACCCAGGGAGACACTGAGAAGAACATTGATGAGAGAGGCAAGAGCAGCAGGAATCGGCTCCCTCAATGAGATAGAACTGCTTGCACAGAACAGAGACAGATGGCGAGATTTGATAAAATATCTTTAAAAGAAAACTGCTAGAACAAAAATTCATATAGGAGAAGGTGTATCTTGGTCTACGCCCTATGGGCCGGTTACGGCTCGAAAGGTCAATAGATAGATTTAGTAAAAAAAAGTCCAGCTAGAATACACAAGTCACAACTACTTGGCAGTCTAACCAACTGCATAATCGCTAATCACAAATGTATCTAGGTACACAACTCAAATAGTTCACACTTCGGAATCTGAAATGAAGCCCTGTGATCGGTGAGGCTGTTTACGTGAATATTCATTCTCTAGCTCATGGGTTCTGTTTTTCTCTCTCTGTAAGCGTTTCTTTGTTTCTGGTTAGCTTAGCTATCACCATTTTGGCTTGTTACAGGACTCATCTTGTGTCCATTGCTTTTTTAAGCTCTGGTTGACTTAGCTTTCTTTGCCATTCCGGCAGATTTCTCTCTCAACTTACTAAGTGAGAGTCTCAGTCTTGAAGCATTTCAGCAGATTTCTCTCTCAACTTACTAAGTGAGAGTCTCAGTCTTGAAGCTTTTCAGCAGATTTCTCTCTCAACTTACTAAGTGAGAGTCTCAGTCTTGAAGCGTTTCAGCAGATTTCTCTCTCAACTTACTAAGTGAGAGTCTCAGTCTTGAAGCGTTTCAGCAGATTTCTCTCTCAACTTACTAAGTGAGAGTCTCAGTCTTGAAGCGTTTCAGCAGATTTCTCTCTCAATTTACTAAGTGAGAGTCTCAGTCTTGAAGCATTCCGCTTCTTTGTGAGAGAGCAATTCTTGTCTCTGTTTGACTTAGCCTTTGCCATATCTGGCAAATATATCCTTCAGATGTGTGAGCTGTTTGCTCCATCTGAGGTTTCTTTGGGCACTCAGCCCTTCTAGGTTCAGGCGAACATCCTCTCAGCGTTACCCAACCCAGCTCTCTCTGGTTCTGTGTGCTAAGTGTCATGTTCCTCTCAGTCACAGGTTTAAGTATCTCCTTTTCCCGCACTTTTGTTGGTGACATAGTGTCTGGTGACGTAGTGTCTGATGATGTAGTCTCTGCCCTATATCTATAATAATTCATATTAAATTCATATATTATAATTCATGAAAGACACAGCAGCCTAATAAAAGTAATATTGGAAGGGAAAATACAAGGTAAATGAAGCAGAGGCAGACCAAAACTTACATGGACGAGTAACATCAAAAGATGGACAAGTCAACATATGACAATCTGCACCATCAAAGCAAGAGACAGAGCAGAATGGCACTCCATGGTAGCCAACCTTCAATGCTGAGATGACACTCAATGAATGAATGAAATATGTGTCCCCCAATATCGACCATATCTTCAATATCCACCATAAATCCCCAATATCCACCACATCCCCCAATATCCACCACATCCCCCAATATCCACCACATCCCCAATATCCACCACATCCCCCAATATCCACCACATCCCCCAATATCTACCATATATAGAATATCCACAATATCCCCAATATCCACCATATTTCCCAATGTCCACCATATTCCCCAATATCCACCATGTCTCTGAATACCCACCATATGTCAAATCCCCCCCCCCCCCCAATATACATTTGTAAAGACTTGTTGAAGCTGATAGTTATAAATCCATAGAATGATAGAGTTAGTTATATTTTATATTGCAAGTATGTATGATCTTTGGTGTCTGTACAAAAGGTTGGTAGCAAGCAGTCACAATTTGTGGCCATATATTTGTGTATTAACCTGGATGTTGTTTGCAGCCACTCTCATGGTTGAAATCTGCCAATATTGGACAGACACTTCTGTTAACAAGATTCATTTGTGTGTGTCTGTCATCATCTCAACATTTTCTCTTTCTCAAATGCTGCTATGCCAGTTCTTATTTTGTTATCTTCAGCTGCAGACGGCAGATTGTTGCAGTTTCTTTCACTGATAGAGGAAGCTTTATAAGCATTGCTATATGTCAGGGTCTGCCCTTTGGTCTCTTCTTATCCCTAGCTTTTCCATACACTATTTGTTTTGTAATGAAGTTCTTGTCTTTATAAGCATTGCTATATGTCAGGGTCTGCCCTTTGGTCTCTTGTTATCCCTAGGTTTTCCATACACTATTTGTTTTGTAATGAAGTTCTTGTCTTTATAAGCATTGCTATATGTCAGGGTCTGCCCTTTGGTCTCTTGTTATCCCTAGGTTTTCCATACACTATTTGTTTTGTAATGAAGTTCTTGTCTTTATAAGCATTGCTATATGTCAGGGTCTGCCCTTTGGTCTCTTGTTATCCCTAGGTTTTCCATACACTATTTGTTTTGTAATGAAGTTCTTGTCTTTCTCACCTGACATAAGCACCTTTGACTCCTTAGTGTTGCTGTTTGTGTGTTTAACTTGTTGCTAAATGTTCAAGTTGCTTACTTTCTTCTATATTCATTATCTTGCGACACAACTCAAATGATTGATCTCTTCTCCTGCCCTGCATAGACAGCCCAAGCCTCTGATTTATAAACAAGTGGACTAGCACACAACATTGATCAATTAGAATCTTTGTCCTGAGTGTTAATTTGGTGTTGGCCAGTGCTCCTTTCTGAAATTTTCCAAATGTTGAAACTGCCTTCCTGATGTGGATAGTTATCTTCTCATTAAGTGAGATGGTGGTTGTGACATTTGACTTGATGTATGTGAACTTTGGCACAAGTTCAAGTGTTGAATAATTGACCTTCCTCAGTACATTTCTCAGCATGTAGCAACTGACAGCCCCACTTCTGTGTTGATTTACCAGTTTTCTTTAGCTCCCTCTTGTCTGGTATCACCTCTATTGACTTGGTGCTCTTGCAGTCTATTCAAGATTGTAGATTCACAATTTTTGTGTAAATCACTTTTTCTTGACCTGCTTGAAATCATTGTCAGCCAATGCTTGCCCATTCTCCACAAGCACCAACTGAACAAGTCTGTCCTCATATTCATTCCCTCTTATGCTTGAATGTTCTGGCACACAAATTCACATTTCACAGTGTTGTCCTCATCAGAGACTCCAACTGCTGCCAGCCCATTTTGATCATCCAGGGTGTACTCATTGAATCATGTGGATAAAAGTTTGTTGTTGCAGCCAGGCTGTTGCTTTAGTTCCTCCCATGACCTTTATTATCAAATTACTTAAGGTCAAGGCTATCTTCAATGACAATTCTCCCCCCTCCCCACCCACTTTTATCTAAGCAGTGAAGGTCCAATAACTACATCTATCCCAAACAAGACTTATCTGTTTGGCTACTTCACATGACATCCCAAATATGGCTTATCTGTGTGTATGGCTATTTCACATGAATTCTCCAACATGGCTTATCTGTATGACTACTTTACATGACATCCCAAATTTGGCTTATTTGTGTGTATGACTACTTCAGATGAATTCTCAAACAAGGCTTATCTGTGTGTATGTCTACTTCAGAGGAATTCCCAAACAAGGCTTATTTGTGTGTTGGTTACTTCAGATGAATTCTCAAACAAGGCTTATCTGTGTGTATGGCTACTTCAGATGAATTCCCCCAAAAACATGTGTGTGTGTGTGTGTGTGTATGGCTACTTCAGATGAACTGCCAAACAAGACTTATCTGTGTGACTACTTCAGATGGATTCCCAAACATAGCTTATATGTGTGTATGACTACTTCAGATGGATTCCCAAACATAGCTTATATGTGTGTATGACTACTTCAGATGAATTCCCACACAAGACTTACTCTGTGTGTATGGCTACTTCAGATAAATTCCCAAACAAGACTTATCTGTGCGTATGACTACTTCACATGAATTCCCAACTAAGACTTACTCTGTGTGTATGACTACTTCAGACATATTCCCACACAAGACTTACTCTGTGTGTATGGCTACTTCAGACATATTCCCACACAAGACTTACTCTGTGTGTATGACTATTTCAGACATATTCCCACACAAGACTTACTCTGTGTGTATGACTACTTCAGACATATTCCCACACAAGACTTACTCTGTGTGTATGACTACTTCAGACATATTCCCACACAAGACTTACTCTGTGTGTATGACTACTTCAGACATATTCCCACACAAGACTTACTCTGTGTGTATGGCTACTTCAGATAAATTCCCAAACAAGACTTATCTGTGCGTATGACTACTTCACATGAATTCCCAACTAAGACTTACTCTGTGTGTATGACTACTTCAGACATATCCCCAAACAAGACTTACTCTGTGTGTATGACTACTTCAGACATATTCCCACACAAGACTTACTCTGTGTGTATGGCTACTTCAGACATATTCCCACACAAGACTTACTCTGTGTGTATGACTACTTCAGACATATTCCCACACAAGACTTACTCTGTGTGTATGACTACTTCAGACATATTCCCACACAAGACTTACTCTGTGTGTATGACTACTTCAGACATATTCCCACACAAGACTTACTCTGTGTGTATGGCTACTTCAGATAAATTCCCACACAAGACTTACTCTGTGTGTATGGCTACTTCAGATAAATTCCCAAACAAGACTTACTCTGTGTGTATGGCTACTTCAGATAAATTCCCAAACAAGACTTACTCTGTGTGTATGGCTACTTCAGATAAATTCCCAAACAAGACTTATCTGTGTGTATGACTACTTCACATGAATTCCCAACTAAGACTTACTCTGTGTGTATGACTACTTCAGACATATTCCCAAACAAGACTTACTCTGTATGTATGGCTACTTCACATGAATTCCCAAAAATCAAAGTCTGCACTTTTTCCTTGGCCAATGGCTTTGTTTTCTTCATTCTGTGTTCATTTTGGTGCTACAATAACATTCAGCACCAGGCTTGATAGCTGTATGTGGAATCAACAATTGTTTATACGTTTCCTGTATATTTAAGCAAACATAACTTGTGGGCTATTACTCCCTGTATGTTTAGTTTGTTATTTCTGCTAATAATGAACTCTTCTGGAATGTAATGTCCTGATGAAGGTACTTTATTACCTGCACATTTTTAATTTCTGTTTCAGAGAACTGTTGAGAGTTATGTTGAGAAGAGAGTGGGCACAACCTATGGCCCCCAGGTGGGAAGTCCATGACAGTGTTTATTGATGACATTAACATGCCCATTATAAATGAATGGGGTGATCAGGTACTTTCAAGGCCTTTTTCTTATGAATACTGTTGTCTCTCTTCTTTTTGTCTTTGACAACAACAAATGCAATATAGGACAGCAATTGTTGAGTCTAATCACAATTACAAATATAAAGTCTGAGATGCCATCACATCTACCCTGTCTGGAGATGGTAACATTGTTTCAGGGCAGCAAAACTCTTCAAAAGCATATATCTTCACTAGTATTCAGCTTTTTCTAGGAGCACAGGACATTTTTGACAGATGTGGTCAGTATCACGCCAGGCTGTCTTTCCTTCTTAGAAAAAACCTCTGGTATCCATTTTTTAGAGACAGGGTGAACTCCAGTGCCTTTCCAGGCACGGAAAAAAAAATTATATATATATATTTATATATCAGCCATTTCTGAGAATTGAACTCTGACCCTTCTGATGAGGAAACAGGTGCTCAAACCACTCAGCTACTGAGGCTCATGTACTTTCACTTGAGCAATAATCAGCTATTATCCTGTGACAGACTTAGCAAGTCAAGAGGGGATGTCAAATATAAATGATAAAAAAATGTTATACTAGATATAAAAGAAGGTGCAGGAAATACAAGAAACATGCTAGTATATGTCCTTCAACAACATACACAACAATGACAATGAATGTGAATACTTTGTCAAAGATATCAACAGCATAATTATATTGATACAAGAAATCTAAATGATAGTCTGTTTATAATGGGAGACTTCAGTACATGGATACCACAGTGCTAGCAATGAGAAATATTTAGGAGCTTTTAGACATCTGCTGAGTAAGAGAAACTGAAATAGCAGCACACTTTTCAAATTATGCAACTAACATGATCTGCACATCAACTAACATGATCTGTACATCAACTAACATGATGTGTACATCAACTAACATGATGTGTACATCAACTAACATGATGTGTACATCAACTAACATGACATGTACATCAACTAACATGATGTGTACATCGACTAACATGATGTGTACACCAACCAACATGACCTGTGCATCAACTAACATGACCTGTACATAAACTAACATGATATGTACATCAACTAACATGATATGCACATCAACTAACATGACCTGAACATCAACCAACATGATCTGTACATCAACCAACATGACATGTACATCAGCTAACATGACCTGTACATCAACTAACATGATCTGTACATCAACCAACAGGATCTGTACATCAACCAACATGACATGTACATCAACTAACATGACATGTACATCAGCTAACATGACTTGTACATCAGCTAACATGATCTGTACATCAACCAACATGATCTGTACATCAACCAACATGATCTGTACATCAACCAACATGATCTGAACATCAGCTAACATGACTTGTACATCAGCTAACATGACTTGTACATCAGCTAACATGACTTGTACATCAGCTAACATGATCTGTACATCAGCTAACATGACTTGTACATCAGCTAACATGATCTGTACATCAGCCAACATGATATGTACATCAGCCAACATGATATGTACATGAACCAACATGATCTGTACATCAGCCAACATGATATGTACACCAGCCAACATGATATGTACATCAGCCAACATGACCTGTACACCAACCAACAGGATATGTACATCAACCAACATGGCCTATACAGATACTGTCATGAAGCAATGAGAGCCTCAAGTATATGTGTGGTACCAACGGAATGATGAAATCGCAGGAGAGATTGACTCTAACAGAGTGATGTCAACAGGATAATTATAGAATAGAGAAGATCCAAAGATATACAGATGTGTCTTAATAACAGTAATAGCAATAATAATAATAGTAACAATAATAATAAATAACAGTATAATAAAAACAAAACCAACATAAGAAAGTAACACACAAAACAGTGGCACTTTGAAAACTAAAGGAAACTGACACATGCGTTGCATTTGAAAGCAAAATACAAGAAATTAATCTACCAAAGGCAACAGTCGAAGGAGTATATCATCTACTTAGGACCAACTTGTGACAGCAGCCAGTGTGGTTTGAAGGACAGTAAAAAGAATGCACAAATAACCTCATGGTGGAGTGAAATGAGCAGTTCCAGAGAAGAAGTACAGATATAAAAAGTGGAAGAATGTTCAACAGATTCACAACTACACTGAGTACAGATTAGTCAGAGTTCACTTAAAGGCACAACAATAAACTAATGAATGAAATACACAGAATCACTAAACAAAGATAATAATGGTCTGTTATTCTAGACTAGTAATTTCTTTATAAAAATCAGAGGTATGGAAAATGAACAGAGCAACATAAATTGTGAATGATGAAAATGGAAGTGAAATAAGTAAGGTCAAATTGGTGTTAGAAACATGGAAGCAATACTTCCATTAGCTACCAAGCTGGAACATATGAATGTGAACAAAACACTAAATACAAAATATAAATGGAACCAAATATTCTAAAACCTGATAAAAAGAAGTCCTAATGACAATACCAGTAAATGTAATGGTTGGCCCTAATGGTTACCAACTGAACTATTACAATCTGTCAGAGACATGGGATTAGACTGACTACATCAACTATAGAACATGGGATTAGACTGACTACATCAACTACAGAATATGAGATTAGACTGACTACATCAACTGTAGAACATGGGATTAGACTGACTACATCAACTGTAGAACATGGGATTAGACTGACTACATCAACTATAGAACATGGGATTAGACTGACTACATCAACTATAGAACATGGGATTAGACTGACTACATCAACTATAGAACATGAGATTAGACTGACCACATCAACTATAGAACATGAGATTAGACTGACTACATCAACTGTAGAACATGGGATTAGACTGACCACATCAACTATAGAACATGAGATTAGACTGACTACATCAACTATAGAACATGAGATTAGACTGACCACATCAACTATAGAACATGAGATTAGACTGACTACATCAACTATAGAACATGGGATTAGACTGACCACATCAACTATAGAACATGAGATTAGACTGACCACATCAACTATAGAACATGAGATTAGACTGACCACATCAACTATAGAACATGAGATTAGACTGACTACATCAACTGTAGAACATGGGATTAGACTGACCACATCAACTATAGAACATGAGATTAGACTGACTACATCAACTATAGAACATGGGATTAGACTGACCACATCAACTATAGAACATGGGATTAGACTGACTACATCAACTATAGAACATGGGATTAGACTGACTACATCAACTATAGAACATGGGATTAGACTGACTACATCAACTACAGAACATGAGATTAGACTGACTACATCAACTATAGAACATGAGATTAGACTGACTACATCAACTATAGAACATGGGATTAGACTGACTACATCAACTATAGAACATGGGATTAGACTGACTACATCAACTATAGAACATGAGATTAGACTGACCACATCAACTATAGAACATGGGATTAGACTGACTACATCAACTATAGAACATGGGATTAGACTGACTACATCAACTACAGAACATGAGATTAGACTGACTACATCAACTACAGAACATGAGATTAGACTGACTACATCAACTGTAGAACATGGGATTAGACAGACTACATCAACTATAGAACATGGGATTAGACTGACTACATCAACTACAGAACATGAGATTAGACTGACTACATCAACTATAGAACATGAGATTAGACTGACTACATCAACTATAGAACATGAGATTAGACTGACTACATCAACTATAGAACATGAGATTAGACTGACTACATCAACTATAGAACATGAGATTAGACTGACTACATCAACTACAGAACATGAGATTAGACTGACTACATCAACTACAGAACATGAGATTAGACTGACTACATCAACTACAGAACATGAGATTAGACTGACTACATCAACTATAGAACATGAGATTAGACTGACTACATCAACTATACAACATGGTGTGGATGTAAATAGAAGCATCACATGATAGTGAGGTAGTAAATTAGACTGCCAAGTTCAGAGGAGTATCACTGTTAAATCATGGTAATCAAGTATTTGTTGAAATAATAGAGGGGTATCACTGTTAAATCATGGCAGTCAAGTATTTGTGGAAATAATAGAGGGGTATCACTGTTAAATCATGGCAGTCAAGTATTTGTTGAAATAATAGAGGGGTATCACTGTTAAATCATGGCAATATTTGTTGAAATAATAGAGGGGTATCACTGTTAAATCATGGCAGTCAAATATTTGTTGAAATAATAGAGGGGTATCACTGTTAAATCATGGCAGTCAAGTATTTGTTGAAATAATAGAGGGGTATCACTGTTAAATCATGGCAATATTTGTTGAAATAATAGAGGGTATCACTGTTAAATCATGGCAGTCAAGTATTTGTTGAAATAATAGAGGGGTATCACTGTTAAATCATGGCAGTCAAGTATTTGTTGAAATAATAGAGGGGTATCACTGTTAAATCATGGCAGTCAAGTATTTGTTGAAATAATAGAGGGGTATCACTGTTAAATCATGGCAATATTTGTTGAAATAATAGAGGGGTATCACTGTTAAATCATGGCAGTCAAGTATTTGTTGAAATAATAGAGGGGTATCACTGTTAAATCATGGCAGTCAAGTATTTGTTGAAATAATAGAGGGGTATCACTGTTAAATCATGGCAGTCAAGTATTTGTTGAAATAATAGAGGGGTATCACTGTTAAATCATGGCAGTCAAGTATTTGTTGAAATAATAGAGAAAAGATTGACACACAGCCATATGAGGCACAAATGGGATTTAGAAGTCAGAACTGTATTGATGCCATCTTTGCACTCAAACAAATGAGAAGAAAACCTAATGTACTGTGATAAAGGACCCACTCAAGACTATATGGATGAACAGATAGGCATTCAATGATGAAGAACTGAACTAAGCATTTTTTTACCTGTAAGATAAAGTAGACAGACACAAGCTGTGGAAAATATTACAGCACCATGTAGTGAACATCTACCTAATCAACATACACACAATCCTCTATTAAACATCACAACAATATGGAGTGAACATCTACCTAATCAACATACACATAATCCTCTATTAAATATCACAACACCATGTAGTGAACATCTACCTAATCAACATACACACAATCCTCTATTAAACATCACAACACCATGATATCAACATCTACCTAATCAACATACACATAATCCTCTATTAAACATCACAACACCATGGAGTGAACATCTACCTAATCAACATACACACAATCCTCTATTAAACATCACAGCACCATGGAGTGAACATCTACCTAATCAACATACACACAATCCTCTATTAAACATCACAACACCATGGAGTGAACATCTACCTAATCAACATACACACAATCCTCTATTAAACATCACAGCACCATGGAGTGAACATCTACCTAATCAACATACACACAATCCTCTATTAAACATCACAGCAAAAGTTACAACCAATATTGGTCAACCAAAGACTTTCGCCCTCATGACAGGAATTAGACAGGGATATGTGTATGTTCACCTCTGTTATTTATAACATACGTAGAGCCCATGTGTATGTTCACCTCTGTTATTTATATAATACATAGAGTCCATGTGTATGTTCACCTCTGTTATTTATATAATACATAGAGCCATTGTGTACTTTCACCTCTGTTATTCTATAATATACATAAAGCTATTCTGTACTTTCACCTCTGTTATTCTATAACATACATAGAGCTATTGTGTGTACTTTCACCTCTGTTATTCTATAACGTACATAAAGCTATTGTGTACTTCCACCTCTGTTATTCTATAACATACATAGAGCCATTGTGTACTTTCACCTCTGTTATTCTATAACATACATAGAGCCATTGTGTACTTTCACCTCTGTTATTCTATAACATACATAAAGCCATTGTGTACTTCCACCTCTGTCATTCTATAACATACATAGAGCCATTGTGTAATTTCACCTCTGTTATCCTATAACATACATAAAGTTATTCTGTACTTTCACTTCTGTTATTCTATAACATACATAAAGCCATTGGGCACTTTCACCTCTGTTATTCTATAACATACATAGAGCCATTGTCTGTACTTTCACCTCTGTTATTCTATAACATACATAGAGCTATTGTGTGTACTTTCACCTCTGTTATTCTATAACATACATAAAGCTATTGTGTACTTTCACCTCTGTTATTTATAACATACAAAGAGCCATTGTGTACTTTCACCTCTGTTATTCTATAACATACATAAAGCTATTGTGTGTACTTTCACCTCTGTTATTATATACATACATAGAGCCATTGTGTGTACTTTCACCTCTGTTATTCTATAACATACATAGAACCATTGTGTACTTCCACCTCTGGTATTCTATAACATACATAGAGCTATTGTGTGTACTTTCACCTCTGTTATTCTATAACGTACACAAAGCCATTGTGTAATTTCACCTCTGTTATTCTATAACATACATAAAGCTATTGTGTACTTTCACCTCTGTTATTCTATAACATACATAAAGCCATTGTGTACTTTCACCTCTGTTATTCTATAACATACATAGAGCCATTGTATGTACTTTCACCTCTGTTATTCTATAACATACATAGAGCTATTGTGTGTACTTTCACCTCTGTTATTCTATAACATACATAAAGCCATTGTGTACTTTCACCTCTGTTATTCTATAACATACATAGAGCCATTGTATGTACTTTCACCTCTGTTATTCTATAACATACATAGAGCTATTGTGTGTACTTTCACCTCTGTTATTCTATAACATACATAAAGCTATTGTGTACTTTCACCTCTGTTATTTATAACATACAAAGAGCCATTGTGTACTTTCACCTCTGTTATTCTATAACATACATAAAGCTATTCTGTACTTTCACCTATGTTATTCTATAACATACATAAAGCTATTGTGTACTTTCAAATCTGTTATTCTATAACATACATAAAGCTATTGTGTGCTTTCACCTCTGTTATTATATACATACATAGAGCCATTGTCTGTAATTCCACCTCTGTTATTCTATAACATACATAGAGCTATGTTATGTACTTTCACCTCTGGTATTCTATAACATACATAAAGCCATTGTGTACTTTCAAATCTGTTATTCTATAACATACATAAAGCTATTGTGTGCTTTCACCTCTGTTATTATATACATACATAGAGCCATTGTCTGTAATTCCACCTCTGTTATTCTATAACATACATAGAGCTATTGTATGTACTTTCACCTCTGGTATTCTATAACATACATAAAGCCATTGTGTACTTCCACCTCTGTTATTCTATAACATACAAAGAGCCATTGTGTAATTTCACCTTTGTTATTCTATAACATACGTAAAGCTATTGTGTACTTTCACCTCTGTTATTCTATAGCAAACATAAAGCCATTGTGTACTTCCACCTCTGTTATTCTATAACATACATAGAGCCATTGTCTGTACTTTCACATCTGTTATTCTATAACATACATAGAGCCATTGTGTAATTTCACCTCTGTTATTCTATAACATACATAAAGCTATTGTGTACTTTCACCTCTGTTATTCTATAACATACATAAAGCTATTGTGTACTTTCAAATCTGTTATTCTATAACATACATAAAGCTATTGTGTGCTTTCACCTCTGTTATTATATACATACATAGAGCCATTGTCTGTAATTCCACCTCTGTTATTCTATAACATACATAGAGCTATTGTATGTACTTTCACCTCTGGTATTCTATAACATACATAAAGCCATTGTGTACTTCCACCTCTGTTATTCTATAACATACAAAGAGCCATTGTGTAATTTCACCTTTGTTATTCTATAACATACGTAAAGCTATTGTGTACTTTCACCTCTGTTATTCTATAGCAAACATAAAGCCATTGTGTACTTCCACCTCTGTTATTCTATAACATACATAGAGCCATTGTCTGTACTTTCACATCTGTTATTCTATAACATACATAGAGCCATTGTGTAATTTCACCTCTGTTATTCTATAACATACATAAAGCTATTGTGTACTTTCACCTCTGTTATTCTATAACATACATAAAGCCATTGTGTACTTCCACCTCTGTTATTCTATAACATACATAGCGCCATTGTCTGTACTTCCACCTCTGTTATTCTATAACATACATAAAGCCATTGTGTAATTTCACCTCTGTTATCCTATAACATACATAAAGCTATTGTGTACTTTCACCTCTGTTATTCTATAACATACATAAAGCCATTGTGTACTTTCACCTCTGTTATTCTATAACATACATAGAGCCATTGTCTGTACTTTCACCTCTGTTATTCTATAACATACATAGAGCTATTGTGTGTACTTTCACCTCTGTTATTCTATAACATACATAAAGCCATTGTGTACTTTCATCTCTGTTATTCTATAACATACATAGAGCCATTGTCTGTACTTTCACCTCTGTTATTCTATAACATACATAGAGCTATTGTGTGTACTTTCACCTCTGTTATTCTATAACATACATAGAGCCATTGTGTACTTCCACCTCTGTTATTCTATAACATACATAGAGCCATTGTCTGTACTTTCACCTCTGTTATTCTATAACATACATAGAGCTATAGTGTGTACTTTCACCTCTGTTATTCTATAATATACATAGAGCCATTGTGTACTTCCACCTCTGTTATTCTATAACATACATAAAGCCATTGTGTACTTTCACCTCTGTTATTCTATAACATACATAGAGCCATTGTCTGTACTTTCACCTCTGTTATTCTATAACATACATAAAGCCATTGTGTACTTTCACCTCTGTTATTCTATAACATACATAGAGCCATTGTATGTACTTTCACCTCTGTTATTCTATAACATACATAGAGCTATTGTGTGTACTTTCACCTCTGTTATTCTATAACATACATAGAGCCATTGTGTACTTCCACCTCTGGTATTCTATAACATACATAGAGCTATTGTGTGTACTTTCACCTCTGTTATTCTATAACATACATAGAGCCATTGTGTAATTTAACCTCTGTTATCCTATAACATACATAAAGCTATTCTGTACTTTCACCTCTGTTATTCTATAACATACATAAAGCATTGTGTACTTTCACCTCTGTTATTCTATAACATACATAGAGCCATTGTCTGTACTTTCACCTCTGTTATTCTATAACATACATAGAGCTATTGTGTGTACTTTCACCTCTGTTATTCTATAACATACATAGAGCCATTGTGTACTTTCACCTCTGTTATTCTATAACATACATAGAGCCATTGTCTGTACTTTCACCTCTGTTATTCTATAACATACATAGAGCCATTGTCTGTACTTTCACCTCTGTTATTCTATAACATACATAGAGCTATTGTGTGTACTTTCACCTCTGTTATTCTATAACATACATAAAGCTATTGTGTACTTTCACCTTTGTTATTCTATAGCAAACATAAAGCCATTGTGTACTTCCACCTCTGTTATTCTATAACATACATAGAGCCATTGTCTGTACTTTCACATCTGTTATTCTATAACATACATTGAGCCATTGTGTAATTTCACCTCTTTTATTCTATAACGTACATAAAGCTATTGTGTACTTTCACCTCTGTTATTCTATAACATACATAGAGCCATTGTCTGTACTTTCACCTCTGTTATTCTATAACATACATAGAGCTATTGTGTGTACTTCACCTCTGTTATTCTATAACATACATAAAGCCATTGTGTACTTTCAGCTCTGTTATTCTATAACATACATAGAGCCATTGTATGTACTTTCACCTCTGTTATTCTATAACATACATAGAGCTATTGTGTGTACTTTCACCTCTGTTATTCTATAACATACATAGAGCCATTGTGTACTTCCACCTCTGTTATTCTATAACATACATAGAGCCATTGTCTGTACTTTCACCTCTGTTATTCTATAACATACATAGAGCTATTGTGTGTACTTTCACCTCTGTTATTCTATAACATACATAGAACCATTGTGTACTTCCACCTCTGGTATTCTATAACATACATAGAGCTATTGTGTGTACTTTCACCTCTGTTATTCTATAACATACATAGAGCCATTGTGTAATTTCACCTCTGTTATCCTATAACATACATAAAGCTATTCTGTACTTTCACCTCTGTTATTCTATAACATACATAAAGCCATTGTGTACTTTCACCTCTGTTATTCTATAACATACATAGAGCCATTGTCTGTACTTTCACCTCTGTTATTCTATAACATACATAGAGCTATTGTGTGTACTTTCACCTCTGTTATTCTATAACGTACACAAAGCCATTGTGTACTTTCACCTCTGTTATTCTATAACATACATAGAGCCATTGTCTGTACTTTCACCTCTGTTATTCTATAACATACATGGAGCTATTGTGTGTACTTTCACCTCTGTTATTCTATAACATACATAGAGCCATTGTCTGTACTTTCACCTCTGTTATTCTATAACATACATAGAGCTATTGTGTGTACTTTCACCTCTGTTATTCTATAACATACATAGAGCCATTGTCTGTACTTTCACCTCTGTTATTCTATGACATACATAGAGCTATTGTGTGTACTTTCACCTCTGTTATTCTATAACATACATAAAGCCATTGTGTACTTCCACCTCTGTTATTACATAAATTATGCGCTAAACAAAACATACAAAGAAGGTTAATACAATCATGTAATAAAGGTTAAAATGTATTAGTATATGCTTATATCTAACCATCTATCTGTTGTCCTTTCAAGCCGAAGACGACACATAGGGCAGAACCACAATCTCAAAAACAGAAACCTTGCATGCCAAAATGGCACATACTGCAGAAATCACTGCTTCTAAAATCTATGGCTCTTTTTCTGTAACAATACTTTTTACAATGACAGCTTGTTAAGCCATCGATCAACCTCCTTGGTCGCCTGTGGCGATTATATGGTTATATAACATGTAATAAAGTTATACATTGTATTGTTATATGTTTATATAACATGTAATAAAGTTATAAATTGTATTGTTATATGGTTATATAACATGTAATAAAGTTATAAATTGTATAGGTATATGGCTATTTAGCATTTGATAATGTTATAAAATATATGGCATATAGTTATAAAGTAACATATTGAAATACAAAAATGGCAGACCTATGTGTAGCATGTAACAACATTACAAAGTATTTGTAGGTTTTTAGTTATAAAGTTACATACTAATTTCAAGATATAAATTATAGAGTGAATAATTATATTATCATCATTATCATCATGTGCCATACCGGTTGGCGTAGGCTATCGTGTCCTTCCTCAAACTTCTATCTACAGTGCATCGTTCAATTCTGTTTTTGACCGTTTTCCATGACGTGACACCAAGCCATCCAGTATTTTCTCTCTTTGTCGTCCACAATCTCTCTTTCCTTTTATTTTGCCAGTTGTAACCAAGTATTCCAACTTTCAACTTCTCAAGATGTGCCAAAAAAATGTTGATTGTTTCTTTCTGATGTTTTCTTTGGAGCTCCATTTTTGTATTGGCCTCTTTGAGAACTTCCTCATTGGTCTTTTTAGCTGTCCAGGGAAATTTTAACATTCTTCTGAGAAATCCCATCTCTGTGGCCTCTAATCATCTTTTCATTTGTTTGTCTACTGTACATGATTCGCTTCCATAGGTCAGCGTTAGTTCCATATAGCACCGATGAACTCTCTTTCTTACTTCTATTGACATAGATTTGTTGCATAATATATAATTAATCAATAATTATATAATTTGCAATAATTATACAAACTTCATTTACAAATTGTGATTAAATTACAAATTCCAAGTCATAAACAACTGTTACCATCTAATATTGACATATAACAACTGTTACCATCTAATATTGACATATAACAACTGTTACCATCTAATATTGACATATAACAACTGTTACCATCTAATATTGACATATAACAACTGTTACCATCTAATATTGACATATAACAACTGTTACCATCTAATATTGACATACAACAACTGTTACCATCTAATATTGACATATAACAACTGTTACCATCTAATATTGACATATAACAACTGTTACCATCTAATATTGACATATAACAACTGTTACCATTTAATATTGACATATAACAACTGTTACCATCTAATATTGACATATAACAACTGTTACCTACTAATATTGACATACAACAACTGTTACCATCTAATATTGACATATAACAACTGTTACCATCTAATATTGACATATAACAACTGTTACCATCTAATATTGACATATAACAACTGTTACCATCTAATATTGACATACAACAACTGTTACCATCTAATATTGACATACAACAACTGTTACCATCTAATATTGACATATAACAACTGTTACCATCTAATATTGACATATAACAACTGTTACCATCTAATATTGACATATAACAACTGTTACCATCTAATATTGACATATAACAACTGTTACCATCTAATATTGACATACAACAACTGTTACCATCTAATATTGACATATAACAACTGTTACCATCTAATATTGACATACAACAACTGTTACCATCTAATATTGACATATAACAACTGTTACCTACTAATATTGACATATAATAACTGTTACCTACTGATATTGACATATAATAACTGTTACCATCTAATATTGACATATAATAACTGTTACCATCTAACAGTGTAGGAGATCTATTGATAATAAAATAGTAGTTTTTTCTGGAAGGGAAGATGGAAAACACCGTGAAGGAGTAGGCATAATGATGACAGACAAAGCTGCAAGAAGTTTATTAGAATGGGAACGGTAAATAGCCGTCTGATACGAACACGCTACAAAACAAAACATGGAAGACTTTCAATTATTCAATGTTATGCGCCTACTAACGAAGCTGATGATGAAGTTAAGGATGATTTTTATAACCAACTGCAACAACTTATAAACAAAATACCAAAACACGATCTTTTAATTGTAATGGGAGACTTCAACGCCAAAGTAGGACAAGATAACGCAGGAGTGGAACATGTGATGGGGAGAGAAGGCTGTAATACAACAAGTCAGAATGGAGAAAGATTAATAGAATTATGTTTAATAGAAAATTTAGTTATAGGTGGGACATTATTTCCACATAAAAATATCCACAAAACAACATGGATATCTCCTGATGATAGAACATCAAATCAAATTGACCACCTATGTATTAAACAACAATTCAGATCATCATTAATAGATGTAAGAGCATACAGAGGTGCTGATGTTAATAGTGACCACAACCTGTGCATTGGGAAAATAAGATTAAAATTTAGAAACCAACAGAAGAGGTCAATTACACATAAAATTGATAGTCATAAACTGAAAGATGAAGCAATAAAGGAAAAGTTTAACATAGAGCTAAGTAATTGTTATTCAGCACTTGGTGAAATAGACTTAGATATCAATGAAATGTGGGACTCACAGAGCAAAATACTAATGACAGCAGCAGAAGCAAGTGCTGGACTGAAGAAAATGGAAAAACGAGCTTGGATCTCAGACACCACATGGAAATACATCAAAGAAAGAAGAGAAGCGAAGAGAGCCATGACTAATGTAAAGACAGATCTTGGAAAGGTTCTGGCAAAAGCAACATACAAAGAATTAGACAACAAAGTGAAAAGTTCGGCAAGAAGAGATACAAGAGCTTATATAGACAACTTGGCAGAGAAAGCAGAGACAGCTGCAATTACAGGAGACAGCAGAACTCTTTATACTGTACAAAAGATGCTGACAAACACCTATACATCCAGTGGAACACCAATTCTAGACAAATCTGGATTAATGCTAACAACAAGCGCAGACATAAAAGCCCGTTGGGCGGAACACTTCAAAGAAATTCTTAACCGTCCACTACCTCACAGTTTAATAGATTTTGAAGCTGAAACACCAGCAGCAGAATTAGATGTAAATTTAGATGACTTCACCTTGAGTGAAATAGAAACCACCTTAAAGCTAATGACCAATAACAAGGCTGCTGGAGAGGATAAGTTAACAGCTGAGATCCTCAAGGCAATTGATAGCCATAATTTAATACATCTCCAAAAAATGTTCAACATCATTTGGAAAACAGAGAAGACGCCTCATAAATGGAAAAAAGGAATCATTGTTAAGATCCCAAAAAAGGGCAATCTTAGAGATTGTAACAATTGGAGAGGCGTGACACTTTTGTCAGTTGCCTCAAAATTATTCTGTAAAATCATCCTAAATAGAATAAAGGATTCAATAGATACAGTAATGCGTGAAGAACAGGCTGGGTTTAGAAAAGGGAGAAGCTGTCTTGACCACATTTTCACTCTACGACTTATATTGGAGGAACACATTGAAAAGCAAAAACCTTTTGTACTTAACTTCATCGACTTCAAAAAAGCATTTGATAGTATTCATAGAGATTCTTTGTGGAAAATTCTGAAGCAATATGGCTTACCATCAAAAATCATAAATATTATCAAAGACATGTATGATGGTTACACATGTGCAGTTCGAACAGAGGAAGGACTGAGCGAATGTTTCCCAATAGAAACTGGGGTTAAACAAGGATGTATTTTATCGCCCTTGTTATTTGGAATTGTTATGGACTTCATAATGAAGAAATGCTGCACTGGTAATAAAGGCATCGAATGGATACAAGGAGACCATTTGGAGGACCTGGACTTTGCTGATGACATAGTTCTCATCAGCAATCAGATAAAAACGATGCAGGAAAACACAAATGAACTATCATCAATAGCCAGCAAAATTGGGCTTGAGGTCAATCATGAAAAGACTAAAGTCATGAAAAGTTTAATTCCAACAAGTGACAAAATATACATGGAAAACAAACCAGTAGAAGAGATCGATCACTTCATCTATCTTGGAAGTCACATTGATCGAGAAGGGGATACGAGCAAAGAAATTAGAATCAGACTGGCTAAAGCAGCAATGTCTTTCAGAAGCCTTGAAAAGTTGTGGAAATCAAAACTCATTAGCACAAACACAAAACTTAGGCTATTCAAATCAAATGTACTATCAACCCTTACGTATGCGTGTGAAAGCTGGAAAACAACAAGAGATATAGAAACAAAGTTGAACGCATTCGAAAATAAATGTCTAAGGAAAATACTTGGTATAGAATGGAACGAATTCAAAACAAACGAGGAAATTAGAGAAATCGCCAATCAACCACTAATATCTTCAGTAATAAAGAAAAGACGATGGTCATACGTTGGACATGTGATGAGAAGAGATAATAATCGAATAGCAAAGCAAGCCCTCATATGGGAAACAACAGGTAAAAGAAAAAGAGGAAGACCCAGGGAGACACTGAGAAGAACATTGATGAGAGAGGCAAGAGCAGCAGGAATCGGCTCCCTCAATGAGATAGAACTGCTTGCACAGAACAGAGACAGATGGCGAGATTTGATAAAATATCTTTAAAAGAAAACTGCTAGAACAAAAATTCATATAGGAGAAGGTGTATCTTGGTCTACGCCCTATGGGCCGGTTACGGCTCGAAAGGTCAATAGATAGATACCATCTAATATTGACATATAATAACTGTTACCTACTAATGTTGACATATAATAACTGTTACCTACTAATGTTGACATATAATAACTGTTACCTACTAATATTGACATATAATAACTGTTACCTACTAATATTAACATATAATAACTGTTACCTACTAATATTGACATATAATATCTGTTACGACTAATATTGACATATAATAACCGTTACCTACTAATATTGACATATAATATCTGTTACCTACTAATGTTGACATATAATATCTGTTACCTACTAATATTAACATATAATAACTGTTACCTACTAATGTTGACATATAATAACTGTTACCTACTAATATTAACATATAATAACTGCTACCTACTAATATTGACATATACTATCTGTTACCTACTAATATTGACATATAATAACTGTTACCTACTAATATTGACATATAATAACTGCTACCTACTAATATTGACATATACTATCTGTTACCGACTAATATTGACATATAATAACCGTTACCTACTAATATTGACATATAATATCTGTTACCTACTAATGTTGACATATAATATCTGATACCTATTAATATTGACATATAATAACTGTTACCTACTAATATTAACATATAATAACTGTTACCTACTAATATTGACATATAATAACTGTTACCTGCTAATATTGATATATAATATCTGTTACCTACTAATATTGACATATAATAACTGTTACCTGCTAATATTGACATATAGTAACTGTTTAGTAACTGTTACCTACTAATATTGACATATAATAACTGTTACCATCTAATATTGACATATAATAACTGTTACCATCTAATATTGACATATAATAACTGTTACCTACTAATGTTGACATATAATAACTGTTACCTTCTAATTTTGACATATAATATACGTTACCTACTAATATTGACATATAATAACTGTTATCATCTAATATTGACATATAATAACTGTTACCTACTAATATTGACATATAATAACTGTTACCTACTAATATTGACATATAATATCTGTTACCTACTAATATTGACATATAATAACTGTTACCTACTAATATTGACATATAATATCTGTTACCTATTAATATTGACATATAATAACTGTTACCTACTAATATTAACATATAATAACTGTTACCTACTAATATTGACATATAATAACTGTTACCTGCTAATATTGACATATAATATCTGTTACCTACTAATATTGACATATAATAACTGTTACCTACTAATATTGACATATAATAACTGTTACCTACTAATATTAACATATAATAACTGCTACCTACTAATATTGACATATACTATCTGTTACCTACTAATATTGACATATAATAACTGTTACCTACTAATATTGACATATAATATCTGTTACCTACTAATATTGACATATAATAATTGTTACCATCTAATACTGACATATAATAACTGTTACCTACTAATATTGACATATAATAACTGTTACCTACTAATATTGACATATAATAACTGTTACCTACTAATATTGACATATAATAACTGTTACCTACTAATATTGACATATAATAACTGTTACCTACTAATATTGACATACAACAACTGTTACCATCTAATATTGACATATAACAACTGTTACCATCTAATATTGACATATAACAACTGTTACCATCTAATATTGACATATAACAACTGTTACCATCTAATATTGACATACAACAACTGTTACCATCTAATATTGACATACAACAACTGTTACCATCTAATATTGACATATAACAACTGTTACCATCTAATATTGACATATAACAACTGTTACCTGCTAATATTGACATATAATAACTGTTACCTAATAATATTGACATATAATAACTGTTACCTGCTAATATTAACATATAATAACTGTTACCTGCTAATATTGACATATAATAACTGTTACCTGCTAATGTTGACATATAATAACTGTTATCTTCTAATATTGACATATAACAACTGTTACCTACTAATATTGACATATAATAACTGTTACCTACTGATATTGACATATAATAACTGTTACCATCTAATATTGACATATAATAACTGTTACCATCTAATATTGACATATAATAACTGTTACCTACTAATATTGACATATAATAACTGTTACCTACTAATATTGACATATAATAACTGTTACCTGCTAATATTGACATATGATAACTGTTACCTGCTATTATTGACATATAATAACTGTTACTTGCTAATATTGACATATAGTAACTGTTTAGTAACTGTTACCTACTAATATTGACATATAATAATGTTACCTACTAATGTTGACATATAGTAACTGTTACCTACAAATGTTGACATATAATAATTGTTACCTACAAATGTTGACATATAATTATGAAGTTATTGACTGGCCTAAACCAACAGAGAAGATGTAGAACATAGAATGCCACAATAAAGTGATACTGACAACATGAATGGGTGTTGGAAATAGAAATCAACTATAGATTGAAGATTTAAAAATACAAAACCTCCTGACAGCAATAGTGATTGGCTGAATGAAGCTGGGATGTGCAGAAAGAGAAAGACAGTGACATCTGTTGTTAGTGTTTCATAATTTTTAACCAATAGATTTTGTTGATACATTTTTGTGTTTATGATCAATGTGCAGGTGACCAATGAAATCACTCGTCAAATGATGGAAATGAAAGGAATGTACAGTCTTGATAAGCCTGGAGAGTTCCTCAACATTGTTGACATCTCTTTCATGGCGGCCATGATTCACCCTGGAGGTGGTCGCAATGACATCCCTGAGAGACTCAAGAGACAGTTCTGTATTTTCAACTGTACACTGCCCTCTAATAATTCTATTGACAAGATTTTGGTAAGAGCCAGCGCACTAGATCACTAGATTATGCCAAGAGCAAATTTCATTTATGATACAACAGATCATCCTTACTGCACATATGTAATGGCATCCTCTTCTCAGTGTATCCTTCAACATATGTGATGGCATCCTCTTCTCAGTGTATCCTTCAACATGTATGATGGCATCCTCTTCTCAGTGTATCCTTCAACATGTGTGATGGCATCCTCTTCTCAGTGTATCCTTCAACATGTATGATGGCATCCTCTTCTCAGTGTATCCTTCAACATGTGTGATGGCATCCTCTTCTCAGTGTATCCTTCAACATATGTGATGGCATCCTCTTCTCAGTGTATCCTTCAACATGTGTGATGGCATCCTCTTCTCAGTGTATCCTTCAATATGTATGATGGCATCCTCTTCTCAGTGTATCCTTCAACATATGTGATGGCATCCTCTTCTCAGTGTATCCTTCAACATATGTGATGGCATCCTCTTCTCAGTGTATCCTTCAACATATGTGATGGCATCCTCTTCTCAGTGTATCCTTCAACATGTGTGATGGCATCCTCTTCTCAGTGTATCCTTCAACATGTATGATGGCATCCTCTTCTCAGTGTATCCTTCAACATATGTGATGGCATCCTCTTCTCAGTGTATCCTTCAACATGTGTGATGGCATCCTCTTCTCAGTGTATCCTTCAACATGTGTGATGGCATCCTCTTCTCAGTGTATCCTTCAACATGTAGCAACTGATGACACCATTTCTGTGCTGATTTACCTTCTTCGGCTTGGTGTTATTGTCTGGTATCACACCTATTGATGTGATCTTGTAGTCTATTCAAAGGTGTAGATGCACATCCATTGCCCAAATCATGTCCTACCTCTATGAGAGCACCGAGAATGTCAGCCTTGTCCATTGCCCAAATCATGTCCTACCTCTATGAGAGCACCGAGAATGTCAGCCTTGTCCATTGCCCAAATCATGTCCTACCTCTATGAGTGCACCAAGAATGTCAACCATGTTCATTGCTCAAATCATGTCCTACCTCTATGAGTGCACCAAGAATGTCAGCCTTGTTCATTGCCCAAATCATGTCCTACCTCTATGAGTGCACCAAGAATGTCAGCCTTGTTCATTGCCCAAATCATGTCCTACCTCTATGAGTGCACCAAGAATGTCAACCATGTTCATTGCCCAAATCATGTCCTACCTCTATGAGAGCACCGAGAATGTCAGCCTTGTCCATTGCCCAAATCATGTCCTACCTCTATGAGTGCACCAAGAATGTCAACCATGTTCATTGCTCAAATCATGTCCTACCTCTATGAGAGCACCGAGAATGTCAGCCTTGTTCATTGCCCAAATCATGTCCTACCTCTATGAGTGCACCAAGAATGTCAACCATGTTCATTGCTCAAATCATGTCCTACCTCTATGAGAGCACCGAGAATGTCAGTCTTGTCCATTGCCCAAATCATGTCCTACCTCTATGAGTGCACCAAGAATGTCAACCATGTTCATTGCTCAAATCATGTCCTACCTCTATGAGAGCACCGAGAATGTCAGCCTTGTTCATTGCCCAAATCATGTCCTACCTCTATGAGTGCACCAAGAATGTCAGCCTTGTTCATTGCCCAAATCATGTCCTACCTCTATGAGTGCACCAAGAATGTCAGCCTTGTTCATTGCCCAAATCATGTCCTACCTCTATGAGTGCACCAAGAATGTCAGCCATTGTCCATTGTCCAAATCATGTCCTACCTCTATGAGTGCACCAAGAATGTCAGCCTTGTCCATTGCTCAAATCATGTCCTACCTCTATGAGAGCACCGAGAATGTCAGCCTTGTCCATTGTCCAAATCATGTCCTACCTCTATGAGTGCACCAAGAATGTCAGCCTTGTCCATTGCTCAAATCATGTCCTACCTCTATGAGAGCACCAAGAATGTCAGCCTTGTTCATTGCCCAAATCATGTCCTACCTCTATGAGTGCACCAAGAATGTCAGCCTTGTTCATTGCCCAAATCATGTCCTACCTCTATGAGTGCACCAAGAATGTCAGCCTTGTCCATTGCTCAAATCATGTCCTACCTCTATGAGTGCACCAAGAATGTCAGCCTTGTCCATTGCTCAAATCATGTCCTACCTCTATGAGTGCACCAAGAATGTCAGCCTTGTTCATTGCCCAAATCATGTCCTACCTCTATGAGTGCACCAAGAATGTCAGCCTTGTCCATTGCCCAAATCATGTCCTACCTCTATGAGTGCACCAAGAATGTCAACCATGTTCATTGCTCAAATCATGTCCTACCTCTATGAGTGCACCAAGAATGTCAACCATGTTCATTGCTCAAATCATGTCCTACCTCTATGAGTGCACCAAGAATGTCAACCATGTTCATTGCTCAAATCATGTCCTACCTCTATGAGTGCACCAAGAATGTCAGCCTTGTTCATTGCTCAAATCATGTCCTACCTCTATGAGTGCACCAAGAATGTCAACCATGTCCATTGCTCAAATCATGTCCTACCTCTATGAGTGCACCAAGAATGTCAACCATGTTCATTGCCCAAATCATGTCCTACCTCTATGAGTGCACCAAGAATGTCAACCATGTTCATTGCTCAAATCATGTCCTACCTCTATGAGTGCACCAAGAATGTCAACCATGTTCATTGCCCAAATCATGTCCTACCTCTATGAGTGCACCAAGAATGTCAACCATGTTCATTGCTCAAATCATGTCCTACCTCTATGAGTGCACCAAGAATGTCAACCATGTCCATTGCTCAAATCATGTCCTACCTCTATGAGTGCACCAAGAATGTCAACCATGTTCATTGCTCAAATCATGTCCTACCTCTATGAGTGCACCAAGAATGTCAACCATGTCCATTGCTCAAATCATGTCCTACCTCTATGAGTGCACCAAGAATGTCAACCATGTTCATTGCTCAAATCATGTCCTACCTCTATGAGTGCACCAAGAATGTCAACCATGTTCATTGCTCAAATCATGTCCTACCTCTATGAGTGCACCAAGAATGTCAACCATGTTCATTGCCCAAATCATGTCCTACCTCTGAGAGCACCAAGAATGTCAACCATGTTCATTGCCCAAATCATGTCCTACCTCTATGAGTGCACCAAGAATGTCAACCATGTTCATTGCCCAAATCATGTCCTACCTCTATGAGTGCACCAAGAATGTCAACCATGTTCATTGCCCAAATCATGTCCTACCTCTATGAGTGCACCAAGAATGTCAACCATGTTCATTGCTCAAATCATGTCCTACCTCTATGAGTGCACCAAGAATGTCAACCATGTCCATTGCTCAAATCATGTCCTACCTCTATGAGTGCACCAAGAATGTCAACCATGTCCATTGCTCAAATCATGTCCTACCTCTATGAGTGCACCAAGAATGTCAACCATGTCCATTGCTCAAATCATGTCCTACCTCTATGAGTGCACCAAGAATGTCAACCATGTCCATTGCCCAAATCATGTCTTACCTCTATGAGTGCACCAAGAATGTCAGCCTTGTCCATTGCCCAAATCATGTCTTACCTCTATGAGTGCACCAAGAATGTCAGCCTTGTCCATTGCCCAAATCATGTCCTACCTCTATGAGTGCACCAAGAATGTCAACCATGTTCATTGCCCAAATCATGTCCTACCTCTATGAGTGCACCAAGAATGTCAACCATGTTCATTGCTCAAATCATGTCCTACCTCTATGAGTGCACCAAGAATGTCAACCATGTTCATTGCCCAAATCATGTCCTACCTCTATGAGTGCACCAAGAATGTCAACCATGTTCATTGCTCAAATCATGTCCTACCTCTATGAGTGCACCAAGAATGTCAACCATGTCCATTGCCCAAATCATGTCTTACCTCTATGATTGCACCAAGAATGTCAACCATGTCCATTGCTCAAATCATGTCCTACCTCTATGAGTGCACCAAGAATGTCAACCTTGTTCATTGCCCAAATCATGTCTTACCTCTATGAGTGCACCAAGAATGTCAACCATGTTCATTGCCCAAATCATGTCCTACCTCTATGAGTGCACCAAGAATGTCAACCATGTTCATTGCTCAAATCATGTCCTACCTCTATGAGTGCACCAAGAATGTCAACCATGTTCATTGCCCAAATCATGTCTTACCTCTATGAGTGCACCAAGAATGTCAACCATGTTCATTGCCCAAATCATGTCCTACCTCTATGAGTGCACCAAGAATGTCAACCATGTTCATTGCTCAAATCATGTCCTACCTCTATGAGTGCACCAAGAATGTCAACCATGTTCATTGCCCAAATCATGTCTTACCTCTATGAGTGCACCAAGAATGTCAACCATGTTCATTGCTCAAATCATGTCCTACCTCTATGAGTGCACCAAGAATGTCAACCATGTTCATTGCTCAAATCATGTCTTACCTCTATGAGTGCACCAAGAATGTCAACCATGTCCATTGCTCAAATCATGTCTTACCTCTATGAGTGCACCAAGAATGTCAACCATGTTCATTGCCCAAATCATGTCTTACCTCTGAGAGCACCAAGAATGTCAGCCTTGTCCATTGCCCAAATCACTCCTCCTACCTCTTTGAGAACACAGAGAATGTCAGCCTTGTCCATTGCCCAAATCACTCCTCCTACCTCTTTGAGAACACAGAGAATGTCAGCCTTGTCCATTGCCCAAATCACTCATCCTACCTCTTTGAGAACATAGAGAATGTCAGCCTTGTCCATTGCCCAAATCACTCATCCTACCTCTTTGAGAACACAGAGAATGTCAGCCTTGTCCATTGTCCAAATCACTCATCCTACCTCTTTGAGAACACAGAGAATGTCAGCCTTGTCCATTGTCCAAATCACTCCTCCTACCTCTTTGAGAGCACCAAGAATGTCAGCCTTGTCCATTGTCCAAATCACTCCTCCTACCTCTTTGAGAGCACCAAGAATGTCAGCCTTGTCCATTGTCCAAATCACTCATCCTACCTCTTTGAGAACACAGAGAATGTCAGCCTTGTCCATTGTCCAAATCACTCATCCTACCTCTTTGAGAACACAGAGAATGTCAGCCTTGTCCATTGTCCAAATCACTCATCCTACCTCTTTGAGGCACCAAGAATGTCAGTCTCATCCATTGCACTTCCTTCTCCACAACAACTAACTTGTAAGTCTGCCAGTTCATTCCTTTACACTTGAATGTCCTGGCACAACAATTATTTTGATCAGCCTTGACCTCTTTAACATCTTAGGCCAATCTATTGTTATGGCCATGATCTCCAAATTCAAACTAGTTAGGGTCAAGACAAATGCATCACTTCCTTAACAATTGCTCTCCACAAATTCTTTCCCTTCTTCCCTCTGACTTGAGCTATGATGAATCATGAGCTCCCATCCATGTTGAATATAAGACCCATCTGTGTATATGCCAATGCCATCTTCATCAGTATTCGCAACAATCAAAGATTGTATTTACTGTACCTCAGGTGTGCCTGTCAGAGGTTTGAATAGGTATAGACAATGTACATATTATCTGAGTCACAGTGAGTTTGTGGCTTTGATGTCAGGTGTGCCTGTTGTTGAAATGATAAACATGTGCAATGGTGTTCATAAAAATAGTAACTGATGAGCTGAACTAATTTGAACAAGAATGACATCCATAATGTTAAACAAGATGTGTATACAACCAGTGAGCTACTCAACCAATACTTAATGTATTTCTTACTTTTCTTTTGAATCAGTAACAAATTCAGAATTCTGTTGATAGTTTGAATTACAATTCAAAATTCTGTTGATAGTTTTCAATTTGTTAAATTATGATGCTTATTTCTCAGGTGTCATTGGTGAGGGCTACTTCTGCAACACTCGCTTTGTTGACTCTGTGGTTGATCTAGTAAAGATGCTTGTCCCTTGTACCCGTATTTTATGGCAAAAGACTAAAGTAAGATTGTTTTGAACTTATTATTTGTGTGTGTGTGTGTGTGTGCGTGCGTGTGTGCGTGCGTGCGTGCGTGTTCATCTGTCCCTTTTTTGTTGTTTGATAAATTTGTGATTGCAGCTGATAGTTTATTTTTGTTTTGGTTGTCTTATTTCTTGATGTTGATAAACTTGTGATTGCAGCTGACAGCCCATTTTTGTTTTGGTTGTCTTATTTCTGAATAAATGATTGCAGCAGGACTTATATTACCTAGCAGTAAGCCAGGTCTCTCTTGTAAGCCCCAAATGAGATTAACTTTGGTGATAGCATTGTTGGAGTGAACCGCTTTCTTGGTAAAATAATTGTTTTAAATCTCAGGGTGAGGCCATTACCACCTAATAGGTTGTTATCTCACGAATCATTCTGCACTAGTCTCTTGTTAGGTTTCCTTTCAGAAAATGTTGCCTTACTGTATCCCCCTATTATTTGGGTAATATTTAGTTTACAAATTGATCATACACAATTAAAAAAAAAGCTGATCTATGAACATTCTATGTCTAGTCAATGGTACTTCTGTCCACATGTATCACAGGCAATTGCTCTCCATATACAACACACAACATCCATATGTTACAGCATCCATATGTTACAACATCCATATGTTACAACATCCCTATGTTACAGCATCCATATGTCACAACATGCCTATGTCACTACATCCCTATGTTACAACATCCATATGTCACAACATGCCTATGTTACAGCATCCATATGTCACAACATGCCTATGTTACAGCATCCATATGTCACAACATGCCTATGTTACATCATCCATATGTTACAACATCCCTATGTTACAACATGCCTATGTTACAACATCCATATGTTACAACATGCCTATGTTACAACATGCCTATGTTACAACATCCCTATGTTACAGCATCCATATGTTACAATATCCCTATGTTACAACATGCCTATGTTACAACATCTATATGTTACAACATGCCTATGTTACAACATGCCTATGTTACAACATCCCTATGTTACATCATCCATATGTTACAGCATCCATATGTCACAACATCCCTATGTTACATCATCCATATGTTACAACATGCCTATGTTACAACATGCCTATGTTACAACATCCCTATGTTTTTCATCCATATGTTACAACATCCCTATGCTACAACATCCCTATGTTACAACATGCCTATGTTACAGCATCCATATGTTACAACATCCCTATGCTACAACATCGCTATGTTACAGCATCCCTATGTTACAGCATCCATATGTTACAACATCCCTGTGTTACAACATCCCTATGTTACAGCATCCCTATGTTACAGCATCCCTATGTTACAACATCCCTTTGCTACAACATCCCTGTGTTACAACATCCCTTTGCTACAACATCCCTATGTTACAACATCCCTATGTTACAGCATCCATATGTTACAACATCCCTATGTTACAACATCCCTATGTTACAACATCCCTATGTTACAACATGCCTTTGCTACAACATCCCTGTGTTACAACATCCCTATGTTACAGCATCCCTATGTTACAGCATCCATATGTTACAACATCCCTGTGTTACAACATCCCTATGTTACAACATCCCTATGTTACAACATCCCTTTGCTACAACATCCCTGTGTTACAACATCCCTATGTTACAACATCCCTATGTTACAACATCCCTTTGCTACAACATCCCTGTGTTACAACATCCCTATGTTACAACATCCCTATGTTACAACATCCCTTTGCTACAACATCCCTGTGTTACAGCATCCCTATGTTACAGCATCCCTGTGTTACAACATCCATATGTTACAGCATCCCTATGTTACAGCATCCCTATGCTACAACATCCATATGTTACAACATTCCTATGTTACAGCATCCCTATGCTACAACATCCCTATGTTACAACATCCATATGCTACATCTTCAGTAGTAAAATTAAGAAGTAAAGACCTGATTCATCATCATCATGTGCCATACTGGTTGGCACAGGTAATCATGTCCTTCCACCATTATCTATGCACAGTACATCATATTATCAATTCTGTTGTTGGCTGCTTACTGCCCCATGACACCAAGCTATCCAGTATCTTCTCTACTTGTCATACGTGATTTTTCTTTCCCTGTATTTTACCAGTTGTAACCAAATATTCCTACTTTCCATTTCTCATGATGTGCCCGAACAATGTTTAAATTTTCTTTCTGATAGTTTTAGGAGCTCCCTTTTTGTGTTGACTTCTTTGAGAATGTCCTCATTGATCTGTTCAGATGTCCATGGAACTCTCAACATTCTTCTAAGAAATCCATCTTTGCAGGATCTAATTGTTGTTTTCTGTGTTGATCTACTGATTACCTGATAAGAGTAAACTAAATAGCTGATGCTAGGCACTTTAAAGAAATCATTTATTGAGCACTCCCCACATACATAATAGATTTTGAGGCTGATAGATTAGCCTTACTAGGAGGCATCAAAAGATCTTTATTTTATGTAATGGAGGCATAATTGTCATTAGTAGTCATCTAAACATGATGCGAGGAAAAAAAACATGTCTTGAATGGCTAACTGAATAGGACTTGAGATAAAAAAAAAAAAAGATGTGAAAAATGAACAAAATCTATGACCAAAGAATGAAATAGTTTACTTGGAAAGAAAAGATATTGAAAGAAGCAGGTAATTTGTGCTTGTTTCAGAAGTTGCATAGATCAAGAAGTGGAGACTACATAATGAAGTCGGAACCAGAACATGAAAGTAAATTTTAAAAAAGACTTTTATAAAGGGGTCAAAACAAAGAGATGCAAATAAATGCATACAAATGTGAAGCTGCAGTAAAGCTGAATTTGAAGGAGAAATGTAAAAAAATAAAATATAGCAAATTGTTTGGTTAAAGCTTTACCTAATACAGCAGAATGTGAAGGAGAAGTGTAATAAGAGTAGAACAAATTGTTTGGTTATAGCTTTACCTAATACAGCTGAATGTGAAGGAGAAGTGTAATAAGAGTAGAACAAATTGTTTGGTTAAAGCTTTACCTAATACAGCTGAATGTGAAGGAGAAGTGTAATAAGAGTAGAACAAATTGTTTGGTTAAAGCTTTACCTAATACAGCAGAATGTGAAGGAGAAATGTAATAAGAGTAGAACAAATTGTTTGGTTAAAGCTTTACCTAATACAGCAGAATGTGAAGGAGAAATGTAATAAGAGTAGAACAAATTGTTTGGTTAAAGCTTTACCTAATACAGCAGAATGTGAAGGAGAAATGTAATAAGAGTAGAACAAATTGTTTGGTTAAAGCTTTACCTTCAAAAAAGCATTTGATAGTATTCATAGAGATTCTTTGTGGAAAATTCTGAAGCAATATGGCTTACCATCAAAAATCATAAATATTATCAAAGACATGTATGATGGTTACACATGTGCAGTTCGAACAGAGGAAGGACTGAGCAAATGTTTCCCAATAGAAACTGGGTTAAACAAGGATGTATTTTATCGCCCTTGTTATTTGGAATTGTTATGGACTTCATAATGAAGAAATGCTGCACTGGTAATAAAGGCATCGAATGGATACAAGGAGACCATTTGGAGGACCTCGACTTTGCTGATGACATAGTTCTCATCAGCAGTCAGATAAAAACGATGCAGGAAAACACAAATGAACTATCATCAATAGCCAGCAAAATTGGGCTTGAGGTCAATCATGAAAAGACTAAAGTCATGAAAAGTTTAATTCCAACAAGTGACAAAATATACATGGAAAACAAACCAGTAGAAGAGATCGATCACTTTATCTATCTTGGAAGTCACATTGATCGAGAAGGGGATACGAGCAAAGAAATTAGAATCAGACTGGCTAAAGCAGCAATGTCTTTCAGAAGCCTTGAAAAGTTGTGGAAATCAAAACTCATTAGCACAAACACAAAACTTAGGCTATTCAAATCAAATGTACTATCAACCCTTACGTATGCGTGTGAAAGCTGGAAAACAACAAGAGATATAGAAACAAAGTTGAACGCATTCGAAAATAAATGTCTAAGGAAAATACTTGGTATAGAATGGAACGAATTCAAAACAAACGAGGAAATTAGAGAAATCGCCAATCAACCACTAATATCTTCAGTAATAAAGAAAAGACGATGGTCATACGTTGGACATGTGATGAGAAGAGATAATAATCGAATAGCAAAGCAAGCCCTCATATGGGAAACAACAGGTAAAAGAAAAAGAGGAAGACCCAGGGAGACACTGAGAAGAACATTGATGAGAGAGGCAAGAGCAGCAGGAATCGGCTCCATCAATGAGATAGAACTGCTTGCACAGAACAGAGACAGATGGCGAGATTTGATAAAATATCTTTAAAAGAAAACTGCTAGAACAAAAATTCATATAGGAGAAGGTGTATCTTGGTCTACGCCCTATGGGCCGGTTACGGCTCGAAAGGTCAATAGATAGATAGATAATACAGCAGAATGTGAAGGAGAAATGTAATAAGAGTAGAACAAATTGTTTGGTTAAGGCTTTACCTAATACAGCTGAATGTGAAGGAGAAATGTAATAAGATTAGAACAAATTGTTTGGTTAAAGCTTTACCTAATACAGCAGAATGTGAAGGAGAAATGTAATAAGAGTAGAACAAATTGTTTGGTTAAGGCTTTACCTAATACAGCAGAATGTGAAGGAGAAATGTAATAAGAGTAGAACAAATTGCTTGGTTAAAGCTTTACCTAATACAGCAGAATGTGAAGGAGAAATGTAATAAGATTAGAACAAATTGTTTGGTTAAAGCTTTACCTAATACAGCTGAATGTGAAGGAGAAATGTAATAAGAGTAGAACAAATTGTTTGGTTAAAGTTTTACATGATAAAGCTGAGTGTAAAAAAATGTAAAAGAGAAATGAAAATGTTAATAAATATTTTCCGACACCACTTTTTTATAAACCTTGCCCTAACGACGTCACTGTCCTCCACAATAAGCAGGTCCAATCTACCATCAACGAACTGATCCAGGACAATCTCCTTCCCCTAGTGTGTCTCGTCTCATTATCCCCAATAGTGGCCTTGGTATGGCATCTTTCGACATGCTGCCTAAAACTCAACAACCCAGGACGTCCTATCATGTCAGCGTGTGCTTGCCTGACTGAACACATATCTGACTATCTAGACAGTATCTTCCTGCCCATGGTAGTTAGTCTTCCCTCATATGTCAAGGACATGAACCATGCCTTGATGATCTTCTCTTCCAACTCTCTCTCCCGTGGTCGCTCGTACCGACTCTTCGTCCATGACGTTTGTTCTTTTTACACCTCTATCCCTCACTCCGACGACCTCCTGGCTATACGGTTCTTTCTTGACCAAAGGCAACACCCTTCTGCTGATACGGCCACTCTTCTCTGCCTCACTGAGCTTGTCCTCAATCTCTTCACCTTTGAGTGATGACCAAGTCAGTGGTGTGGCCATGGGCACCAAGATGGCTCCCAAACTATGCCAGCCTGCCTCTTTGTGGGTTACCTTGAACACCAAATACTAATGTAAAAGGGGAACAACAGGATATTAATAGTGTCAAGGTCGGGAGTAAGCATAATAATGCATTTTTAAAAGTGTTGAGTGACCGGTATTGTTAAAAATATCTCCAGACAGACCAAAAAGGGCAAGGTCGTGCATGGGTGGAAGAATATCTATAGAATTAGGTTAATGTGGGCAGATGAGCGTAGGAAAAAGAGAACAACAGGTCATTAACAGTGTCAAGGAGTGGACATAACAAAGTATTTGTTAACAAAGGGATGAGAGGCAGGTATGGTTGAAAATACAATTAGACAGACCAAAAGGTCAATGTCACAAGTGGGTAGAAGAATATTCTAGTGAATTAGGTTAAGGTGAGCAGACGAGCATAAGCACGAAACACCGAAACATGCCTAGAACTGGAAGTCCTAGTACCGAAGTGAAAAGATTACAGCCACAGAGTTGAGTCATAGAGAGATGGGCCGGGATAACCCTTAGATGGGCGAAATGCTTAGACCTGAAGTGATAGATTACTGCTGCAGAGTCAAGTCACAGGGAGAATGGGTTAAGTCCAGGCACTTAGATGGTGGAATGCCTAGACCTGAAGTGATAGATTACTGCTGCAGAGTCAAGTCACAGGGAGAATGGGTTAAGTCCAGGCACTTAGATGGGTGGAATGCCTAGACCTGAAGTGATAGATTACTGCTGCAGAGTCAAATCACAGGGAGAATGGTTAAACCCAGACACTTAGATGGGCGAAATACTTAGACCTGAAGTGATAGATTACTGCTGCAGAGTCAAGTCACAGGGAGAATGGGTTAAGTCCAGGCACTTAGATGGGCAGAAATCTTAGACCTGAAGTGATAGATTACTGCTACAGAGTCAAGTCACAGGGGAATGGGTTAAACCCAGACACTTAGATGGGTGGAATGCCTAGACCTGAAGTGATAGATTACTGCTGCAGAGTCAAGTCACAGGGAGAATGGGTTAAACCCAGACACTTAGTTGGGCGGAATGCTTAGACCTGAAATGATAGATTACTGCTGCAGAGTCAAGTCACAGGGAGAATGGGTTAAGCCCAGACACTTAGATGGGTGGAATGCCTAGACCTGAAGTGATAGATTACTGCTGCAGAGTCAAATCACAGGGAGAATGGGTTAAGTCCAGACACTTAGATGGGCGGAATGCCTAGACCTGAAGTGATAGATTACTGCTGCAGAGTCAAGTCACAGGGAGAATGGCTTAAACCCAGACACTTAGATGGGCGGAATGCTTAGACCTGAAGTGATAGATTACTGCTGCAGAGTCAAGTCACAGGGAGAATGGGTTAAGTCCAGACACTTAGATGGGCGGAATGCCTAGACCTGAAGTGATAGATTACTGCTGCAGAGTCAAGTCACAGGGAGAATGGGTTAAACCCAGACACTTAGATGGGCGGAATGCCTAGACCTGAAGTGATAGATTACTGCTGCAGAGTCAAGTCACAGGGAGAATGGGTTAAGTCCAGACACTTAGATGGGCGGAATGCCTAGACCTGAAGTGATAGATTACTGCTGCAGAGTCAAGTCACAGGGAGAATGGGTTAAGTCCAGGCACTTAGATGGGTGGAATGCCTAGACCTGAAGTGATAGATTACTGCTGCAGAGTCAAGTCACAGGGAGAATGGGTTAAACCCAGACACTTAGATGGGCGGAATGCCTAGACCTGAAGTGATAGATTACTGCTGCAGAGTCAAGTCACAGGGAGAATGGGTTAAGTCCAGGCACTTAGATGGGTGGAATGCCTAGACCTGAAGTGATAGATTTACTGCTGCAGAGTCAAGTCACAGGGAGAATGGGTTAAACCCAGACACTTAGATGGGCGAAATACTTAGACCTGAAGTGATAGATTACTGCTGCAGAGTCAAGTCACAGGGAGAATGGGTTAAGTCCAGGCACTTAGATGGGCAGAAATCTTAGACCTGAAGTGATAGATTACTGCTACAGAGTCAAGTCACAGGGGGAATGGGTTAAACTCAGACACTTAGATGGGTGGAATGCCTAGACCTGAAGTGATAGATTACTGCTGCAGAGTCAAGTCACAGGGAGAATGGGTTAAACCCAGACACTTAGTTGGGCGGAATGCTTAGACCTGAAATGATAGATTACTGCTGCAGAGTCAAGTCACAGGGAAAATGGGTTAAGCCCAGACACTTAGATGGGTGGAATGCCTAGACCTGAAGTGATAGATTACTGCTGCAGAGTCAAATCACAGGGAGAATGGGTTAAGTCCAGACACTTAGATGGGTGGAATGCCTAGACCTGAAGTGATAGATTACTGCTGCAGAGTCAAGTCACAGGGAGAATGGGTTAAACCCAGACACTTAGATGGGTGGAATGCCTAGACCTGAAGTGATAGATTACTGCTGCAGAGTCAAGTCACAGGGAGAATGGGTTAAGTCCAGGCACTTAGATGGGCGGAATGCTTAGACCTGAAGTGATAGATTACTGCTGCAGAGTCAAGTCACAGGGAGAATGGGTTAAACCCAGACACTTAGATGGGCGGAATGCCTAGACCTAAAGTGATAGATTACTGCTGCAGAGTCAAGTCACAGGGAGAATGGGTTAAACCCAGACACTTAGATGGGCGGAATGCTTAGACCTGAAATGATAGATTACTGCTGCAGAGTCAAGTCACAGGGAGAATGGGTTAAACCCAGACACTTAGATGGGCGGAATGCTTAGACCTGAAGTGATAGATTACTGCTGCAGAGTCAAGTCACAGGGAGAATGGGTTAAGTCCAGACACTTAGATGGGCGGAATGCTTAGACCTGAAGTGATAGATTACTGCTGCTGAGTCAAGTCACAGGGAGAATGGCTTAAACCCAGACACTTAGATGGGTGGAATGCCTAGACCTGAAGTGATAGATTACTGCTGCAGAGTCAAGTCACAGGGAGAATGGGTTAAGTCCAGACACTTAGATGGGTGGAATGCTTAGACCTGAAGTGATAGATTACTGCTGCAGAGTCAAGTCACAGGGGGAAAGGCTTAAACCAAGACACATAGATGGATCGGAAGGCTCAGCCACTAGGTGGTAGGTTAGTTAATCCGAAATAGCTAGACCGGAGACTGATAATTGGAAGAACGATTGACTAGAGACTACTTGAGATATATGCCGGAATGGCACGAAGATAAATCAATTAGAAACAGACAGATCAGAAACCAGAGCTCTGGAGGGAGATGGACCAGAGCTAGATAATGATGGAAAGACATAAGTTCAGATGCTTAATCAGAACAGAACAGAGTTATGAGATATGATATATCATAGAGGATGTGTGATCTTATATCTTTTTATATGAATTATGACAGTAGATAACAAGTGGTTAGTGAACTGGACTACAAAGGACAAGGGGTAGGGTTTGATCCTAACTGACGGCTTCCGGGTTCACCCAGCCTTAAATGGGTACCGGATTTTTCTGGAAAAGTAAAGCGGTGCGGGTGTAATACCGACCATATTACCCTGAAAATCATGTGCCGAAGGTCTGTAAAATTTATGGTCACTAACACCATATTCTCTATACGCCAATTGGCGTGACGGGGGTACTTTACTAGTACTATGGCAGTAGATACTTGCTAAGAGTTAAGGGATATGAAGTACTGAGACAGTCTATCCTTGATTAAGTTTGTGTGATGTAGGCGGCCGCCCATACTCAAAGTGTTCGAGAACTCTATGTACACTGTGGAACTTGTAAATAAACATTTGTCGGTGTTGTAGATATCTCAGACTTGTTGTTTATATATGTACTAGAAGTCCAGATCAACTTAAAGAACAGGAGGCAAGGGTAGCCCCGAATACCAATAACAGGAAACAACGCGAAGTAAACGCAACCACAGGGATAGTAAAGGCAAACACAACGCGAAGTAAACACGACCACAGAGACAGTAAAGGCAAACACAATGTGAAGTAAACACGACCACAGAGACAGTAAAGGCAAACACAACGCGAAGTAAACACGACCACAGAGACAGTAAAGGCAAACAAACACGAAGTAAACACGGCCACAGAGACAGTAAAGGCAAACACAACACGAAGTAAACGGACCACGGAGATAGTAAAGGCAAACAAACACGAAGTAAACGTGACACGGAGATAGTAAAGGCAAACACAACACGAAGTAAACGTGACCACGGAGATAGTAAAGGCAAACACAACGCGAAGTAAACGTGACCACGGAGATAGTAAAGGCAAACACAACACGAAGTAAACGTGACCACGGAGATAGTAAAGGCAAACACAACACGAAGTAAACACGGCCACAGAGACAGTAAAGGCAAACACAACGTGAAGTAAACACGACCACAGAGACAGTAAAGGCAAACACAACACGAAGTAAACACGGCCACAGAGACAGTAAAGGCAAACACAACGCGAAGTAAACGTGACCACAGAGATAGTAAAGGCAAACACAACGCGAAGTAAACGTGACCACGGAGATAGTAAAGGCAAACACAACACGAAGTAAACACGGCCACAGAGACAGTAAAGGCAAACACAACGTGAAGTAAACACGACCACAGAGACAGTAAAGGCAAACACAACGCGAAGTAAACACGACCATGGAGATAGTAAAGGCAAACACAACACGAAGTAAACACGACCACATAGACAGTAAAGACAAACACAACGTGAAGTAAACACGACCACAGAGACAGTAAAGGCAAACACAACACGAAGTAAACACGACCATGGAGATAGTAAAGGCAAACACAACGTGAAGTAAACACGACCATGGAGACAGTAAAGGCAAACACAACACGAAGTAAACACGACCATGGAGATAGTAAAGGCAAACACAACACGAAGTAAACACGACCATGGAGATAGTAAAGGCAAACACAACACGAAGTAAACACGACCACATAGACAGTAAAGACAAACACAACGTGAAGTAAACACGACCACAGAGACAGTAAAGGCAAACACAACACGAAGTAAACACGACCATGGAGATAGTAAAGGCAAACACAACGTGAAGTAAACACGACCACAGAGATAGTAAAGGCAAACACAACACGAAGTAAACACGACCATGGAGATAGTAAAGGCAAACACAACACGAAGTAAACACGACCATGGAGATAGTAAAGGCAAACACAACACAAACTTTTATTAAACAACTTTACAAGAGTCTCCAGTAGCCAGATCCAGAAGTCAACGAAGAAGCTCATACTTAAAGATACCCATAATTCCACAGCACAGAAATAAATATATCCTAAAAGGATATATAACAAGAGAAAGTGCCACTAAGATATTCAGTGGACAAGTCTGTGTTTACAACAAGTCAAGTAAGTCAAGTACCCCCGTCACGCCAAGTGGCGTATAGGGAAATATGGTGTTAGTGACCCGTCACGCCAAGTGGCGTATAGGGAATATGGTGTTAGTGACCCGTCATGCCAAGTGGTGTATAGGGAAATATGGTGTTAGTGACCCGTCACGCCAAGTGGTGTATAGGGAATATGGTGTTAGTGACCCGTCACGCCAAGTGGTGTATAGGGAAATATGGTGTTAGTGACCCGTCACGCCAAGTGGTGTATAGGGAAATATGGTGTTAGTGACCCGTCACGCCAAGTGGTGTATAGGGAAATATGGTGTTAGTGACCCTATATTTTACAGACCTTCAGCACATGATTTTTGGGGTAATGTGGTCGGTATTACGCCCGTGCTGCTTTATTTCCCAGAAAAAAAATCCGGTACCCATTTAAGGCTGGGTGAACCCGGAAGCGTCGGTTGGGATCGAACCCTACCCCTTGTCCGTTGTAGTCCAGTTCACTAACCAGTGAGCTATAGCGGCTCCCATTTACAAGAAGTAAACAACACATTTTACACTCAATTCATATCAGGGTCTCTTCCCATTAAATACCTCTGGTTTTTTTATGACTGCTTCAGACGTATCGATCTACACCAAGACAATGTCTCCAAATTTATCGACTACATCGGCAGCTATCACAAAGTCATCAAGATCACATATTGTATCTCCACTTCCTCTGATACCTTTTTGGACCTTATTGTTTCCTTGGGTACTTTTGGCCTCCACACTTCAGTTTTCTAAAAACTCACAGAAGCCCATTGTTACCTTCTCTCCTCACATTCATCTTCATGTTATTATTCCGTTTTCACAATTAGTGAATCTTTGTCATATCTGTCAGGATTAGCATGATTTTCTCCAACAGGCTCAACTCATGTTAGGTTTCTTTAGCCGCCGGCTTTATCCACATTCGATCCTCCAATCTGCCTTGAAACATGCCCTCCTTATCTCTCGTCCTGAGGCACTTACTCCTTACAACCGCCCTCTCCCCTCCTCCGAGAGCACAATCCTCACCCTCATCTATCACCCTCACCTATCACCCTCACCTATCACCCTCACCTATCACCCTCATCTATCACCCTCACCTATCACCCTCACCTATCACCCTCACCTATCACCCTCATCTATCACCCTCACCTATCACCCTCACCTATTGCCCTCACATATTACCCTCATCTATCATCCTCACAACTTAGCTGCTGTAAAAATACTCACCCCTTACTGTTCCATCCTTCATTCTGATCTCACCACTCATCAACTTTTCCGTGATCCCCCTATGGTCACCTTCAAACAAGACAGGAATTTGAGAGATATTCTGGTTAGGAGCTGTATCCCTCACTCCGACCATAAACGCGTAGTTACGGTCCCCTGTGGACGTAACCGTTTCACCTCTGCTTATGTACTCCGCACCGACTCTGTCTTATTCCCTAACGGACGGTTCAAGATCAAAGATGGTTTCACATATAGTCCCACGACATCATTTATGTCATTATGTGGTAACGATGTCACATGTCTTATATTGGCAAGTCTGAGAGACGTTTAGCAGAAAGATTTTGTGAACATTTTCAGCATGCTCAACATAATACAGTCACTCCAGTGGCGTCACATTTCAATTCCTCAGACCATAAAGGCAAAAATGACATCTATATCACTGGTATTGTCCTTTGCCATTCCAATGACTGCAGCCGGTTCGTCTAGGAGAATCACCCTATAGTCCAATTGAGTTCTCTGACCCCAACGAGGCATGAATGCATCACACATGTACACATAGTTTCTCTGTGGCTGCTCCTTCCCTATTGCATATTCTACTCTTCTGTCCATGTATGAGCACATTAGTATATACATGTGCTATTCTATTCACAGCTTTCCTCTACTAGACGACAATGTGATACTCCGGTGGTCTCCTATATCTCTTTTGTCTGGGCTGCTTACTTTTGTGTAAGGTGTTACCCTTTTCACCTGCACTACACGGTACCTTACATTTTACATGTTGTTAGTGTATCCGCTCAGAGACTTCTCACTCTTTCCACCTTTCAAGTACCCGTTATTCTTCTGGTCTATTCTTTCTCCTTTGTGTATGCACACTGACCTCGGTGTGAACACTTCTAGGTATATAGGCTGTATGCGCACATGTATGGGTTTACATATAGACATATATATATATATATATATATATATATATATATATATATATATATATATATATATATATATATATATATATATATATATATATATATATATATATATATATATATATATATATATATATGTTCTTTACTTGTACAGTATAAGTTTCTTTTACATCTTTCTGGTTTAACGCTGTTATATCTATTGGTGTTGCTGAATTAGTTTTTTGTTTGTTTCTCTTTAATTTGATTTTCATTTTTATCATTACAGGATTGTGGTCTGAATTAATATCTGCTCCTGGGTAGGTTTTGGCTTTCTTGACGCTGCTCCTGAATCTGTCTTTTATCATTATGTAATCTATTTGATTTCTCTTCCTGTCTCCAGGGCTGTTCCATGTGTATAATTTCCTTTTCTCTTGCTCAAAGAAGGTGTTGCATATTATCAATCTGTTTTCTTCACAAAATTGTATTAATCTTTCTCCTCTGTTATTCCTTTTTCCTAGACTATGATTTCCTATAATGGTCTTATATTTACCTTTTCCTACTTTAGCGTTCATGTCACCCATTATAATCAAGATGTCTGATGATTTCACTTGCTTCATAACTGTGTTTATATCTTCATAGTATGCCTCTATTTGTTCATCTGTGTAGTCTTGAGTATGTCTGTATTATTGCTATGTCGAATGGTTTTGCCTTCATTTTTAATAGTGTAATCCTATCATTATATCCTTAGCCCCCTATGATTTCTTTTATGTAAGAATGCCCCTAGGTTTAGCCACCTGTTTAATTCCAACAAGTGACAAAATATACATGGAAAACAAACCAGTAGAAGAGATCGAGCACTTTATCTATCTTGGAAGTCACATTGATCGAGAAGGGGATACGAGCAAAGAAATTAGAATCAGACTGGCTAAAGCAGCAATGTCTTTCAGAAGCCTTGAAAAGTTGTGGAAATCAAAACTCATTAGCACAAACACAAAACTTAGGCTATTCAAATCAAATGTACTATCAACCCTTACGTATGCGTGTGAAAGCTGGAAAACAACAAGAGATATAGAAACAAAGTTGAACGCATTCGAAAATAAATGTCTAAGGAAAATACTTGGTATAGAATGGAACGAATTCAAAACAAACGAGGAAATTAGAGAAATCGCCAATCAACCACTAATATCTTCAGTAATAAAGAAAAGACGATGGTCATACGTTGGACATGTGATGAGAAGAGATAATAATCGAATAGCAAAGCAAGCCCTCATATGGGAAACAACAGGTAAAAGAAAAAGAGGAAGACCCAGGGAGACACTGAGAAGAACATTGATGAGAGAGGCAAGAGCAGCAGGAATCGGCTCCCTCAATGAGATAGAACTGCTTGCACAGAACAGAGACAGATGGCGAGATTTAATAAAATATCTTTAAAAGAAAACTGCTAGAACAAAAATTCATATAGGAGAAGGTGTATCTTGGTCTACGCCCTATGGGCCGGTTACGGCTCGAAAGGTCAATAGTAGTAGTAGTAGTAGTAGTATATTTTATTTCACCTGGTCGGCCTACTGTAGGTGCATGCCTTTATTCTTTTCCTCACACATGATTACGACATCTGGCCCTGTCATCTTCATCATCGTATCTCCCCTTATCAACCACCCATGCCATATTTTTCATCATATCACATGACCTGGTCTCCTCTCACACCCCACTTTCCAATTTGTGACAGCACACGGATGGAAGTTTCAGCCAAGTGACTCATTTTAATAATTTTAATACAATTTCTTACATGCATTTCCTCCTCCTCTTTCTCTCTGTCTTTCATGCAAGACATTATATTCTTCTTATGTATTTTCTGACCTTTCATCCCTTCCTTCTTGTTAGTATTAGTTTCATTACTTTAGAAAATGTAGTCGAGTGGACCTTATATTCCTTATCTGTCTTTGTTGTCCCTGTTACCTGAAGAAGGCTGCATGTAGGCCGAAACAATAACTATTTTGTATTGTCCCCTTTTTTGCAAAGCTTTTCACATCAACCCTTGTTCTCGTAACGATCATGCTTGCCTATCTTTATCTAGCTAACTAGTTATCCGCTTTCTCTCAGCGTGGTTGTGAGTGAGTGACTTTCTCAGCTTATCTGATCTCAACGTTTCTCTTCCTGTGTCTCACTCTGGGTGAGTGTCCCTTTTGGTGTCTATCATTGTACCCTTTCGGTGTCTTGAAAGTTGTGGAGAGACATGATCACCTACGCCAGCAGGCCCAGTACTTGATGATAATGATGCATGGGTGTCCCTGTATGCGAAACTCATGTCGAGTATCCAGTGTGTGTGTCACTCTCGTGGTGTGTCTGTTTGCCTCTGTCCCTTCAAAATTGTGATTCCCTCTTTTTTTATATGATGACCACTTCCAGCCTCTGTCACTGTCTAACCACCCACACATCTAATAATTATGTGTTGATCTTCCTGTGTCTGCCTCCTATGCTGTCTAACCACCCACACATCTAATAATTATGTGTTGATCTTCCTGTGTCTGCCTCCTATGCTGTCTAACCACCCACACATCTAATAATTATGTGTTGATCTTCCTGTGTCTGCCTCCTATGCTGTCTAACCACCCACACATCTAATAATTTTGTGTTGATCTTCCTGTGTCTGCCTCCTATGCTGTCTAACCACCCACACATCTAATAAGTGTGTGTTGATCTTCCTGTGTCTGCTGTCATAGTATATTTATTATCTTGATGTTATTGACTTGTTGGTATTATCTTTGTACTTCTTGAAAACACATCACATTGATTTTAGTTTACCAACACAACAGGTAATTCATGACAGTCTTTTTCTTTAATACATGATAATTAAGTTTATTGATCTCTTTCTGCACAATGATCTACTAGTGGTTGATGCATTTATCTTAAATTAATGTTACTTAATTCGGGACTTCTCTGAGACTACCGCCGGTGACTATGGTCCGTCCCAAGTGCATATTTTAATAAAACATTATTCAACTTACATTCTTGTAAGAATTTATTGAAGCACAATTCTATGAATCTTTCAAAAACACTTTCACAGCACTAAAGTTCATATTCTCATCAACTTCTACTAATAACTTCTCGCAACTGTTTTGACTGTTCTAAATCGAACTCTGAGTGTTCTAACTGTACTGTAAACTTCTGACTAACTGTAACTGTATAACTTGTTGACTTTCTATTCCTGACTGATCTACTTCTAACTTTATTGACTCATTCCTGTCTAACTTATTAACTGCTTCACTAATATTCTTCCTAACTGTCTGACTATCTTTCTGACTATCTTTCTCTGTCTCTCTAACTTCTGACTAATTCATCTCTATCTGTCTCTTGCTTCACTTCTAGTTGTGTTGAAGTTTTTATACTCCAACCACTCTCTTCGTCTCGAAATTAGTGACCAATAAAATCGTTGCAAAATGACCACTTGCGACCTTCTCCTGGTCACCTGCAGCCCCGTGTCCGAGACCTGAACTCTTGTGTCTCAACTGTCCAAGACTTTGACAATAACAGCTTATTTTCGTGACTGCTATATTACTTCACGACTCTGACCTCTCCTGGTTTGATGAAAACACCTTGATTATCAGACGGGCCAAAGTCATGGGGTCAACACATGCTTTTTGCGTTATGGTCACTTCCATAACAACCTGTTGTTGTGAAAACCCGCATGAAAATCGTGGAGATTTCCATTGACCTACTATTCATTGTGTCATCCAGTAATTCTGGACCTTACCTCCTTCCTCCCCATTTCTGTGTGCTACCCCTACATGAACTTTTACTCCCTTAACTTTGTCCTAACTACTGCTGGTCGCTCCATTTCTCAATGCTATTATCTATTGAGAAGCGGGTAACAACTAAGTTACCTGCTCCCATGCTCTCACTAGCTATACTGTTACATCTGCCTCCTATGCTGTCTAGCCACTTCTAACTTAAATGTCAATGCCCATACCTGGCCTTGACCTTGGTGTTGGCCACTGTGTCTTAGATCTTGCTTTCCACGTTTATACTGTCACCATACCTTGTAGGAGTGTATGTTACACCACACCACTTGCTCCCAATTTTTAAAATACTTTTGGAAATGTAGAAATTCTGCAAGAAGGACAATTCATTTTCAGATTAAGATGTTGCCAACACCAGCCAAATTCCACTACATCTTTAACCTGAGAGACTTGTCGAGAATCTGGCAAGGTATTTTGTATGTGAAAGGAGATGAGTGTGATTCTGTTCGCACATTGATCAATCTGTGGAAACATGAAGTCTGCCGTGTCATTGAAGACAGGTGTGCTTGATCATTTCTCTTTATTGACACTTCTATGCTTTTGTTTTATTTATGTTGCTATATATTTGTAAGTTTTATCTTTCCGTGTTTGTGTATAACTTATTGTGTATGTGGAAGTCATATCTACAATATAACTTTCATTGTTTCTGTGTAACTTATTATTTATATGTAGGTTAAAACTTGCAGCACATCTTTTATTTGGGGGCTAGTGCAGTTTGGACAGGTCGCTTTAAACTATATTATTTGTCCAGACATAGTAGGTAAACTGGAATGTCAGTCCAATACTTGTTAGGATACATCAACAAGAACAAGTCTTATATCATACTCATAATGTTGAACGTTAGGATACATCAACAAGAACAAGTCTTATATCATACTCATAATGTTGAACGTTAGGATACATCAACAAGAACAAGTCTTATATCATACTCAGAATGTTGAACGTTAGGATACATCAACAAGAACAAGTCTTATATCATACTCAGAATGTTGAACGTTAGAATACATCAACAAGAACAAGTCTTATCTCATGCTCAGAATGTTGAACGTTAGGATACATCAACAAGAACAAGTCTTATATCATACTCAGAATGTTGAACATTAGGATACATCAACAAGAACAAGTCCACATCTCATACTCAGAATGTTGAACGTTAGGATACATCAACAAGAACAAGTCCACATCTCATACTCAGAATGTTGAACGTTAGGATACATCAACAAGAACAAGTCCACATCTCATACTCAGAATGTTGAACGTTAGGATACATCAACAAGAACAAGTCTTATCTCATACTCAGAATGTTGAACATTAGGATACATCAACAAGAACAAGTCCACATCTCATACTCAGAATGTTGAACGTTAGGATACATTAACAAGAACAAGTCCACATCTCATACTCAGAATGTTGAACGTTAGGATACATTAACAAGAACGAGTCTTATATCATACTCAGAATGTTGAACGTTAGAATACATCAACAAGAACAAGTCCACATCTCATACTCAGAATGTTGAACGTTAGGATACATTAACAAGAACGAGTCTTATATCATACTCAGAATGTTGAACGTTAGGATACATTAACAAGAACAAGTCCTATCTCATACACAGAATGTTGAATGTTAGAATACATCAACAAGAACAAGTCTTATCTCATACTCAGAATGTTGAACGTTAGAATACATCAACAAGAACAAGTCCACATCTCATACTCAGAATGTTGAACGTTAAGATACATCAACAAGAACAAGTCTTATATCATACTCAGAATGTTGAACGTTAGGATACATTAACAAGAACAAGTCCACATCTCATACTCAGAATGTTGAACGTTAGGATACATCAACAAGAACAAGTCTTATATCATACTCAGAATGTTGAATGTTAGGATACATCAACAAGAACAAGTCCACATCTCATACTCAGAATGTTGAACGTTAGGATACATCAACAAGAACAAGTCTTATCTCATACTCAGAATGTTGAACGTTAGGATACATCAACAAGAACAAGTCCACATCTCATACTCAGAATGTTGAACGTTAGAATACATCAACAAGAACAAGTCCACATCTCATACTCAGAATGTTGAACGTTAGGATACATTAACAAGAACGAGTCTTATATCATACTCAGAATGTTGAACGTTAGGATACATTAACAAGAACAAGTCCTATCTCATACACAGAATGTTGAACGTTAGGATACATTAACAAGAACGAGTCTTATATCATACTCAGAATGTTGAACGTTAGAATACATCAACAAGAACAAGTCCTATCTCATACACAGAATGTTGAACGTTAGGATACATCAACAAGAACAAGTCCACATCTCATACTCAGAATATTGAATGTTAGAATACATCAACAAGAACAAGTCTTATCTCATACTCAGAATGTTGAACGTTAGAATACATCAACAAGAACAAGTCCACATCTCATACTCAGAATGTTGAACGTTAGGATACATCAACAAGAACAAGTCTTATATCATACTCAGAATGTTGAACGTTAGAATACATCAACAAGAACAAGTCCACATCTCATACTCAGAATGTTGAACGTTAGGATACATCAACAAGAACAAGTCTTATATCATACTCAGAATGTTGAATGTTAGGATACATCAACAAGAACAAGTCCACATCTCATACTCAGAATGTTGAACGTTAGATACATCAACAAGAACAAGTCTTATCTCATACTCAGAATGTTGAACGTTAGAATACATCAACAAGAACAAGTCCACATCTCATACTCAGAATGTTGAACGTTAGGATACATCAACAAGAACAAGTCTTATATCATACTCAGAATGTTGAACGTTAGGATACATCAACAAGAACAAGTCTTATATCATACTCAGAATGTTGAATGTTAGGATACATTAACAAGAACGAGTCTTATATCATACTCAGAATGTTGAACGTTAGGATACATTAACAAGAACGAGTCTTATATCATACTCAGAATGTTGAACGTTAGAATACATCAACAAGAACAAGTCCACATCTCATACTCAGAATGTTGAACGTTAGGATACATCAACAAGAACAAGTCTTATATCATACTCAGAATGTTGAACGTTAGGATACATCAACAAGAACAAGTCCACATCTCATACTCAGAATGTTGAACGTTAGAATACATCAACAAGAACAAGTCTTATCTCATACTCAGAATGTTGAACATTAGGATACATTAACAAGAACAAGTCCACATCTCATACTCAGAATGTTGAACGTTAGAATACATCAACAAGAACAAGTCTTATATCATACTCAGAATGTTGAACGTTAGGATACATTAACAAGAACAAGTCCACATCTCATACTCAGAATGTTGAACGTTAGGATACATCAACAAGAACAAGTCTTATATCATACTCAGAATGTTGAATGTTAGGATACATTAACAAGAACGAGTCTTATATCATACTCAGAATGTTGAACGTTAGGATACATTAACAAGAACGAGTCTTATATCATACTCAGAATGTTGAACGTTAGAATACATCAACAAGAACAAGTCCACATATCATACTCAGAATGTTGAACGTTAGGATACATCAACAAGAACAAGTCTTATATCATACTCAGAATGTTGAACGTTAGGATACATCAACAAGAACAAGTCCACATCTCATACTCAGAATGTTGAACGTTAGGATACATCAACAAGAACAAGTCTTATCTCATACTCAGAATGTTGAACGTTAGAATACATCAACAAGAACAAGTCTTATCTCATACTCAGAATGTTGAACGTTAGGATACATCAACAAGAACAAGTCTTATCTCATACTCAGAATGTTGAACGTTAGAATACATCAACAAGAACAAGTCTTATCTCATACTCAGAATGTTGAACGTTAGAATACATTAACAAGAACAAGTCCTATCTCATACACAGAATGTTGAACGTTAGGATACATCAACAAGAACAAGTCTTATATCATACTCAGAATGTTGAACGTTAGGATACATTAACAAGAACAAGTCCACATCTCATACTCAGAATGTTCAAAGTTAGGATACATTAACAAGAACAAGTCTTATCTCATACTCAGAATGTTGAACGTTAGGATACATCAACAAGAACAAGTCCTATCTCATACACAGAATGTTGAACGTTAGGATACATCAACAAGAACAAGTCTTATATCATACTCAGAATGTTGAACGTTAGGATACATCAACAAGAACGAGTCTTATATCATACACAGAATGTTGAACGTTAGGATACATCAACAAGAACAAGTCTTATATCATACACAGAATGTTGAACGTTAGGATACATCAACAAGAACAAGTCTTATATCATACTCAGAATGTTGAACGTTAGGATACATCAACAAGAACAAGTCTTATCTCATACTCAGAATATTGAACGTTAGGATACATTAACAAGAACAAGTCTTATATCATACTCAGAATGTTGAACGTTAGGATACATCAACAAGAACAAGTCTTATATCATACTCAGAATGTTGAACGTTAGGATACATCAACAAGAACAAGTCTTATATCATACTCAGAATGTTGAACGTTAGGATACATCAACAAGAACGAGTCTTATATCATACTCAGAATGTTGAATGTTAGGATACATTAACAAGAACGAGTCTTATATCATACTCAGAATGTTGAATGTTAGGATACATTAACAAGAACAAATCTTATATCATACTCAGAATGTTGAACGTTAGGATACATTAACAAGAACAAGTCCTATCTCATACACAGAATGTTGAACGTTAGGATACATCAACAAGAACAAGTCTTATATCATACTCAGAATGTTGAACGTTAGGATACATCAACAAGAACAAGTCTTATATCATACTCAGAATGTTGAATGTTAGGATACATTAACAAGAACGAGTCTTATATCATACTCAGAATGTTGAATGTTAGGATACATCAACAAGAACAAATCTTATATCATACTCAGAATGTTGAATGTTAGGATACATTAACAAGAACGAGTCTTATATCATACTCAGAATGTTGAATGTTAGGATACATTAACAAGAACGAGTCTTATATCATACTCAGAATGTTGAATGTTAGGATACATTAACAAGAACGAGTCTTATATCATACTCAGAATGTTGAATGTTAGGATACATTAACAAGAACAAATCTTATATCATACTCAGAATGTTGAACGTTAGGATACATTAACAAGAACGAGTCTTATATCATACTCAGAATGTTGAACGTTAGAATACATCAACAAGAACAAGTCCACATCTCATACTCAGAATGTTGAACGTTAGGATACATTAACAAGAACGAGTCTTATATCATACTCAGAATGTTGAACGTTAGGATACATTAACAAGAACAAGTCCTATCTCATACACAGAATGTTGAATGTTAGAATACATCAACAAGAACAAGTCTTATCTCATACTCAGAATGTTGAACGTTAGAATACATCAACAAGAACAAGTCCACATCTCATACTCAGAATGTTGAACGTTAAGATACATCAACAAGAACAAGTCTTATATCATACTCAGAATGTTGAACGTTAGGATACATTAACAAGAACAAGTCCACATCTCATACTCAGAATGTTGAACGTTAGGATACATCAACAAGAACAAGTCTTATATCATACTCAGAATGTTGAATGTTAGGATACATCAACAAGAACAAGTCCACATCTCATACTCAGAATGTTGAACGTTAGGATACATCAACAAGAACAAGTCTTATCTCATACTCAGAATGTTGAACGTTAGGATACATCAACAAGAACAAGTCCACATCTCATACTCAGAATGTTGAACGTTAGAATACATCAACAAGAACAAGTCCACATCTCATACTCAGAATGTTGAACGTTAGGATACATTAACAAGAACGAGTCTTATATCATACTCAGAATGTTGAACGTTAGGATACATTAACAAGAACAAGTCCTATCTCATACACAGAATGTTGAACGTTAGGATACATTAACAAGAACGAGTCTTATATCATACTCAGAATGTTGAACGTTAGAATACATCAACAAGAACAAGTCCTATCTCATACACAGAATGTTGAACGTTAGGATACATCAACAAGAACAAGTCCACATCTCATACTCAGAATATTGAATGTTAGAATACATCAACAAGAACAAGTCTTATCTCATACTCAGAATGTTGAACGTTAGAATACATCAACAAGAACAAGTCCACATCTCATACTCAGAATGTTGAACGTTAGGATACATCAACAAGAACAAGTCTTATATCATACTCAGAATGTTGAACGTTAGAATACATCAACAAGAACAAGTCCACATCTCATACTCAGAATGTTGAACGTTAGGATACATCAACAAGAACAAGTCTTATATCATACTCAGAATGTTGAATGTTAGGATACATCAACAAGAACAAGTCCACATCTCATACTCAGAATGTTGAACGTTAGGATACATCAACAAGAACAAGTCTTATCTCATACTCAGAATGTTGAACGTTAGAATACATCAACAAGAACAAGTCCACATCTCATACTCAGAATGTTGAACGTTAGGATACATCAACAAGAACAAGTCTTATATCATACTCAGAATGTTGAACGTTAGGATACATCAACAAGAACAAGTCTTATATCATACTCAGAATGTTGAATGTTAGGATACATTAACAAGAACGAGTCTTATATCATACTCAGAATGTTGAACGTTAGGATACATTAACAAGAACGAGTCTTATATCATACTCAGAATGTTGAACGTTAGAATACATCAACAAGAACAAGTCCACATCTCATACTCAGAATGTTGAACGTTAGGATACATCAACAAGAACAAGTCTTATATCATACTCAGAATGTTGAACGTTAGGATACATCAACAAGAACAAGTCCACATCTCATACTCAGAATGTTGAACGTTAGAATACATCAACAAGAACAAGTCTTATCTCATACTCAGAATGTTGAACATTAGGATACATTAACAAGAACAAGTCCACATCTCATACTCAGAATGTTGAACGTTAGAATACATCAACAAGAACAAGTCTTATATCATACTCAGAATGTTGAACGTTAGGATACATTAACAAGAACAAGTCCACATCTCATACTCAGAATGTTGAACGTTAGGATACATCAACAAGAACAAGTCTTATATCATACTCAGAATGTTGAATGTTAGGATACATTAACAAGAACGAGTCTTATATCATACTCAGAATGTTGAACGTTAGGATACATTAACAAGAACGAGTCTTATATCATACTCAGAATGTTGAACGTTAGAATACATCAACAAGAACAAGTCCACATATCATACTCAGAATGTTGAACGTTAGGATACATCAACAAGAACAAGTCTTATATCATACTCAGAATGTTGAACGTTAGGATACATCAACAAGAACAAGTCCACATCTCATACTCAGAATGTTGAACGTTAGGATACATCAACAAGAACAAGTCTTATCTCATACTCAGAATGTTGAACGTTAGAATACATCAACAAGAACAAGTCTTATCTCATACTCAGAATGTTGAACGTTAGGATACATCAACAAGAACAAGTCTTATCTCATACTCAGAATGTTGAACGTTAGAATACATCAACAAGAACAAGTCTTATCTCATACTCAGAATGTTGAACGTTAGAATACATTAACAAGAACAAGTCCTATCTCATACACAGAATGTTGAACGTTAGGATACATCAACAAGAACAAGTCTTATATCATACTCAGAATGTTGAACGTTAGGATACATTAACAAGAACAAGTCCACATCTCATACTCAGAATGTTGAACATTAGGATACATTAACAAGAACAAGTCTTATATCATACTCAGAATGTTGAACGTTAGGATACATTAACAAGAACAAGTCTTATCTCAAACTCAGAATGTTCAACGTTAGGATACATTAACAAGAACAAGTCTTATCTCATACTCAGAATGTTGAACGTTAGGATACATCAACAAGAACAAGTCCTATCTCATACACAGAATGTTGAACGTTAGGATACATCAACAAGAACAAGTCTTATATCATACTCAGAATGTTGAACGTTAGGATACATCAACAAGAACGAGTCTTATATCATACACAGAATGTTGAACGTTAGGATACATCAACAAGAACAAGTCTTATATCATACACAGAATGTTGAACGTTAGGATACATCAACAAGAACAAGTCTTATATCATACTCAGAATGTTGAACGTTAGGATACATCAACAAGAACAAGTCTTATCTCATACTCAGAATATTGAACGTTAGGATACATTAACAAGAACAAGTCTTATATCATACTCAGAATGTTGAACGTTAGGATACATCAACAAGAACAAGTCTTATATCATACTCAGAATGTTGAACGTTAGGATACATCAACAAGAACAAGTCTTATATCATACTCAGAATGTTGAACGTTAGGATACATCAACAAGAACGAGTCTTATATCATACTCAGAATGTTGAATGTTAGGATACATTAACAAGAACGAGTCTTATATCATACTCAGAATGTTGAATGTTAGGATACATTAACAAGAACAAATCTTATATCATACTCAGAATGTTGAACGTTAGGATACATTAACAAGAACAAGTCCTATCTCATACACAGAATGTTGAACGTTAGGATACATCAACAAGAACAAGTCTTATATCATACTCAGAATGTTGAACGTTAGGATACATCAACAAGAACAAGTCTTATATCATACTCAGAATGTTGAATGTTAGGATACATTAACAAGAACGAGTCTTATATCATACTCAGAATGTTGAATGTTAGGATACATCAACAAGAACAAATCTTATATCATACTCAGAATGTTGAATGTTAGGATACATTAACAAGAACGAGTCTTATATCATACTCAGAATGTTGAATGTTAGGATACATTAACAAGAACGAGTCTTATATCATACTCAGAATGTTGAATGTTAGGATACATTAACAAGAACGAGTCTTATATCATACTCAGAATGTTGAATGTTAGGATACATTAACAAGAACAAATCTTATATCATACTCAGAATGTTGAATGTTAGGATACATAACAAGAACGAGTCTTATATCATACTCAGAATGTTGAATGTTAGGATACATTAACAAGAATGAGTCTCATATCATACTCAGAATGTTGAATGTTAGGATACATTAACAAGAACAAATCTTATATCATACTCAGAATGTTGAATGTTAGGATACATTAACAAGAACGAGTCTTATATCATACTCAGAATGTTGAATGTTAGGATACATTAACAAGAACAAATCTTATATCATACTCAGAATGTTGAATGTTAGGATACATTAACAAGAACGAGTCTTATATCATACTCAGAATGTTGAATGTTAGGATACATTAACAAGAACGAGTCTTATATCATACTCAGAATGTTGAATGTTAGGATACATTAACAAGAACGAGTCTTATATCATACTCAGAATGTTGAATGTTAGGATACATTAACAAGAACAAGTCTTATATCATACTCAGAATGTTGAATGTTAGGATACATTAACAAGAACAAGTCTTATATCATACTCAGAATGTTGAATGTTAGGATACATCAACAAGAACAAATCTTATATCATACTCAGAATGTTGAATGTTAGGATACATCAACAAGAACGAGTCTTATATCATACTCAGCACATAGAACATTAAGACCCTATGTTCTGGTTAATGAGAAAATCTGGAGGCTGGGACCCTAAGGCAGTCTTTGGGATATTACCCATTGAATCTATGCCAAAGCTCATGCACCATGGCTGCCTGGTCACAGCCACCATCTCACATGATGACGAGATAAATAAATAATTAGAAAGGTAGCTTCAACATTTTGTAAATGTTAGCAAAGAGCATGGACCAACACAAAACTAACACCTAGGACAAATATTAGAATTGATCAAAGTTGATGCTTAGCACACTTCTTTATGGATCTGAAACTTGGACAACTTGTGCAGGGCCATAGGGGAGGTTGAACAGCTTTCATGTGCATTACCTATACAAGATAATGAACATCCAAATGGCATGTCAAAGTAACCAACTTCAGTGTCTTGCAACGATCCAAACTCCCATCCACAATGACAACACTTAAGAATTTGAGACTAAGGTGGCTGGGTCATGTGAGAAGAATGAACAATCATATTCAGAAACAATTATTGTACGGAGAAGTTAAGGATGAAAAGAGATCAAAGGGCAGACCAGTGTTGGGATATACAAATGTTCACAGGGATTCCTTGAGGGAAACCTCAATCAGTGAAAAAGCAGGGATAATCTGGCATCAGATCATATCACATAGAGAACAACATTTTTTTTTAATGGCACAGCAACATTCTACAAACAGATGCTGTCAAAATTAGGAAACAAAATGAACAGGGGAAAGTAGATGAAACCAGGCACCACAAATGCATCTTTTTCATTCTACAGTTTGATTGGCGTATCCAGTATTGGGGTTTAGTCACGAGAGAAGAAGCTCCTCAGTAAAACAGCATGCACCATAAGATAGCAATGTATGTCACACATAAGACAGCAATATTCGTCACACATAAGATAGCAATGTATGTCACACATAAAACAGCAATGTATGTCACCTAACTACTGACAAATCATGACTGCATTGCTATAAACTGTCTGTTGAGATTACACAGGTCACATGCATCTTTCATTGTTTCTGTTATAACTTGTTATAAATGTGCATGTCATATCCTGCTTTACATCTTTCATTGTTTCTGCTATAACTTGTTATAAATGTGAATGGCATATCCTATACTACATCTGTCATTGTTTCTGCTATAACTTGTTATATATGTGAATGTCATATTCTATATTACATCTTTCATTGTTTCTGTTATAACTTGTTATAAATGTGAATGGCATATCCTATACTACATCTGTCATTGTTTCTGCTATAACTTGTTATATATGTGAATGTCATATCTTATATTACATCTTCATTGTTTCTGCTATAACTTGTTATATATGTGAATGTCATATTCTATATTACATCTTTCATTGTTTCTGTTATAACTTGTTATAAATGTGCATGTCATATCCTATATTACATTTGTCATTGTTTCTGCTATAAATTGTTATATATGTGAATGTCATATCCTATATTACATCTGTCATTGTTTCTGCTATAACTTGTTATATATGTGCATGTCATATCCTATATTACATCTTTCATTGTTTCTGCTATAACTTGTTATATATGTGAATGTCATATTCTATATTACATCTTTCATTGTTTCTGCTATAACTTGTTGTAAATGTGAATGTCATATCCTATATTACATCCTTTATTGTTTCTGCTATAACTTGTTATAAATGTGCATGTCATATCCTATATTACATCTTTTATTGTTTCTGCTATAACGTGTTATAAATGTGCATGTCATATCCTATATTACATCTGTCATTGTTTCTGCTATAACTTGTTATAAATGTGAATGTCATATCCTATATTACATCTTTCATTGTTTCTGCTATAACTTGTTATATGTGTGAATGTCATATCCTATATTACATCTGTCATTGTTTCTGCTATAACTTGTTATAAATGTGAATGTCATATCCTATATTACATCTGTCATTGTTTCTGCTATAACTTGTTATATATGTGAATGTCATATCCTATATTACATCTGTCATTGTTTCTGCTATAACTTGTTATAAATGTGAATGTCATATCCTATATTACATCTGTCATTGTTTCTGCTATAACTTGTTATATATGTGAATGTCATATCCTATATTACATCTGTCATTGTTTCTGCTATAACTTGTTATAAATGTGAATGTCATATCCTATATTACATCTTTTATTGTTTCTGCTATAACTTGTTATAAATGTGAATGTCATATCCTATATTACATCTGTCATTGTTTCTGCTATAACTTGTTATATATGTGAATGTCATATCCTATATTACATCTGTCATTGTTTCTGCTATAACTTGTTATATATGTGTCTTATCTCTGCTTGCCATGCTTTCTGTCAGGTTTGTTAATGAGGATGACAAAACTTGGTTCCAAAAAGCAATCTTTAGTGTTATCACTGATGAGATTTCACCAGATCTGGCAGGACTGATGATTCCTGTGCCACATTTTGTGGATTTCATGAGAGATGCCAAAGAAGAGGCTGCTGAAGAAGATGCTGCACCTGGCGAAGCTGCTGCTGGGGAAGAGATTGTAGTTCCAAAGATTTATGAAATGGTAAGTTATCATCATATAGAATGGTAGGACTTGTCATGTTTGAAATGGTAAGTTATCATCATATAGAATGTTAGGACTTGTCATGTATGAAATGGTAAGTTATCATCATATAGAATGGTAGGACTTGTCATGTATGAAATGGTAAGTTATCATCATATAGAATGGTAGGACTTGTCATGTATGAAATGGTAAGTTATCATCATATAGAATGGAAGGACTTGCCATGTATGAAATGGTAAGTTATCATCATATAGAATGGAAGGACTTGCCATGTATGAAATGGTAAGTTAGCATCATATAGAATGGTAGGACTTGCCATGTATGAAATGGTAAGTTATCATCATATAGAATGGTAGGACTTGCCATGTATGAAATGGTAAGTTATCATCATATAGAATGGAAGGACTTGTCATGTATGAAATGGTAAGTTATCATCATATAGAATGGAAGGACTTGTCATGTATGAAATGGTTAGTTAGCATCATATAGAATGGTAGGACTTGTCATGTATGAAATGGTAAGTTATCATCATATAGAATGGAAGGACTTGCCATGTATGAAATGGTAAGTTAGCATCATATAGAATGGAAGGACTTGCCATGTATGAAATGGTAAGTTAGCATCATATAGAATGTTAGGACTTGCCATGTATGAAATGGTAAGTTATCATCATATAGAATGGTAGGACTTGCCATGTATGAAATGGTAAGTTATCATCATATAGAATGGTAGGACTTGTCATGTATGAAATGGTAAGTTATCATCATATAGAATGGTAGGACTTGTCATGTATGAAATGGTAAGTCATCATCATATCAAATGTTAGGACTTGTCATGTATGAAATGGTAAGTTATCATCATATAGAATGGTAGGACTTGCCATGTATGAAATGGTAAGTTATCATCATATAGAATGTTAGGACTTGTCATGTATGAAATGGTAAGTTATCATCATATAGAATGGTAGGACTTGTCATGTATGAAATGGTAAGTTATCATCATATAGAATGGAAGGACTTGCCATGTATGAAATGGTAAGTTATCATCATATAGAATGGTAGGGCTTGTCATGTATGAAATGGTAAGTTATCATCATATCAAATGTTAGGACTTGTCATGTATGAAATGGTAAGTTATCATCATATAGAATGGTAGGACTTGCCATGTATGAAATGGTAAGTTAGCATCATATAGAATGGTAGGACTTATCATGTATGAAATGGTAAGTTATCATCATATAGAATGGAAGGACTTGCCATGTATGAAATGGTAAGTTAGCATCATATAGAATGGTAGGACTTGCCATGTATGAAATGGTAAGTTATCATCATATAGAATGGTAGGACTTGCCATGTATGAAATGGTAAGTTATCATCATATAGAATGGTAGAACTTGTCATGTATGAAATGGTAAGTTATTATCATATAGAATGGTAGGACTTGTCATGTATGAAATGATAAGTTATCATCATATCAAATGGTAGGACTTGTCATATATGAAATGGTAAGTCATCATCATGTCAAATGGTAGGACTTGTCATGTATGAAATGGTAAGTCATCATCATGTCAAATGGTAGGACTTGTCATGTATGAAATGGTAAGTCATTATCATGTCAAATGGTAGGACTTGTCATATATGAAATGGTAAGTCATCATCATGTCAAATAGTAGGACTTGTCATGTATGAAATGGTAAGTCATCATCATGTCAAATGGTAGGACTTGTCATGTATGAAATGGTAAGTCATCATCATATCAAATGTTAGGACTTGTCATGTATGAAATGGTAAGTTATCATCATATAGAATGGTAGGACTTGTCATGTATGAAATGGTAAGTTAGCATCATGTAAAATGGTAGGACTTATCATGTATGAAATGGTAAGTTAGCATCATGTAAAATGGTAGGACTTATCATGTATGAAATGGTAAGTTAGCATCATGTAAAATGGTAGGACTTATCATGTATGAAATGGTAAGTTAGCATCAAATAAAATGTTAGGACTTGTCATGTATGAAATGGAAAGTCATCATCATCATATTAAATGGTAGGACTTATCATGTATGAAATGGTAAGTTATCATCATATAGAATGGAAGGACTTGCCATGTATGAAATGGTAAGTTATCATCATATAGAATGGAAGGACTTGTCATGTATGAAATGGTAAGTTATCATCATATAGAATGGTAGGACTTGCCATGTATGAAATGGTAAGTTAGCATCATATCAAATTGTAGGACTTGTCATGTATGAAATGGTAAGTTATCATCATATAGAATGGTAGAACTTGTCATGTATGAAATGGTAAGTTATCATCATATAGAATGGTAGGACTTATCATGTATGAAATGGTAAGTTATCATCATATCAAATGTTAGGACTTGTCATGTATGAAATGGTAAGTTAGCATCATATCAAATGTTAGGACTTGTCATGTATGAAATGGTAAGTTAGCATCATGTAAAATGGTAGGACTTTTCATGTATGAAATGGAAAGTCATCATCATCATATTAAATGGTAGGACTTATCATGTATGAAATGGTAAGTTAGCATCAAATAGAATGGTAGGACTTGTCATGTATGAAATGGTTAGTTAGCATCATATAGAATGATATGATTTGGCATGTATGAAATGGTAAGTCACCATCATATAAAATTGTAGGACTTGTCGTGAATGAAATGGTAAGTTAGCATCATATAGAATGGTAGGACTTGTCATGTATGAAATGGTAAGTTAGCATCATATAGAATGGTAGGACTTATCATGTATGAAATGGCAAGTTATCATCATATAGAATGGAAGGACTTGTCATGTATGAAATGGTAAGTCATCATCATATCAAATGTTAGGACTTGTCATGTATGAAATGGCAAGTCATCATCATATCAAATGGTAGGACTTGTCATGTATGAAATGGCAAGTCATCATCATGTCAAATGGTAGTACTTGTCATGTATGAAATGGTAAGTCATCACCATATCAAATGGTAGGACTTGTCATGTATGAAATGGCAAGTCATCACCATATCAAATGGTAGCACTTGTCATGTATGAAATGGCAAGTCATCATCATATCAAATGGTAGGACTTGTCATGTATGAAATGGTAAGTCATCACCATATCAAATGGTAGGACTTGTCATGTATGAAATGCCAAGTCATCACCATATCAAATGGTAGGACTTGTCATGTATGAAATGGTAAGTCATCACCATATCAAATGGTAGGACTTGTCATGTATGAAATGGCAAGTCATCATCATATCAAATGGTAGAACTTGTCATGTATCAAATGGTAAGTTAGCATCATATCAAATGGTAGGACTTGTCATGTATGAAATGGTAAGTCATCACCATATCAAATGGTAGGACTTGTCATGTATGAAATGGCAAGTCATCATCATATCAAATGGTAGGACTTGTCATGTATCAAATGGTAAGTTAGCATCATATCAAATGGTAGGACTTGTCATGTATGAAATGGCAAGTCATCACCATATCAAATGGTAGGACTTGTCATGTATGAAATGGCAAGTCATCATCATATCAAATGGTAGGACTTGTCATGTATGAAATGGTAAGTCATCACCATATCAAATGGTAGGACTTGTCATGTATGAAATGGCAAGTCATCACCATATCAAATGGTAGGACTTGTCATGTATGAAATGGTAAGTCATCACCATATCAAATGGTAGGACTTGTCATGTATGAAATGGTAAGTCATCACCATATCAAATGGTAGGACTTGTCATGTATGAAATGGCAAGTCATCATCATATCAAATGGTAGGACTTGTCATGTATCAAATGGTAAGTCATCACCATATCAAATGGTAGGACTTGTCATGTATGAAATGGCAAGTCATCATCATATCAAATGGTAGGACTTGTCATGTATGAAATGGCAAGTCATCATCATATCAAATGGTAGGACTTGTCATGTATCAAATGGTAAGTTAGCATCATATCAAATGGTAGGACTTGTCATGTATGAAATGGTAAGTCATCACCATATCAAATGGTAGGACTTGTCATGTATGAAATGGTAAGTCATCACCATATCAAATGGTAGGACTTGTCATGTATGAAATGGCAAGTCATCATCATATCAAATGGTAGGACTTGTCATGTATCAAATGGTAAGTTAGCATCATATCAAATGGTAGGACTTGTCATGTATGAAATGGTAAGTTATCATCATATCAAATGGTAGGACTTGTCATGTATGAAATGGTAAGTTATCATCATATCAAATGGTAGGACTTGTCATGTATGAAATGGTAAGTTATCATCATATCAAATGGTAGGAGATGCCATGTGTATAGTCATCATCATCAAGTGCTATGCCTGCTGGCATAAGTTATCATGTCTCTCCACAACTTTCGATCTCGACAGTTATTTATCATTTCTGTTGTTGACCTTCTGCTAAGCCATTCTCTGAAGCTGTCTGGTATCTTTTCTATTTTGCTTCCCTCTAATCTCATTGCCACTGAATTTTCCAAATTGTCATAATAAAAATTACATTTAAATTGATTACATTTAAATTAATAATTACAGTTAAAGAACATCTTCATTACTCTTCTTAGCTGTCCAAAGTGTTCTCAACATTCTTCTGTAAAACCACATTTCTACAGCATCCAGTGATTTTCTTGTTTGGTGTTCTATTGTCCATGATTCACATCCATATATTAAGAATAGCTCTTCATAACATTTAAGAACTCTTTTTCTTGTTGTTTCTATTGTCAAAAATGGATTGCACAGTATCTTCCTCATATTTTCAGAAATCTGCTTTTGCTTGAGCCATTCTGTATCTCACCTTTTTACTTCTGCCATCTGATTCATTTACCGGTTTTAATATTGTTTCACTTGTCCTTATCGTGCATTGTGGTGGTTTCCTTTTTCTTTGTTGCTACCATTACTTCTGTTTTTTTTTCTTTTGTTATTAAGGCTGATTACTTTATTTTTGTTTTCCTTCACTTTAAAGTTGAACATTTCTTGTAACTCATTTTCACTCTTAACAATTAAGACTGTATCATCAGCATATCTGAGGTTATTTATATTTTGACCTCCAATTGTTATTCCAAGCATGTCCCTAATGGATCTTAAAATAATCTCCCTATACATATTAAATAAATCTGGTGACAGTACACAACAATGTCTAACACCTTGTTTTATTTGTTGAAACATTCCCAATTTATTTCCAGTTCTTATGGCCACTGTTTGTTGCCAATACATGTTCTTTATTATTCTTAGATCTTTGTTGACAGCATTTATGCTCTCTAAAATTTTGATTATTTTTTGGTGCTTTGGTGCTTTGCATGATGATTCTTAGTAATATCTTAGTCAAGTGACTCATAAGGCTTATTGTGAAATGATCATCGCATTCAATTGCACCAGATTTCTTTGGTAGGGCTATGAATATTGATTTTAGCATGTCGTCTGGTATATAGCCACTGTTGTAGATATCATTCAATATTTTTGTTATTATTTCTATTCCAAAATCACCCATGGCTTCAATCTCTTCTTTAGTTATATTATCTGGTCCAGGAGTTTTGCCTGCTTTCATATTGCGCAAAGCGTCTTCCATTTCTTCTTTGAGTATTTCTGATGTTATCCTTAATATTTACTTCTGTTCATTGATCATCATAAATAGCTTTAATGTATTCTGTCCATCGTTCCCTTATGCTTTCTTGTTCAATGTACAGTTTTCCTTCCTTTGATCTTAAACATCCAGTTTTTGATTGCGTTTTTCTTCCTTTGATCTTAAACATCCAGTTTTTGATTGCGTTTTTCTTCCTGTTAATTCTTCAATTTGTTTGTATATAACTTTGGCATCACCTTTTTGTTGCATTTCAATCTCCTTGCATCTCTGTTTTAGTCATGCTTCTTTTGGTTCATTGCATTTTATTACAATTTCTTTATTTAATCTCTTATACTCATCTTTGATATCCTTATTTTCTCATCTTGTATCCATTAGCTGTAAAATGTCATCTGTCATCCATTTCTTTCTAGAATTTGTCATCACTGGTGATATAAACTCTTTTGATGTTTGTTGCATTGATTATTTTAACATTTATCACTGTTCATCAATGCTCTGCATCTTCTCTATTGCATTTCACTGTTTCTGAATTGCGATTTTATATTTGTAGTGCAATGTCTTGTCTGATTTGAGTAAGTCTAAATTTAACTTGATGTTAACTGAAGCTCATTTTGTTGCTTTTAATTTTACTCTAAACTTTCCCACAACTGGTACATGATCACTATTGCAATCTGCCCCTGGTCTAGTTTTCACACACACACCAGACTGTTTCTAAATCTATTGCTTATCATTATGTAATCAATTTGATAACGTGCGTTGTCTCCTGGGCTTTTCCATGTCCACAGACGTCTTGGATGTTGCTTAAACCAGGTGTTTACTATCATCATGTTGTGTATTCTTGCCCAGTCAATAAATTTCTCACCGCTTTCATTTCTCTTACCTAAGCCATAATAACCAACTACTTCCTCAACTCTTTACTTTCCTACTTTTGCATTTAGATCCCCTAGAACTATGGTGTTTTCATGTGGTTTGTATTCACGAAGTGCCATATTAGGCTTGTTGTAAAATGTATCAACTGTTTCCTCTAGACTGTCTGCTGTTGGTGCATAAACTTGTATGAGATAAATATATTTTAGCTTTCCTTTCAATTTCACTAAAAGGACTCTGTCATATATTGCCCAAAAGTCTTTCGCTGTCCTTGCTTTTTTCAGCATCCAAGATGATACCTACTCCTATTTGGTGTTCAGTACCTACATAATATATAACTTTATGTTAATCAGAATATATCTCACCTGATCCAGTGTATCTCGTTTCAAACGATCCCAACACATGTAAATCCATCCTTTACATTTCCTGTTTGATGTTTTCCAGTCTTCCTTTTTCCATGAGTGTTCTAACATTCCAACCTCTATGCAATGGTAAGTTCTAACAGTATAAAATGGGCCTTTGTTCTAAATAGTAGGACTTATCACCTATCATTTATGTAATGGTACGTTCTCATAATGTAAAATAATAGGACTTAACATTTATGTAATGGTACATTCTCATAATGTAAAATAATAGGATTTAACATTTATGTAATGGTATGTTATCATGTTGCAACGACATATACCACACAGGATACATACCAAATGAACTAAAAATATCAACTTTCATTGCATTGCCTAAAAAGAATGGTGCAGTTGAATGCAGTGACTTTAGAACAATAAGCCTAATGAGCCATGTTACAAAAATCTTGCTAAAAGTTATACAAGGAAGGATTCAGAATAAAATCAATACTGAATTAGATGAGCAGCAATTTGGATTTAGGAAAAATAGCGGGACAAAAGAAGCCATATTCTGCATGAGAACATTAATCGAAAAATACACAGAAGTAAACAAACCAATATATGCCTGCTTCATAGACTACACCAAAGCTTTTGATAGAGTACACCACAAACAACTTATAGAATGCCTAAAAGAGATACATCTAGATGACATGGATATACGACTAATATGCAATCTATACTGGGAGCAAACAGCAATAATAAAATATAACAAAGAGTTCTCTACACCCATTGATATAAAAAGAGGAGTAAGACAAGGATGCATCCTATCACCAAGCTTGTTCAATCTATACACTGAGCAAATCTTTAAAAACATCATAGAGATGCCAGGCCTACAAATTAATGGAAAGACAATCAATAACCTAAGATATGCTGACGATACTGTACTACTAGCAGAAAATCCTAAAGACCTACAACAATTACTTAATGAAATAAACACGACAAGCAAAAAATATGGACTAGATATGAATATCAAAAAGACTAAAACTATGATCATAAACAAAGAAAATACTCAAAACCCACAAGTGGATATCAAAATTGAAGGAATAGACCTGGAGACAGTTCAGAACTATAACTACCTTGGACATACTATAACCAGTGATGGAAAATGTACAACTGAAATAAACAAAAGAATAGGAATGGCAAAAAGTAATTTTAATGTCATGAAGGACATACTAACATCAAAACAAATAACACCAGAGCTAAAACTAAGAATAGCAAAATGTTACATCTTCTCAATATTCCTATATGGTGCTGAAACATGGACATTAGACAAGAAAACAGAACAGAGAATTGAAGCCTTTGAAATGTGGATATATAGAAGAATAGGTAGAATTGGATGGAAGGAAAAGAAAACAAATGAGAAAGTCTTAAAACAACTAAAAATGAAAAGAGAACTTCTGAACACAATTAGAACAAGACAAATGCGATTCTTAGGCCATGTTAAAAGACACAACAGCCTACTGAAAGTGATCCTGGAGGGGAAAATACAAGGTAAAAGAGGCAGAGGCAGACCAAGATTAACATGGACGAGTAACATCAAAAGATGGACAAATCAACCGATGACAACCTGCACCATCAAAGCAAGAGATAGAGCAAAATGGCGCTCCATGGTAGCCAACCTTCGTTGCGGAGACGGCACTCAATGATGATGATGATGATGATGTTATCATAATGTAAAATGATAGGACTTGTCATTTATTTGATGGTATGTTCTCATAATATAAAATGATATGATGTGTCTCATTTATTAAATGGTATGTTCTCATAATATGAAACGGTAGGACGTATCATTGATGCAAATGTGTGTCCTTCCCGTACTGTATTCACTTGACATGTTCAACATTTTTGTTTTACAAAAAGGAAAATATTCAAGGACAGTAATGTGTTAGTTTGCAACATCTGGCCTGCCAATTAAAACCCAACACACCCGCCCTGTAAACCCGACACACTCGACCTGTAAACACAACACACCTGCCCTGTAAACCCAACACACCCACCCTGTAAACCCAACATACCCGCCCTGTAAACACAACACACCCTGTAAACCCAACAAATTCAGCCTACAAGGCCAACCAAGCTCAACACAGCTCATTCGACCTGTCGAACCCAATCCAAGACATTTGACATGTCAAGCCAAACACAACCGGGATGCCAAGCCCAAAACAACTGACCTGCCAAGCCAACCCAACACATTAGATCTGCCAAGCCAACCCAACACATTAGATCTGCCAAGCCAAACCAACACAATACATCCCCCTGTAAAGCCAAACACAACCGGGATGCCAAGCCAATCCAACACAATGCATCCCCCTGTAAAGCCCAACACAACTGACCTGCCATGCCAACCCAACACAATACATCCCCCTGTAAAGCCAAACACAACCAGCCTGTCAATCCCAATACAACACATAAGACCTGTCAAACCCAACCCATCACATTAGACATGTCAAGCCCAACCCAACACATTTGACCTGTCAAGCCCAACCCAACACATCTGGCGTGTCAAGCCCAAAATCTGGCCTGCCAAGCCCATCCCAACACATTAGACCTGTCAAACCCAACCCAACCCAACACATTAGACCTGTCAAGCCCAACCTAACACATTAGATCTGTCAAACCCATCACATTAGACCTGTCAAACCCAACCCATCACATTAGACCTGTCAAACCCAACCCATCACATTAGACCTGTCAAGCCCAACCCAACACATTTGGCCAATCAAGACCAACCCAACACATTTGGCCTGTCAAGCCCAACCCAACACATTAGACCTGTGAAGCCCAACATCAGGCCTGTCAAGCCCAACATCTGACCTGTCAAGCCCAACATCTGGCCTGTCAAGCCCAACATCTGGCCTGTCAAGCCCAACATCTGACCTGTCAAGCCCAACATCTGGCCTGTTAAGCCCAACCCAACACATTAGACCTATCAAGCCTAACCCAACACATTAGACTTGTCAAACCCAACCCAACACATTAGACCTATCAAGCCTAACCCAACACATTAGACTTGTCAAACCCAACCCAACACATTAGACCTATCAAGCCTAACCCAACACATTAGACTTGTCAAACCCAACCCAACACATTAGACCTATCAAGCTTAACCCAACACATTAGACTTGTCAAACCCAACCCAACACATTAGACCTATCAAGCTTAACCCAACACATTAGACTTGTCAAACCCAACCCAACACATTAGACCTATCAAGCTTAACCCAACTTATTGAACCTTTCAAGCCCAACCAAATACACCTGACCTATCAGGCCCAACCCAATACATTAAACCTGTCAAGCCCAACCCAACACATCTGGATTGTCAAGCCCAACCCAAGTCAACACATCCAGCCTTAAACTTATAGACCTTGTAAGTCCTACTTGATAACATTTGGACATTAGCATGAGAACATTAAAATTGTAGAGCTTTTTCTATTTTATTACAGTTCGATCATTAGCAAGAGAACATTAAAATTGTAGAGTTTTTTCTACTTTATTACAGTTTGATCATTAGCAAGAGAACTTCAAAATGACAGAACTTGTTAGTTATACTTTATAACCATTCGACATTCACAAAAGAATTAAAGAATTGTATAGCTTGTTGGTTGAAAATATAGACATACCAGTTATCATAGTTAGATCGGTTAACATTGCTAGATCAATTATCATATATCAATTAACATATATCAATTAACATAGTTAGATCCATTAACATAGTGAGATCAGTTAGCATAGATCAGTTAACATATTTAGATCAGTTAACATAGTTAGTTCAGTTAACATAGATCAGCTAACATAGTTAGATCAGTTAACATGGCTATATCAGTTAATATAGATCAGTTAACATAGTTAGATCAGTTAACATAGATCAGTTAATATAGATCAGTTATTATAATTAGATCAGTTAACATAGATCAGTTAACATAGTTAAATCAGTTAACATAGTTAGATCAGTTAACATAGTTAGATCAGTTAACATAGATCAGTTAACATAGTTAGATCAGTTTACATTGATCCGCTAACATAATTAGATCAGTTCACATAGTTATATCAGTTAACATAGATCAGTTAACATAGTTAGATCAGTTAACATAGTTGGACAGAATCAATCATTTGGACTTGCACAACAGATGAGACAAGTAACTTTGAGGGTGATATCTTCTCATTTCTAGAAAAAATGTGTAGAACTGACCTCAATTGTAGCAGATGAACTCTTAGTTCTAATGAATCAGCCAAGGCAGAGATTGCAGCCATTGTTGTCATCAATGACACATAAGGTGACATCTTGCATCAGAGAATAGTCATCCAAACACAGTAGTTAACAGCAATGAAAGTTATCATCTTGTTAGGACCTGATGTGTGTGTGTGTGTGTGTGTGCAGGTTGAAGACTATGATGTGTTGAAGAATCGTCTACAACATTTTATGAAGGATTACAACGAACAAGTTAGGGGTGCTAAACTGGACCTGGTGTTCTTCAGGGATGCCATGATTCATCTTATGAAGGTGAGGTGCTGCTGATCTTATTGACATTAGCTGTTGTGGCTCATATGAAATGTTGTGGAGAGCTGCACTTTGTCATCTGTCACCATGTGTGTCACACTGTCAATTGTTTGACAATGCAGGATTTCTGTGTCTTACTATGGCGGCTAGATAGTTATCTCATGTTCTGTCAAATATGGAAAGCTGCAGTTTGCTATCGATCAATCTCAACTTGAAATCTCTCATTGCTGCCTTATTCTGCTTTTCTTTTTTTGGCTGAATTGATCGTGTACATTAACTTGTTTTTTTAAATATTTTAATTGTATGATGAATTGTTGGTCTTGCTACGGGCGCTAAGATGGACCCTAATCATGACTGCCTGTCATGATATTTTATATCTTATAGTTATCTTTATAACTTTATAGGTTACCTGGAGCTATGCATTCTCTTGTCTTCCAATGCTGCATCATTAATGGGATTGTTTTACCAGATTAAGATATAGCCAGGTCTGTAGACTTCATGAGTTAATTAGGTCCTTGTGTCACAATGACCTACTCTACCTCCCATGGCACAATGACCTACCCTAACTCCCCTGGTACAATGACCTACCCTAACTCCCCTGGCACAATGACCTACCCTAACTTCCCTGTAAAAATGACCTATTCTACCTCTATTTTTCACAATGAGCTACTTTACCTCCTCTGTCACAATAACCTACTGTACCTCATCTGTCACAATAACCTACTGTACCTCATCTGTCACAATAACCTACTGTATCTCCTTTGTCACAATAACCTACTGTATCTCCTCTGTCACAATAACCTACTGTATCTCCTTTGTCACAATAACCTACTGTATCTCCTCTGTCACAATAACCTACTGTATCTCCTTTGTCACAATAACCTACTGTATCTCCTCTGTCACAATAAACTACTGTATCTCCTCTGTCACAATAACCTACTGTAACTCCTCTGTCACAAAACCTACTGTATCTCCTCTGTCACAATATCCTACTGTATCTCCTTTGTCACAATAACCTAATGTATCTCCTCTGTCACAATAAACTACTGTATCTCCTCTGTCACAATAAACTACTGTATCTCCTCTGTCACAATGACCTACTGTATCTCCTCTGTCACAATAACCTACTGTATCTCCTCTGTCACAATAAACTACTGTATCTCCTCTGTCACAATAAACTACTGTATCTCCTCTGTCACAATAAACTACTGTATCTCCTCTGTCACAATAACCTACTGTATCTCCTCTGTCACAAAACCTACTGTATCTCCTCTGTCACAATAACCTACTGTATCTCCTTTGTTACAATAACCTACTGTATCTCCTCTGTCACAATAAACTACTGTATCTCATCTGTCACAATAACCTACTGTATCTCCTCTGTCACAATGACCTACTCAATCTTAACCTTCAATGTCATAATGACCTACTCTATGTCTTCCTCACCTGTCACAATGACCTACTATATCTCCTCTGGCACAATGACCTACTCTGCCTCCTCTGTCACAATGACCTAATATATCTTCTATGTCACAATGACTTACTCCATCTCCAATGTTACAAAGACCTACTCTATTTCATCTGCCATCTTCTTAGACAATGATGTTGACCTTCATCTGACATCATCTTATACAATGATGTTGACCTTCATCTGCCATCATCGTATATAATGATGTGGACCTTCATCTGCCATCATCTTATACAATGATGTTGACCTTCATCTGCCATCATCTTATACAATGATGTTGACCTTCATCTGACATTATCTTATACAATGATGTTGACCTTCATCTGCCATCATCTTATACATTGATGTTGACCTTCATCTGCCATCATCTTATACAATGATGTGGACCTTCATCTGCCATCATCTTATACAATGATGTTGACTTTCATCTGCCATCATCTTATACATTGATGTTGACCTTCATCCGCCATCATCTTAGACAATGATGTTGACCTTCATCTGCCATCATCTTATACATTGATGTTGACCTTCATCTGACATTATCTTAGACAATGATGTTGACCTTCATCTGCCATCATCTTATACATTGATGTTGACCTTCATCTGACATTATCTTATACAATGATGTGGACCTTCATCTGCCATCATCTTATACAATGATGTTGATCTTCATCTGATATCATCTTATACAATGATGTTGACCTTCATCTGACATTATCTTATACATTGATGTTGACCTTCATCTGCCATCATCTTAGACAATATAGTGGACCTTCATCTGCCATCATCTTATACAATGATGTTGACCTTCATCTGCCATCATCTTATACATTGATGTTGACCTTCATCTGCCATCATCTTATACAATGATGTTGACCTTCATCTGCCATCATCTTATACAATGATGTTGACCTTCATCTGCCATCATCTTATACAATGATGTGGACCTTCATCTTCCATCATCTTATACAATGATGTGGACCTTCATCTGCCATCATCTTATAAAATGATATGGACCTTCATCTGCCATCATCTTATACAATGATGTTGACCTTCATCTGCCATCATCTTATACAATGATGTTGACCTTCATCTGCCATCATCGTATATAATGATGTGGACCTTCATCTGCCATCATCTTATACAATGATGTTGACCTTCATCTGCCATCATCTTATACAATGATGTTGACCTTCATCTGACATTATCTTATACAATGATGTTGACCTTCATCTGCCATCATCTTATACAATGATGTTGACCTTCATCTGCCATCATCTTAGACAATGATGTTGACCTTCATCTGCCATCATTTTATACAATGATGTTGACCTTCATCTGCCATCATCTTATACATTGATGTTGACCTTCATCTGCCATCATCTTATACAATGATGTGGACCTTCATCTGCCATCATCGTATATAATGATGTGGACCTTCATCTGCCATCATCTTATACAATGATGTTGACTTTCATCTGCCATCATCTTATACATTGATGTTGACCTTCATCCGCCATCATCTTAGACAATGATGTTGACCTTCATCTGCCATCATCTTATACATTGATGTTGACCTTCATCTGACATTATCTTAGACAATGATGTTGACCTTCATCTGCCATCATCTTATACATTGATGTTGACCTTCATCTGACATTATCTTATACAATGATGTGGACCTTCATCTGCCATCATCTTATACAATGATGTTGACCTTCATCTGACATTATCTTATACATTGATGTTGACCTTCATCTGACATTATCTTATACAATGATGTGGACCTTCATCTGATATCATCTTATACAATGATGTTGACCTTCATCTGACATTATCTTATACAATGATGTGGACCTTCATCTGATATCATCTTATACAATGATGTTGACCTTCATCTGCCATCATCTTATACATTGATGTTGACCTTCATCTGACATTATCTTATACATTGATGTGGACCTTCATCTGATATCATCTTATACATTGATGTTGACCTTCATCTGACATTATCTTATACAATGATGTTGATCTTCATCTGATATCATCTTATACAATGATGTTGACCTTCATCTGACATTATCTTATACATTGATGTTGACCTTCATCTGCCATCATCTTAGACAATATAGTGGACCTTCATCTGCCATCATCTTATACAATGATGTTGACCTTCATCTGCCATCATCTTATACATTGATGTTGACCTTCATCTGCCATCATCTTATACAATGATGTTGACCTTCATCTGCCATCATCTTATACAATGATGTTGACCTTCATCTGCCATCATCTTATACAATGATGTTGACCTTCATCTGCCATCATCTTATACAATGATGTGGACCTTCATCTGCCATCATCTTATAAAATGATGTGGACCTTCATCTGCCATCATCTTATACAATGATGTTGACCTTCATCTGCCATCATCTTATACAATGATGTTGACCTTCATCTGCCATCATCTTATACAATGATGTTGACCTTCATCTGCCACTCCTATGTCCTCTATAAACCAGCTGATGTCCTTCCTCTACACTTTCTCTCATTCACCTTCTTGTTCAGACTCCATCCATTTTATCAGCTTGTTCCAGTCCTGTTGACTTTGTGACCTGTATGACATTTCATATGTCAAGTTTCCATTGACTATGTGACATGTATGACATTTTATATGTCAAGTTCCCATTGACTCTGTGACCTGTATGACATTTCATACGTCAAGTTCCCATTGACTCTGTGACCTGTATGACATTTCATATGTCAAGTTCCCATTGACTCTGTGACCTGTATGACATTTCATATGTCAAGTTCCCATTGACTCTGACCGGTATCACATTTCATATGTCAAGTTCCCATTGACTCTGTGACCTGTATGACATTTCATTGTCAAGTTCCCATTGACTCTGTGAATTATTTGACACTTCTTATATAAGTTCCCATTGACTCTGTGACGTATATGACACTTATTATGCCAATGCCACCAGTTCCCATTGACTATGTGACCTATATGATACTTATTATGTCAAGTTCCCATTACTATGTGACCTATATGACACTTATTATGTTAAGTTCCCATTGACTATGTGACCTATATGACACTTAATATGTCAAGTTCCCATTGACTACGTGACCTATATGACACTTAATATGTCAAGTTCCCATTGACTATGTGACCTATATGACACTTAATATGTCAAGTTCCCATTGACTCTTTGATCTACATAACATTTATTATGTCAAGTTCCCATTGACTATGTGACCTATATGACACTTAATATGTCAAGTTCCCATTGACTATGTGACCTATATGACACTTCTTATGTCAAGTTCCCATTGACTCTGCAACTTATATGACACTTCTTATGTCAAGGTCACAAGTTCCCATTGACTCTGTGACCTATATGACACTTATTATGTCAAGTTCCCTTTGACTATATGGCCAGTATGACACTTATTATGTCAAGTCCACCAGTTCCATTACCTTTGTGACCAGTATGACACTTTATATGTCAAGTTCCCATTGATTCTGTGACCTGTTTGACACTTCTTATGTCAAGTTCCAATTGATTATGTGACCAGTATGACACTTCTTATGTTAAGTCCACTGGTCCCATTGACTCTGTGACCTGTATGACACTTTTTATGCCGGGTTCCCATTGACTATATGACCAGTATGACACTTCATATGTCAAGTTCCCATTGACTCTGTGACATATATGTTACTTCTTATGTAAGTTCCTATTGACTATATGATCAGTATGACACTTTCTATGTGAAGTTCCCATTGACTCTGTGACCTATATGACACTTCTTATGTAAGTTCCCATTGACTCTGTGACCTGTATGTCACATCTTATGTCAACTTCCCATTGACTATATGACCAGTATGACACTTCATATGTCAAGTTCTCATTGACTTTTGGACCAGTGTGACACTTCTTATGTCAAGTCCACCTAGGAATGATTCTCTCATTCCTAGTGTTTCTAAATTTCTCAGAAGAATGTTGAAAGTTCCCTGGACAGCTAAAATGACCAATGAAGAAATTCTCAAAGAAGCCAACACAAAAAGGGAACTCTTAAAAAACAGATAGAAACAATCAAAATTTTTCGGGCACATCATGAGAAGAAGAAAGTTAGAATACTTGATTACAACTGGCAAAATAAAATGAAAGAGAGATCGCGGACGACAAAGAGAGAAAATAGTGGATAGCTTGGTGTCATGGCATGGAAAACAGTCAACAACAGAACTGATACGATGCACTGTAGATAGAAGATTGTGGAAGGATATGATCGCCTATGGCACATGATGATGAGTGTTTCTAATATTCCATCAATCCATCTTTTACTCTTCTGTTGGCCTCTCCTACTGTTATATTTCCTAGTGTTTCTAATATTCTATCTATCCATCTTTTACTCTTCTGTTGGCCTCTCCTCCTGTTATATTTCCTAGTGTTTCTAATATTCCATCAATCCATCTTTTTCATGGTCAGCCATTGGGTCTGGTGTTCTCACAACTTTTATTGAAGGCTCATTGTGCTGTGTTTTGATCTTTACACCTTATCACATGGCCAAACCATTTTATCTGTTGTTTCTTTATATATTCTATGGTGGGGATTATTCCTAGCTTTTTTCAGTCATTCATTCCTGTTGATCTTATCTCTCAGACTGTTTCCTGTCATTCGTCTAACACATTTCATCTCAGTAGAGGTTATTTTTTTAATTGTTCTTGCATCTAGGGTCTAGGACTGGCATTGGTAGCACAACGTTGGAATGAAGATTGTATTGTAGAGTGCCCATTTTGCCTCTAGAGTTATTTCCTTGTTGGATGATAGTGGTGATAGCTGTCCAGTGATTTGACAAGCTTTGTTGCATCTTTAGTCTATTTCTGCTTCTTGTGAATTGTCGTTTGTCACTAGACTTACCAGGTATTTAAGTTCCTCTACTTGTTTTAGTTCTCTACCATCCTTTGTTGTTATGTTAATATTCAGTTTCTTTTTTTTGCAATATTCATTACTTCTGTTTTGTTGATTTTCATGTTGTATTAAGTGCCTGTGGTGTTAAGTATATTTAAATGTTCTTGTAGGTCTTCTCTTTTTCCATGTATTAGTGCCTGGTCATCGTCTGCAAATAGAAGCTTGTTAAGCTCCTCTGTATTTGATGGGTTAGTTAAGTCCAGTGTATTGACACAAAATCAACTTAATCCATTGTTACACTTGTCATCTTCCACCCATCTCATTCCCAACATTTTGCACAGTGACCCCTCTCCTTTAAAGCAGACAAACTTCCTAGGGTTTGACATCATCTCACATTAATCATTTGCTGTCTGTGTGTGCAGCCTGCCAAAGCCTTTTTTCTCACCTACTTCCTTTGTCTACTGAAGTATCAAGGTTATGTGAAGTATCAAGGTTATGTGAAGTATCAAGGTTATGTTTCTAAATATCCTTCCACTGATTAACCTTATACTTGCTGTTCCATTCTATATGTCAACATCTACCAAAATGTCAACATTCCTGCTGTCAACATCTATGCAAATGTCAACATTCCTGCACTCAACATCTACCAAAATGTCAACATTCCTGCACTCAACATCTACCAAAATGTCAACATTCCTGCACTCAACATCTACCAAAATGTCAACATTCCTGCTCTCAACATCTACCAAAATGTCAACATTCCTGCTGTCAACATCTACCAAAATGTCAACATTCCTGCTCTCAACATCTATGCAAATGTCCACATTCCTGCACTCAACATCTACCAAAATGTCAACATTCCTGCACTCAACATCTACCAAAATGTCAACATTCCTGCTCTCAACATCTACCAAAATGTCAACATTCCTGCTCTCAACATCTACCAAAATGTCAACATTCCTGCTCTCAACATCTATGCAAATGTCCACATTCCTGCTCTCAACATCTACCAAAATGTCAACATTCCTGCTTTCAACATCTACCAAAATGTCAACATTCCTGCTCTCAACATCTACCAAAATGGCAAAATTCATGTTTTCAACATCTACCAAAATGTCAACATTCCTGCACTCAACATCTACCAAAATGTCAACATTCCTGCTCTCAACATCTACCAAAATGTCAACATTCCTGCTGTCAACATCTACCAAAATGTCAACATTCCTGCTCTCAACATCTATGCAAATGTCCACATTCCTGCACTCAACATCTACCAAAATGTCAACATTCCTGCACTCAACATCTACCAAAATGTCAACATTCCTGCTCTCAACATCTACCAAAATGTCAACATTCCTGCTCTCAACATCTACCAAAATGTCAACATTCCTGCTCTCAACATCTATGCAAATGTCCACATTCCTGCTCTCAACATCTACCAAAATGTCAACATTCCTGCTTTCAACATCTACCAAAATGTCAACATTCCTGCTCTCAACATCTACCAAAATGGCAAAATTCATGTTTTCAACATCTACCAAAATGTCAACATTCCTGCACTCAACATCTACCAAAATGTCAACATTCCTGCTTTCAACATCTACCATAAAGTCAACATTCCTGCTCTCAACATCTACCAAAATGTTAACATTCCTGCACTCAACATCTACCAAAATGTCAACATTCCTGCTCTCAACATCTACCAAAATGTCAACATTCCTGCTCTCATCTACAAAAATGTCAACATTCCTGCTTTCAACATCTACCAAATTGTCAACATTCCTGCTTTCAACAACTACCAAAATTTCAACATTCCTGCACTCAACATCTACCAAAATGTCAACATTCCTGCACTCAAAATCTACCAAAATGTCAACATTCCTGCATTCAACATCTACCAAAATGTCAACATTCCTGCACTCAACATCTACCAAAATGTCAACATTCCTGCACTCAACATCTACCAAAATGTCAACATTCCTGCTCTCAACATCTATGCAAATGTCCACATTCCTGCTCTCAACATCTACCAAAATGTCAACATTCCTGCTTTCAACATTTACCAAAATGTCAACATTCCTGCATTCAACATCTACCAAAATGTCAACATTCCTGCACTCAACGTCTACCAAAATGTCAACATTCCTGCTTTCAACATCTACCAAAATGTCAACATTCCTGCACTCAACATCTACCAAAATGTCAACATTCCTGCACTCAACATCTACCAAAATGTCAACATTCCTGCTCTCAACATCTATGCAAATGTCCACATTCCTGCTCTCAACATCTACCAAAATGTCAACATTTCTGCTTTCAACATCTACCAAAATGTCAACATTCCTGCTCTCAACATCTACCAAAATGGCAAAATTCATGTTTTCAACATCTACCAAAATGTCAACATTCCTGCACTCAACATCTACCAAAATGTCAACATTCCTGCTTTCAACATCTACCATAATGTCAACATTCCTGCTCTCAACATCTACCAAAATGTCAACATTCCTGCACTCAACATCTACCAAAATGTCAACATTCCTGCTCTCAACATCTACCAAAATGTCAACATTCCTGCTCTCATCTACAAAAATGTCAACATTCCTGCTTTCAACATCTACCAAAATGTCAACATTCCTGCTTTCAACATCTACCAAAATGTCAACATTCCTGCACTCAACATCTACCAAAATGTCAACATTCCTGCACTCAACATCTACCAAAATGTCAACATTCCTGCATTCAACATCTACCAAAATGTCAACATTCCTGCACTCAACGTCTACCAAAATGTCAACATTCCTGCACTCAACATCTACCAAAATGTCAACATTCCTGCACTCAATGTCTACCAAAATGTCAACATTCCTGCACTCAACGTCTACCAAAATGTCAACATTCCTGCACTCAATGTCTACCAAAATGTCAACATTCCTGCACTCAACATCTACCAAAATGTCAACATTCCTGCTCTCAACATCTACCAAAATGTCAACATTCCTGCACTCAACCTCTACCAAAATGTTAACATTACTGCACTCAACGTCTACCAAAATGTCAACATTCCTGCACTCAACATCTACCAAAATGTCAACATTCCTGCTCTCAACATCTACCAAAATGTCAACATTCCTACTTTCAACACCTACCAATATGTTAATGTTCCTGCACTCAACATCTACCAAAATGTCAACATTCCTGTTTTCAACATCTACCAAAATGTCAACACTCCTACACTCAACATCTACCAAAATGTCAACATTCCTGCTTTCAACATCTACCATAATGTCAACATTCCTGCTTTCAACATCTACCAAAATGTCAACATTCCTGCACTCAACATCTACCAAAATGTTAACATTCCTGCACTCAACATCTACCAAAATGTCAACATTCCTGCTTTCAACATCTACCATAATGTCAACATTCCTGCTTTCAACATCTACCAAAATGTCAACATTCCTGCTTTCAACATCTACCAAAATGTCAACATTCCTGCTTTCAACATCTACCAAAATGTCAACATTCCTGCTTTCAACATCTACCAAAATGTCAACATTCCTGCTTTCAACATCTACCATAATGTCAACATTCCTGCTTTCAACATCTACCAAAATGTCAACATTCCTGCACTCAACATCTACCAAAATGTCAACATTCCTGCTTTCAACATCTACCATAATGTCAACATTCCTGCTTTCAACATCTACCAAAATGTCAACATTCCTGCACTCAACATCTACCAAAATGTCAACATTCCTGCTTTCAACATCTACCAAAATGTCAACATTCCTGCTCTCAACATCTACCAAAATGACAACATTCCTGTTTTCAACATCTACCAAAATGTCAACATTCCTGCTCTCAACATCTACCAAAATGACAACATTCCTGTTTTCAACATCTACCAAAATGTCAACATTCCTGCACTCAACATCTACCAAAATGTCAACATTCCTGCACTCAACATCTACCAAAATGTCAACATTCATGCACTCAACATCTACCAAAATGTCAACATTCCTGCTCTCAACATCTACCAAAATGACAACATTCCTGTTTTCAACATCTACCAAAATGTCAACATTCCTGCACTCAACGTCTACCAAAATGTCAACATTCCTGCACTCAACATCTACCAAAATGTCAACATTCCTGCACGCAACATCTACCAAAATGTCAACATTCCTGCACTCAACATCTGCCAAAATGTTAACATTACTGCACTCAACATCTACCAAAATGTCAACATTCCTGCACTCAACATCTACCAAAATGTCAACATTCCTGCTCTCAACATCTACCAAAATGTCAACATTCCTGCTTTCAACATCTACCAAAATATCTACATTCCTGCACTCAATATCTACCAAAATGTCAACATTCCTGCTCTCAACATCTACAAAAATGTCAACAACATTCCTGCTCTCAACATCTACCAAAATGTCAAGATTCCTGCACTCATCATCTACCAAAATGTCCACATTCCTGCTCTCAACATCTACCAAAATGTCAACATTCATGCACTCATCTACCAAAATGTCTATAATCCTGCACTCAACATCTACCAAGATGTCAACATTCCTGCTCTCAACATCTATGAAAATGTTAACATTCCTGCACTCAACATCTACCAAAATGTCAACATTCCTGCACTCAAATCTACCAAAATGTCAACATTCCTGCACTCAAATCTACCAAAATGTCAACATTCCTGCACTCAACATCTACCAAAATGTCAACATACCTGCTCACAACATCTACCAAAATGTCTTTGTCCACATTCCTGCTCCCAACCTTCCCCACCTGGTTTACTCAAATGTCTTCTCTCTCTGTATCTCACTCTCTTTCTCTCCGTCACTCCGTCTCTCCCCCTTCCCCTCGACACGCCCCTCCCCCATCTCAAATACCATTCTTCATTATTTACTGAGCTGCAGAAGTAATCATTGTTTGTAGTGTAATCAGGTTCATTGTTATGACTGTGTTAGAATAATCCATCTGTTGCTTTTCAAGAATAATTGTTGTTTGTAACTTGGTCAGAATAATTATTGTTTGTAACTTGGTCAGAATAATTATTGTTTGTAACTTGGTCAGAATAATTATTGTTTATAACTTGGTCAGAATAATTTTTGTTTGTAACTTGGTCAGAATAATTATTGTTTGTAACTTGGTCAGAATAATTATTGTTTGTAACTTGGTCAGAATAATTTTTGTTTGTAACCTGGTCAGAATAATTGGTGTTAATTGTTGTTTGTAACTTGGCTAGAATAATTGTTGTTAATTGTTGTTTGTAGCTTGGCCAGAATAATTGTTGTTTGTAACTTGGTCAGAATAATTGTTGTTTGTAATTTAGTCAGAATAATTGTTGTTTGTAACTTGGTCAGAATAATTGTTGTTTGTTACTTGGTCAGAATAATTATTGTTTGTAACTTGGTCAGAATAATTGTTGTTTGTAACTTGGTCAGAATAATTGGTGTTAATTGTTGTTTGTAACTTGGTCAGAATAATTTTTGTTTGTAACCTGGTCAGAATAATTGGTGTTAATTGTTGTTTGTAACTTGGTCAGAATAATTTTTGTTTGTAACCTGGTCAGAATAATTGGTGTTAATTGTTGTTTGTAACTTGGCTAGAATAATTGTTGTTAATTGTTGTTTGTAGCTTGGCCAGAATAATTGTTGTTTATAATTTAGTCAGAATAATTGTTGTTTGTAACTTGGTCAGAATAATTGTTGTTTGTTACTTGGTCAGAATAATTATTGTTTGTAACTTGGCCAGAATAATTGTTGTGTATAACTTGGTCAGAATAATTGGTGTTAATTGTTGTTTGTAACTTGATCAGAATAATTATTGTTTGTAACTTGATCAGAATAATTGTTGTTTATAACTTGGTCAGAATAATTGTTGTTTGTAACTTGGTCAGAATAATTGTTGTTTGTAACTTGGTCAGAATAATTGTTGTTTGTAACTTGGTCAGAATAATTGTTGTTTGTAACTTGGCAAGAATAATTATTGTTTGTAACTTAATCAGATAATTATTGTTTGTAAGTTAGCCAGAATAATTGTTGTTTGTAACTTGGTCAGAATAATTGGTGTTTTGTAAGTGTATCAAATCAATTTTTCTTCTAAACAGTACCAGTTATTTCCAATTAATTTTTTTTTTCTTAAATATAATTTTCGTCAGATATCTCGTGTGATCCGGACACCTCGAGGAATAATTGTTGTTTGTAACTTGGTCAGAATAATTGGTGTTTTGTAAGTGTATCAAATCAATTTTTCTTTTAAACAGTACCAGAGTTATTTCCAATTAATTTTTTTTTTTTTTTATATAATTTTCGTCAGATATCTCGTGTGATCCAGACACCTCGAGGAATAATTGTTGTTTGTATCTTGGTCAGAATAAATGGTGTTTTGTAAGTGTATCAAATCAATTTTTCTTTTAAACAGTACCAGAGTTATTTCCAATTAATTTTTTTTTTTTTTAATATAATTTTCGTCAGATATCTCGTGTGATCCGGACACCTCGAGGAATAATTGTTGTTTGTAACTTGGTCAGAATAATTGGTGTTTTGTAAGTGTATCAAATCAATTTTTCTTTTAAACAGTACCAGAGTTATTTCCAATTAATTTTTTTTTTTTTTAAATATAATTTTCGTCAGATATCTCGTGTGATCCGGACACCTCGAGGAGCAGCCTTGTTGGTTGGAGTTGGAGGATCTGGAAAACAATCACTGACAAAACTGGCCACCTCCATTGCTGGTTATCAATGTTTCCAGATTACTATTACAAAGTAAGTGTCTGGTAAAAAAGATTATACCTCACCATAGCTTCTCTGATACTTTTGAGTTCATATTTCAAGTGACACCAATACCTACAATAGATATTAATATTTCAAATTGTATCCACACAAATTTCTCTGAGAGCTTGAATATTTGCTTCAGATTGCACCCACATAAATATATATGGTTCTATGAGTATATATTTCAAATTATACCCACACAAATATCTCAAATAGTGTATTTATGCATTCCATATAGTAGAGGTACATCAGCTGTTTGAAGACAGCACTGATAAAGACTTCCCAACCACTTGCTGAAACTCCCACACCCATTTCTGATTTTGACCACAGTACATTCACAATTACATAATTCAAAATAAATGCATCCCCCAGTGACATATATGAAAGCTCTACCACAACATGTGAGACCTAGATGTATAATGGGGGCTAGTGGACAGAGTCGTGTAAGGAACAAAATAAAACCAGAAATATGTGAGGAACAGTGTGCATTTGTGGAAGGAGAGGGCGCCATTAATGCAATATACATCTTAAGAACATTGATAGAAAGATCTATAGAAGTAAAGAAAGATCTATATATGTGCTTTATAGACTACACGAAAGCATTTGACAAAGTAAAGCACGTGGAAATAATCAATATGCTGGAGAAATTAAACATTGATGGCAAGGATCTGCGAATCATAAAAAACATGTACTGGTAACAAACAGCAGTTATATAAATTAGCAACCAAACAGGGCAATTCCAATGTATAAAGGAGTCAGACAAGGCTGTGTTCTGTCACCAGATTTGTTTTCACTTTACAGCGAACATATTATGAGATGAATAGTAGACAAAAAAGGAATTGAAGTCAACGGTCACAACATACATAATTTGTGATATGCGGATGACACAGTCATAATAGCAGAGACAGAGAATGAACTACAAGAAATGATAGACATAATAGTAACAGAAACTACCAAGAAAGGTCTCAGTCTGAATAGTAAGAAAACAGAAGTAATGGTCATATCAAAGACAATCATCGCCATCATGCAGCATAAAAATAAACAGGACAAATCTTAAACAAGTGCAACGCGTCAAAAACGTGGACACAATAATAACGTCAGATGGAAGATGCACGACAGAAATAAAAAGCAGAATAGCTCAGGCCAAAACAGCATTTCAGAAAATGAAAAATATCTTATGCAACAAATCTATGTCAATAGAAGTGAGAAAGAGAGTTCACCAGTAAAAGGTAAAGGTAAAGTATGAGACTTGAGCCGGCGTCTTAGCACGCGAGTTTCCACCCATATGTGCTTGGCTGCCTATCCAGAAATGTTCTGAGATTTCTGTATAGTGTCGCCTCAAGCATCTAAACTCAGATGCGAGGCAACATCCCTCACCTTCCCAGGGCAATACCCTGGTACCCATTTCTGCCAATAGCTGGGTCGACCGTGGGGGATTTTTTTTTTCCAATCACTAGTACAATTCACATTGCTCCCAGCGGGCGCTGCTATATAGAACCAATTCTGACCTATGGAAGCGAATCATGGACAGTAGACAAACAAATGAAATGACGATTAGAGGTCACAGAGATGGGATTTCTCGGAAAAATGTTTAAAGTTCCTTGGACTGCTAAAAAGACCAATGAAGAAATTCTCAAAGAGGCCAACACAAACAGGGAACTCCTAAAAAACATCAGAAAGAAACAATCAACATTTTTCGGGCACATCATGAGAAGAGGAAAGTTGGGATACTTGGTTACAACTGGCAAAATAAAAGGAAAGAGAGATCGCAGACGACAAAGAGAGAAAATACTTGATAGCTTGGTGTCATGGCATGGAAAACAGTCAACAGAACTGATATGATCCACTGTAGATAGAAGATTATGGAAGGACATGATCGCCTACGCCAACCGGTATGGCACATGATGATGATGAGTGGACAGAGTAGTTATTGTGTCTGCCAGCCCCATTTCCGGTTCCTAATTACAATTGTCTCACATTACACAACCATAGACGTCTCACAATCCACCTGTAGGGCTGACCCTTCACACATATTTGTCATGATTTATCACATAATGTATGGGCCCACTGCCAGCCCCAATTGTTTACCATACACTGTATGCCCCCCCTCCCCCCCCGGGGCTATGAGTTCTCTTTTAGACATACCCAATGTATATATCCAATCATAGATCACAATTAGACTGCATACATATGCATTTCAATAGCTTACTTTGAGTTGCACAGAGTTGTTCAATGTTTGGGTGAGTACTGCTGTATACATCTTGGCCATCATTGAGAAGGTATCAGCATAAAGCCTTGTATACAATGTTTGATGGGTTCATACCTCTCTTTGTTCCAGGGTTGTGGATATAACAAGATGAGGTGTATGGAGGGATGTAGAGAGCAGCAGCACTTTCAAAATGAGTGTCAGTGTTTGGTAACAGTAGATTCTTTCTAAACTTTTCTATTAAAAGATATGTGTCATGTAGTGTATATAAAATGGCTTGGCAGAAGGTCAACAACAGAAATGATAAATAACTGTCGAGATCGAAAATTGTGGAGAGACATGATCACCTATGCCAGCAGGCTCGGTACTTGATGATGATGAGTGTATATACATTCAGTCGGCCTGTGCATGAATGCAAACATGGCTACACTATGAGAATTGCATCAACAAGCTGATAGATATGAACTTCTCAAATTGAGGTAAAAAAACAAAAAAATCTCTTCAATGGGATTGCAGAAGCTTATACACTGATATGGTAGTATAATAGGTTGGACAGATCCATCAGTTTCCAGCTCATTGAAGAACCCAGACACCCAGCACCATCAAGAGCTGAGTGATGAAGTGGCTGCTGTGAGAGCCACAGTGTATGCGAAGCGACTCAGAAAAAAAACCCAACCGTATAGTCTGATGCTCAACATAGACTGTCAGCAGTAAATCCCATCAGCCATTGTTTGTAAAGGTATGGAAACTCTTCATCAACACAGACTGTCAGCAGTAAATCCCATCAGCCATTGTTTGTAAAGGTATGGAATCTCTTCATCAACATAGACTGTCAGCAGTAAATCCCATCAGTCATTGTTTGTAAAGGTATGGAAACTCTTCATCAACATAGACTGTCAGCAGTAAATCCCATCAGCCATTGTTTGTAAAGGTATGGAAACTCTTCATCAACATAGACTGTCAGCAGTAAATCCCATCAGCCATTGTTTGTAAAGGTATGGAAACTCTTCATCAACATAGTCTATGTCAGCAGTAAATCCCATCAGTCATTGTTTGTAAAGGTATGGAAACTCTTCATCAACATAGACTGTCAGCAGTAAATCCCATCAGCCATTGTTTGTAAAGGTATGGAAACTCTTCATCAACATAGACTGTCAGCAGTAAATCCCATCAGCCATTGTTTGTAAAGGTATGGAAACTCTTCATCAACACAGACTGTCAGCAGTAAATCCCAGCAGTCATTGTTTGTAAAGGTATGGAAACTCTTCATCAACATAGTCTATGTCAGCAGTAAATCCCATCAGTCATTGTTTGTAAAGGTATGGAAACTCTTCATCAACATAGACTGTCAGCAGTAAATCCCATCAGCCATTGTTTGTAAAGGTATGGAAACTCTTCATCAACATAGACTGTCAGCAGTAAATCCCATCAGTCATTGTTTGTAAAGGTATGGAAACTCTTCATCAACATAGTCTACCCAACTTTCCATTCTGCTGAAAGAGGTGACACTGAGAGAGTATAGAGTGGGAGTGCCACCAGGACACAACATTAAGTCTAATGATCTTGCCTTTCTAACATTTGTGGAATGAAACAACATCAGACTTATAGGCAAGTCGCTCAGTCTACAACTGCACTGCTACACCCATGTTTACTATTGTTGATATAGGTGGGATACTTGCAGCGGGTTGTACAAAGATGCTTTAGAGCCTGGACAATTTCACCAGAGTTGGTAGCAGCTTGATCATAACATGTTGTGACAGATTTGACATCAGGATAGCAGAGGACCACCTAGAGAGGGATCATCCCCAACTCCCGAATGCATCTCATGTGCACAACCGTTGTGTGTAAAACAATGATTTATGCCTCGGCAGTTCTCAAGGCACTCCATTCAATGATGTAACAAATACACAGTGTCTGGTCAAGTACAGCACTGACCTAGGCAAGTTCAGCATTAATTTCCCAGTGACGACTGCCGACATCAGAAAGTCTGAATACCAAAGCCCAAATGTAATGGTCAGTGTCATTGGGTGGAAGAGTGGGCCATCCATAATTAGGTCAAAGAAAGAGGAGCGAACATACAACATTGATCTGATGCAAGTCAAAGAAAGAGGAGCAAACATACAACATTGATCTCATGCAAGCCAAAGAAAGAGGAGCAAACATACAACAGTGATCTCATGCAAGTCAAAGAAAGAGGAGCAAACATACAACATTGATCTCATGCAAGCCAAAGAAAGAGGAGCGAACATACAACATTGATCTCATGCAAGTCAGAGAAAGAGGAGTGAACATACAACATTGATCTCATGTAAGTCAAAGAAAGAGGAGCGAACATACAACATTGATCTCATGCAAGTCAGAGAAAGAGGAGTGAACATACAACATTGATCTCATGTAAGTCAAAGAAAGAGGAGCGAACATACAACATTGATCTCATGTAAGTCAAAGAAAGAGGGGTGAACATACAACATTAATATCATGTAAGTCAAAGAAAGAGGAGCAAACATACAACATTGATCTCATGCAAGTCAAAGAAAGAGGAGCGAACATACAACATTAATCTCATGTAAGTCAAAGAAAGAGGAGTGAACATACAACATTGATCTCATGTAAGTCAAAGAAAGAGGAGCGAACATACAACATTGATCTCATGCAAGTCAAAGAAAGAGGAGTGAACATACAACATTGATCTCATGCAAGTCAGAGAGACTGCTTTGTCAATACCATTCAAGATTACAAGAAGAAATAAGAAGGTAGACCAGTAAAGAGTAATGACGATTCCCTGACAAAAAAGGATACAACTAGGTGGGTCTGTGTAAGAGATGCTTAGGGAACGGACAAATAAATGCAGTGCTGCGGTAAAGCTGGTAATAAGGAGCCAGTAGTGGGATATAACGTACACTCCTATAACGAATGAAAAAAAAGGAACACAACAGAATACTGATGTTTCGGCCTACATGCTGCCTTCTTCACAAAACAAGAACAACGACAACAAAAGATGAGGCACAGATAACTATTACTAAATTTAGGATGATTGGAACAGGTAAGTTATTGGAGGGATAAGAGATGAGGCAATGAAATGAGATATATATATATATGCTACACGTTCGAGGATAGCTGAAATGTGGAAATATTATCATATATATATATATAAATGATAATATATAAAAATGAGACAGCTTGTAAGCTACTCACAGTGAAAGATGACTGTCAAATGCCGGAGAAATTACTTACTAGATAACGAGTCACGTTGTTAGACCAGTGTTCAGACAGGTTGTGATGCAGCCAAGCATGACACGGGGGTAAAGATTGATGATAAATGAGGGTGTAAACAGACTAAGGGGGCATAGCTTATGTACACTAGCAATGCGTGGGGCAAAATGAGGGACAGGTAATGATAAGATCTATTGGGGGTGTGAAAATAAATGAGCCGAATAGAAATAACACAGACACTGTAGTGGTAAGTGAGGCGTGATAGAGGATTATTGAGATATATAGTATAGATCAAGAACATTGTCTGATGAAGACATGTCTGGTGGTAGGAGGCCAAAACCAGAGCAGGGAAGGGAAAAGGGAGAGGAGAGACGGGTGAGAAAAAATGGAGGAAAGGTAGGAGTGAAAGAAGGAGAGAGAAGAAGAAAAGGGTTACATGCAGGACAGGGATACATTGATGCCCCGTGGGGTGAGGCAACCCATATAAGCGATAAGACAATTCTCTAAAGTGAATTTACTGCGGCTGTGAGAAGAACATGACATTAGGCCAGTAACTAGGACATTGGCCTAACCCAGGTGGCCCTGAAAGTTGAAGTGGGGTGCTACAGAGGTGCCTGCATCCTGAGTGATGTCATACAGATGTTCACTGCATCTTTTTACGAGATGGCATCCTGATTCGCCTATGTAGGTTTCAAGATTCAACTTAGATTGCTTACATGTGATGGCATAGATAATGTTACATGATGTACAAGTGAATCCCTCTCTGATCTCAAAAGGACTATCAAGGAAGAGAACTATATCTATCTGGAGGACGTGGTTGCAAGTTTACATAGACTGCGTTTACAGCGGATCGTTCCCCGATGGCTGTGGGGGAGAGTCAGGAAGGCGGCTCCTGACAAGCATGTCATGGAGGTTGGGATCACGCTGAAAGGCAACTAATTGGGGGGGAGGGGGGAGAGGAAGAGTGGACGGGTAGTGGAGTCGGAACAGAAAATGTGGAGGTAGCGGTGGATGATTCTGAACACCGCGTAGTGGTGAGGGTGATGGGTGAGTGCAAGTACTACCCTATCAGAGGGGGGACGGGTAGAGAGTGGATAAGTGCAGACTGACGTGAGGTATGGAGAACTCGACAAAGAGCAGGAAGGAGAGCTGATTCAGGATAGAGGCGTCAACAGAGAAAGTTGAGCATCAGGTGGGTATTATGTAGGAAATCTTCATTGTTTTGGCAAAGGCAATGAAGTCTGAGTAACTGCGAATAGGGAAGAGAGTTCTTGCAGGATGTCAGGTGAGAGGAGTCGTAGTGGAAGGAACAATGGGAGTCAGTAGGTTTGTAGAAAACCAAGGTAAGTAGACCAAGGATACCTAAGGAAACTGTGATGGAAGGAGACAGAGGAGGTGGATATGTAGAATGTGATATGGATCAAGGGGTGAATGCATACAACATGCCCGGTGAATAGGGAGATTTCCTACTCTGAAAGGTCAGTGACTGATGCAGTCATCAATGTACCTACGGTTAATATGGGGAAGAGATAGGTGTGGATGATCTGGTGCTCCAGGTAACCCATGAACAGACAAGTGTAGCTGGGGTCTATTTTGGTGCACATCGCTACGCCACTTATCTGGGTGAAGAAATTGTCATCGAACTAGAGTTGAAGTTGAGTACTGGTTCCCCTAGATGGGGGAGGACGTCAGAAGCGATAGGAGGTTGATTCCTATTTTCAAGGAAAAAATTGAGAGCTCGAAGGCTGGCGAGTGGGGAATGGAGGCGTACAGGGAGGAGATATCCATGACAAAAAGTGGCGGTAGTTACGGTCAGGATAAAGGATGATAGTGGCGTCATCGATGTCTTTGACATGTAGGGCCAGTCATGTTTATGTATCTTGGGCAGCATGCAGAAAGAAGCTTTGACCGAGCTATGATCATGGAGAATCATGTGGAACGAGCTAGCAGGAAGTTGTCCTTCCTGAATGTACTTTAATAATCATCTGCCGTACCGAGGCATTATTAGAGACAGTGGCATCGTCGGAGGTGGGAAGGTAGAATGTGTGGTCAGATAATTGCTAATCTCCTTCGCGAATGTAGAGGTCTTTCCTCCATACTGAGCCGCCCTTGTCAGCAGACTTGCTGACGATGTTGTCGCGTTAGTGAAGGCTCTGGAGGGCCTGCTATTCATCAGGGCCGAGATTCAAATGTCGAAGTCTAGGGGGACGGGCTGTTTTCTTGTCCAGGGAGGTGGTACTAATGAACAGATCCAGAGCCTGGGATTGGCCTGCGGAAGGTGTCCAGTCGGATTTGCGAGAGGAAAAACGGGCAGATACGTCATCAGAAGAAGGGTGAAAGGAAGAGTTAAGGTGAAGATAGAAATGAATCTTACGTCGTTGTCATCTGTAGTACTTGTGTATCTCACGTAAGAGTGATAGTGAATCACTTGTGCAACAAAAAGGGGACAAACTTGAGACACTAGGAAGAGAACGTTCGTGGTCGGAAAGAGGCTAATCAGGAGGAATACATACGGCGAGGTAGTTGGAGTCACATGCAGGTGGGGGTGAGGGAAGAGGTGGAGGGTGGAGGTTCGAGAATTTACTTTTGTGATGAGAGGACAAAAAGTTCTAAAGTAATTGCTTGAAGTGGTGGATAGTAAGATGGAAGAGATACTTGCATGTCAACTTTGATGATGGTGTGCTGGTATTGGTGTCAAAGGAATGGGTATGGAGATTCATTCTCTCATTGTAGACTTCTAGGCGAGTCATAAAGAATTGAGATAATGAGGTGGACCCATACACAACTGAACTGTGTTCACTAACATGTATCTGAAACCTTGCAAGGTCTCAGTTGATGTGCCCAACAACAATTATGGATGAGGCACAACACCATAAGAGAGATATAACAGTAATGCAACATAAGAGTAAACAATAAAGATTAGAACTTGACGATATAGAAGTTCAAAACAAATTTGCCAAGTATTTAATACAATTCGGTGATTGTTGAATTGCTTGTGTGCTCATATGGAAGGCACCATTTCTGCTCCAGTGGTTACCTCACCGCTTTAGAGACAATTGTAAATAAGAACTCGTCCAAAAGACAACAAGGAGAATCTCAATGATTGAGATCGTTTCTATATAGCATTCATTGTGTGAACTATTTGGCATTTATTGTGTGAACTATATAGCATTCACCGTGTGCACTATATAGCATTCATTGTGTGAACTATATAGCATTTAGTCATATTGTTTACAGGGTGTCCAGGGGATATATATGTTTGTGAGCCGGGGAAGGGGGGGGGGTGTTACTATTTCTTCTGGTTGTCTCTAACACATTTGTTTGTGGATAGATTATTTCTCCTGGTTGTCACTAACACATTTGTTTGTGGATAGATTATTTCTTCAGGTTGTCTCTAACACATTTGTTTGTGGATAGATTATTTCTTCTGGTTGTCTCTAACACATTTGTTTGTGGATAGATTATTTCTTCTGGTTGTCTCTAACACTTTTGTTTGTGGATAGATTATTTCTTCTGGTTGTAGCTAACACATTTGTTTGTGGATAGATTATCTCTTCAGGTTGTAGCTAACACATTTGTTTGTGGATAGATTATTTCTTCTGGATGTAGCTAACACATTTGTTTGTGGATAGATTATTTCTTCTGGTTGTCTCTAACACATTTGTTTGTGGATAGATTATTTCTTCTGGTTGTCTCTAACACATTTGTTTGTGGATAGATTATTTCTTCTGGTTGTCTCTAACACATTTGTTTGTGGATAGATTATTTCTTCTGGTTGTAGCTAACACATTTGTTTGTGGATAGATTATCTCTTCAGGTTGTAGCTAACACATTTGTTTGTGGATAGATTATTTCTTCTGGTTGTAGCTAACACATTTGTTTGTGGATAGACTATCTCTTCTGGTTGTCTCTAACACATTTGTTTGTGGATAGACTATTTCTTCTGGTTGTAGCTAACACATTTGTTTGTGGATAGACTATTTCTTCTGGTTGTCTCTAACACATTTGTTTGTGGATAGATTATTTCTTCTGGTTGTCTCTAACACATTTGTTTGTGGATAGATTATTTCTTCTGGTTGTCTCTAACACATTTGTTTGTGGATAGATTATTTCTTCTGGTTGTCTCTAACACATTTGTTTGTGGATAGATTATTTCTTCTGGTTGTAGCTAACACATTTGTTTGTGGATAGATTATTTCTTCTGGTTGTAGCTAACACATTTGTTTGTGGATAGATTATTTCTTCTAGTTGTAGCTAACACATTTGTTTGTGGATAGACTATCTCTTCTGGTTGTAGCTAACACATTTGTTTGTGGATAGACTATCTCTTCTGGTTGTAGCTAACACATTTGTTTGTGGATAGATTATCTCTTCTGGTTGTAGCTAACACATTTGTTTGTGGATAGACTATCTCTTCTGGTTGTAGCTAACACATTTGTTTGTGGATAGATTATCTCTTCTGGTTGTAGCTAACACATTTGTTTGTGGATAGATTATTTCTTCTAGTTGTAGCTAACACATTTGTTTGTGGATAGACTATCTCTTCTGGTTGTAACACATTTACTTATTTCTCATCACCGGCTTGAGTGCCCACTCACCACTTTAATGCCCACTCACCACTTTAATGCCCACTCACCACTTTAATGCCCACTCACTACTTTAATGCCCACTCTCCACCTTAATGCCCACTCTCCACTTTAATGCCCACTCTCCACTTTAATGCCCACTCACTACTTTAATGCCCACTCTCCACTTTAATGCCCACTCACCACTTTAGTGCCCACTCACCAATTTAGTGCCCACTCACCACTTTAGTGCCCACTCACCACTTTAATGCCCACTCACCACTTTAATTCCCACTCACCACTTTAATACCCACTCACTACTTTAGTGCCCATTCACCACTTTAATGCCCACTCACTACTTTTATGCCCACTCACTACTTTAATGCCCACTCACCACTCTATTGCCCACTCACCACTTTAATGCCCACTCTCCACTTTAATGCCCACTCACCACTTTAATGCCCACTCACTACATTCATGCCCACTCCCCACTTTAATGCCCACTCACTACTTTAAAGCAAACTCACTACTTTAATGCCCACTCACTAAATTAAAGCCCACTCCCCACTTTAATGTCCACTATCCACTTTAATGACCACTCCCTACTTTAATGTCTACCCACTACATTCATGCCCACTCACTACTTTAATACATACTCACTACTTTAATGCCCACTCACTACTTTAATACCCACTACTACTTTAATGCCCACTCACTACTTTAAGGCCCACTCACTACTTTATGCCCACTCACTACTTTAATGCCCACTCACTACTTTAAAACCCACTCACTACTTTAATGTCTACTCACCACTTTAATGCCCATTCCCCACTTTAATGCCCACTCTCCACTTTATTGACCACTCACTACTTTAATGTCTACTCACTACTTTAAAGCCCACTCACTACTTTAATGCCCACTCCTAACTTTAATGCCCACTAACTACTTTAATTCACACACACTACTTTAATGCCCACTCACTAATTTAATGCCCACTCACTACTTTAATGCCCACTCACTACTTTAATGCCCACTCACTGCTTTAATGCCCACTCACTGCTTTAATGCCCACTCCCTGCTTTAATTCCCACTCCCTGCTTTAATTCCTACTCACTACTTTAATGCCCACTCACTACTTTAATGCCCACTCACTACTTTAAGGCCCACTCACTACTTTATGCCCACTCACTACTTTAATGTCTACTCACCACTTTAATGTCCACTCACCACTTTAAAGCCCACTCACTACTTTAATTCCCACTCCAAACTTTAATGCCAACTCCCCACTTTAATGCCCACTCTCCACTTTAATGACCACTCCCCACTTTAATGCCCACTCTCCACTTTATTGACCGCTCCTCACTTTAATGTCTACTCACTACATTCATGCCAACTCACCACTTTAATGCCTACTCTCCACTTTATTGACCACTCCCCAGTTTAATGCCCACACTCCACTTTAATGTCAACTCACTACATTCATGCCCACTCACCACTTTAATGCCTACTCTCCACTTTAATGCCCACTCACCACTTTAATGCTCTCTCCCCACTTTAATGCCCACTCCCCATTTAATTCCCACTCCCCACTTTAATGCCCACTCTCAACTTTTTAATGCCCACTCCCCACGTTAATGCACTATCCTCACTTTAATGCCCACTCCCCCACTTTAATGACCACTCCCAACTTTAGTGCCAACTCCCCACTTTAATGCCCACTCTGCACTTTATTGACCACTCCCCACTTTAATGCCCACTCACCACTTTAATGCCCTCTCCCAGCTTTAATGCCCACTCCCCACTATAATGCCAACTCCCCACTTTAATGCCAACTCCCCACTTAAATGCCCACTCACTACTTTAATTCCCACTCACTACTTTAATGCCCACTCACTGCTTTAAAGCCCACTCACTACTTTAATGCCCACTCACTACTTTAATGCCCACTCACTGCTTTAATGCCCACTCACTACTTTAATGCCCACTCACTACTTTAATGCCCACTCACTACTTTAATGCCCATTCACAACTGTAATGCTCTCACCACTCTAATGCCCACTCATTACTTTAATGTCTACTCACTACTTTAATGCCCACTTACTATTAATGCCCACTCACTACTTTAATGCCCACTCACTAATTTAATGCCCACTCACTACTTTAATGCCCACTCCCTGCTTTAATGCCCACTCCCCATACTTTAATTCCCACTCCAACTTTAATGCCAACTCCCCACTTTAATGCCCACTCTCCACTTTAATGACCACTCCCCACTTTAATGCCCACTCCCCACTTTAATGCCCACTCTCCACTTTATTGACCGCTCCTCACTTTAATGTCTACTCACTACATTCATGCCAACTCACCACTTTAATGCCTACTCTCCACTTTATTGACCACTCCCCACTTTAATGCCCACTCTCCACTTTAATGTCAACTCACTACATTCATGCCCACTCATCACTTTAATGCCTACTCTCCACTTTAATGCCCACTCACCACTTTAATGCTCTCTCCCCACTTTAATGCCCACTCCCCATTTAATGCCCACTCCCCACTTTAATGCCCACTCTCAACTTTTTAATGCCCACTCCCCACGTTAATGCACTATCCTCACTTTAATGCCCACTCCCCACTTTAATGACCACTCCCAACTTTAGTGCCAACTCCCCACTTTAATGCCCACTCTGCACTTTATTGACCACTCCTCATTTTAATGCCCACTCACCACTTTAATGCCCACTCCCCACTATAATGCCAACTCCCCACTTAAATGCCCACTCACTACTTTAATGCCCACTCACTACTTTAATGCCCACTCACTGCTTTAAAGCCCACTCACTACTTTAATGCCCACTCACTACTTTAATGCCCACTCACTGCTTTAATGCCCACTCACTACTTTAATGCCCACTCACTACTTTAATGCCCACTCACTACTTTAATGCCCACTCACTACTTTAATGCCCATTCACAACTGTAATGCTCTCACCACTCTAATGCCCACTCACTACTTTAATGTCTACTCACTACTTTAATGCCCACTCACTATTAATGCCCACTCACTACTTTAATGCACACTCACCACTGTAATGCTCACTCACCACTCTAATGTCCACTCACTACTTTAATGACCACTCACTACTTTAATGTCCACTCCCCACTTTAATGCCCACTCTCCACTTTTTTTACCACTCCCCACTTTAATGTTTACTCACTACTTTAAAGCCAGCTCCCCACTTTAATGCCCAGTCTCCACTTTAATGACCACTCCCTACTTTAATGTCTACTCACAACATTCATGCCCACTCACTACTTTAATGCCCACTCACTACTTTAAAGGCCACTCACTACTTTAAAACCCACTCACTACTTTAATGCTTACTCACTACTTTAAAGGCCACTCACTACTTTAATGACCACTCACTACTTTAATGTCCACTCCCCACTTTAATGCCCACTCTCCACTTTTTTTACCACTCCCCACTTTAATGTTTACTCACTACTTTAAAGCCAGCTCCCCACTTTAATGCCCAGTCTCCACTTTAATGACCACTCCCTACTTTAATGTCTACTCACAACAGTCATGCCCACTCACTACTTTAATGCCCACTCACTACTTTAAAGGCCACTCACTACTTTAAAACCCACTCACTACTTTAATGCTTACTCACTACTTTAAAGGCCACTCACTACTTTAATGCCCACTCACTACTTTAATGCCCACTCACTACTTTAATGCCCATTCACAACTGTAATGCTCTCACCACTCTAATGCCCACTCACTACTTTAATGTCTACTCACTACTTTAATGCCCACTCACTATTAATGCCCACTCACTACTTTAATGCACACTCACCACTGTAATGCTCACTCACCACTCTAATGTCCACTCACTACTTTAATGACCACTCACTACTTTAATGTCCACTCCCCACTTTAATGCCCACTCTCCACTTTTTTTACCACTCCCCACTTTAATGTTTACTCACTACTTTAAAGCCAGCTCCCCACTTTAATGCCCAGTCTCCACTTTAATGACCACTCCCTACTTTAATGTCTACTCACAACATTCATGCCCACTCACTACTTTAATGCCCACTCACTACTTTAAAGGCCACTCACTACTTTAAAACCCACTCACTACTTTAATGCTTACTCACTACTTTAAAGGCCACTCACTACTTTAAAGGCCACTCACTACTTTAATGGCCACTCACTACTTTAATGTCCACTCACCACTTTAAAGCCCACTCACTACTTTAATGCCCACTCCCCACTTTAATGCACACTCACCACTGTAATGCTCACTCACCACTCTAATGTCCACTCACTACTTTAATGTCCACTCCCAACTTTAATACCCACTCTACACTTTTTTTACCACTCCCCACTTTAATGTTTACTCACTACTTTAAAGCCAGCTCCCCACTTTAATGCCCACTCTCCACTTTAATGACCACTCCCTACTTTAATGTCTACTCACAACATTCATGCCCACTCACTACTTTAATGCCCACTCACTACTTTAATGCCTACTCACTACTTTAATGCCCACTCACTACTTAAATGCCCACTCACTACTTTAATGCCCACTCCCTGCTTTAATGCCCACTCACTACTTTAATGCCTACTCACTACTTTAATGCCCACTCACTAATTTAATGCCCACTCACTACTTTAATGCCCACTCACTACTTTAATGCCCACTCCATGCTTTAATGCCCACTCACCACTGTAATGCCCACTCACCACTCTAATGCCCACTCACTACTTTAATGCCCACTCACTACTTTAATGCCCACTCACTACTTTAATGTCCACTCACTACTTTAATGCCCACTCACCACTCTAATGCCCACTCACTACTTTAATGCCCACTCACTACTTTAATGCTCACTCACTACTTTAATGCCCACTCACTACTATAATGCACACTCACCACTCTAATGCCCACTCACTACTTTAATGCCTACTCACTACTTTAATGCCCACTCACTACTTTAATGCCCACTCACTAATCTAATGCCCACTCACTACTTAAATGCACACTCACCACTGTAATGCTCACTCACCACTCTAATGCCCACTCACTACTTTAATGCCCACTCACTACTTTAATGTCCACTCACTACTTTAATGCTCACTCACTATTAATGCCCACTCACTACTTTAATGTCCACTCACTACTTTAATGACCACTCACTACTTTAATGTCCACTCACTACTTTAATGCACACTCACCACTGTAATGCTCACTCACTACTTTAATGCCCACTCACTACTCTAATGCACACTCACCACTCTAATGCCCACTCACCACTCTAATGCCCACTCACTACTTTAATGCCCACTCACTACTTTAATGCCCACTCACTACTTTAATGCACACTCACCATTGTAATGCTCACTCACAACTCTAATGTCCACTCACTACTTTAATGACCACTCACTACTTTAATGTCCACTCACCACTTTAATGAACACTCATTGTTTTAACTTGTGATCCAGACTTTTTGTCAATCCCATTTGCAGATGCATCTGCCCACGGGACATAGACCCAGATACGCATTCTTTTTTTTCTAAATTTTCTTTCTAGTAGTTTCATTCCTTGCAAAGATCTATTATCAAATCCCACCATTTGTCTTTGTTCTGTGCAAGCCTCTCAATCTCATTGAGGAAGCTGATTCCTGCTACCATTGCCTCTTTGATCAATGTTCTTCTCAGTGCTTCTCTGAGTCTTTTCCATTTACCTGTCCTCCTACCCTTACCATATCACTGCTACATAGATACCAAGCTGCTGGCTTTAACTTCTAATATTCTACTACTCAAGCTGTATGCACACACTTCCAACTTCTCTTTCTAGATCTTACAGCATGAACAACCTGATGGATGACCTCAAGTACCTTTACCGAACTGCAGGCCTGCAAGGTCATGGCATTTCATTCATTTTCACTGACAATGAAATTAAAGATGAAAGCTTCTTGGAATACATCAACAATATTCTCAGCTCTGGTGAAGTATGTCATCATTTTGTTTCTCTCTTCTACAAAGAAAATGTTGAGACAGTCATTAAAAATATAACTATTCTGGACTGCTCATTAGTTTTAAGTGTTCTTGTAGGCAAAATAATGCTGACAAGTATAAATAGCTGAAAGTAAAAGTTGTTAGGACAGCATACCAGCAAGTATGATTAGTTGAAAGTGAAAGTTGTTAGGACAGCATACCAACCAGTGGTGTATACTGATTTTGGGGTCTGGGCTACCGCTGACATAATAAATAAAATCATACATTATATTCAGTAGGCTAACATAAAGTAATATTTGCTAATGACATCACTACATTTTAAATTACTTACTTTTTTATATGTTAATTATATCCATCTTGTTTGGGAGGAAAATGTCTGGATGACTTTGTCATTGAAAGTACTGTTGGGTTGGTTTCTAAGTTTCTGAGGGAATGATTTCTCAATGGGCATTAATGCCAAACCAGATAAGCGTTCTTGTGTCTGAGTTGAGCGACAATAATATTTGATTCTCTTGAGAGCAGAAAAAGTTCTTTCTACTGATGCTGATGCGCATAACGTAGTTATAAATAGCTAAGGAAGTTCTGGTAATCAGACATAGTTTCACTTTCACTTTTAACGCTTCTAATTGGCTATAGATAAAAATAACCCATGAAACCGCATTCCTCTAGCGGTAGCACCCGCTATATTATTTTGACTCCCATTTTTTTTTATGTCAAGGTCATTAATACTAGGTCCGGATAGAGGAAAAATGTACCGCTAGCTACGAGAGGTTTCAATGTAGAGTAGTTTCTGTTTCATTCACAAACATTATAGTGGCCAGAGGAAAACCTTGCCTTAATAAATGCAAATCAAAGCAAATAAATCATATTGGCCTACGAAATATGTAATAGAATATTTGAAAATTTGTAATATAATTGTTTACAAAAATATAATAAATTATCATTTCCTTTTGTATTTCGTTAATATGTTCAGGCTACCGGCGGTAGCTGCGGTATCATAGAGAATACACCACTGATACCAACAAGTATGGTTAGTTGAAAGTGAAGCTGTTAGAGCATCATACCAACAAGTATGGTTAGTTGAAAGTGAAGCTGTTAGAGCATCATACCAACAAGTATGGTTAGTTGAAAGTGAATGCTGTTGGGGCATTATACCAACAAGTATGGTTAGTTGAAAGTGAATGCTGTTAGGGCATCATACCAACAAGTATGGTTAGTTGAAAGTGAAGCTGTTAGGGCATCATACCAACAAGTATGGTTAGTTGAAAGTGAAGCTGTTAGGGGATCATACCAACAAGTATGGTTAGTTGAAAGTGAAGCTGTTAGGGCATCATACCAACAAGTATGGTTAGTTGAAAGTGAATGCTGTTAGGGCATCATACAAACAAGTATGGTTAGTTGAAAGTGAAGCTGTTAGGGCATCATACCAACAAGTATGGTTAGTTGAAAGTGAAGATGTTAGGGCATCATACCAACAAGTATGGTTAGTTGAAAGTGAAGCTGTTAGGGCATCATACCAACAAGTATGGTTAGTTGAAAGTGAAGCTGTTAGAGCATCATACCAACAAGTATGGTTAGTTGAAGAAAGTGAAGCTGTTAGGGCATCATACCAACAAGTATGGTTAGTTGAAAGTGAATGCTGTTAGGGCATCATACCAACAAGTATGGTTAGTTGAAAGTGAAGCTGTTAGGGGATCATACCAACAAGTATGGTTAGTTGAAAGTGAAGCTGTTAGGGCATCATACCAACAAGTATGGTTAGTTGAAAGTGAAGCTGTTAGAGCATCATACCAACAAGTATTGTTAGTTGAAAGTGAATGCTGTTAGGGCATCATACCAACAAGTATGGTTAGTTGAAAGTGAATGCTGTTAGGGCATCATACCAACAAGTATGGTTAGTTGAAAGTGAAGCTGTTAGGGCATCATACCAACAAGTATGGTTAGTTCAAAGTGAAGCTGTTAGAGCATCATACCAACAAGTATCGTTAGTTGAAAGTGAATGCTGTTAGGGCATTATACCAACAAGTATGGTTAGTTGAAAGTGAATGCTGTTAGGGCATCATACCAACAAGTATGGTTAGTTGACAGTGAAAGTTGTTAGAATACGTGCAAGTATAGATATTTGAAAGTGAAAGCTGTTAGGACAGAATGTTGACAAGTGTGAATATGTTACTAAGAGTTGCAAATGATTGTCTTCACTCCTAGTAAGTAATAGAAGTAGGATTGTCTTCACTCCTGGTCGTTAAATAGAAGTAGGATTGTCTTCACTTATGATAAGTAATAGAGGTAGGATTGTCTTCACTTCTGGTAAGTAATAGAGGTAGGATTGTCTTCACTTCTGGTAAGTAATAGAGGTAGGATTGTCTTCACTTCTGGTAAGTAATAGAGGTAGGATTGTCATCACTCTAAGTAATAGAAGTAGGATTGTCTTCACTTCTGGTAAGTAATAAAAGTAGGATTTTCTTCACTCTAAGTAATAAAAGTAGGATTGTCTTCACTCTAAGTAATAGAAGTAGGATTGTCTTCACTTCTGGTAAGTAATAGAAGCAAGATTGTCTTCACTTCTGGTAAGTAATAGAAGTAGGATTGTCTTCATTACTGGTAAGTAATAGAAGTAGGATTGTCTTCTCTTCTGGTAAGTAATAGATGTAGGATTGTCTTCACGTCTGGTAAGTAATAGAAGTAGGATTGTCTTCACTCTAAGTAATAGAAGTAGGATTGTCTTCACTCTAAGTAATAGAAGTAGGATTGTCTTCACTTCTGGTAAGTAATAGAAGCAAGATTGTCTTCACTTCTGGTAAGTAATAGAAGTAGGATTGTCTTCATTACTGGTAAGTAATAGAAGTAGGATTGTCTCCTCTTCTGTTAAGTAATAGAAGTAGGATTGTCTTCACTCTAAGTAATAGAGGTAGGATTGTCTTCACTCTAAGTAATAGAAGTAGGATTGTCTTCACTCTAAGTAATAGAAGTAGGATTGTCTTCACTCTAAGTAATAGAAGTAGGATTGTCTTCACTTCTGGTAAGTAATAGAAGCAAGATTGTCTTCACTTCTGGTAAGTAATAGAAGTAGGATTGTCTTCATTACTGGTAAGTAATAGAAGTAGGATTGTCTCCTCTTCTGTTAAGTAATAGAAGTAGGATTGTCTTCACTCTAAGTAATAGAGGTAGGATTGTCTTCACTCTAAGTAATAGAAGTAGGATTGTCTTCACTTCTGGTAAGTAATAGAAGCAAGATTTTCTTCACTTCTGGTAAGTAATAGAAGTAGGATTGTCTTCATTACTGGTAAGTAATAGAAGTAGGATTGTCTTCTCTTCTGGTAAGTAATAGATGTAGGATTGTCTTCACGTCTGGTAAGTAATAGAAGTGTCTTCACTCTAAGTAATATAAGTAGGATTGTCTTCACTCTAAGTAATAGAAGTAGGATTGTCTTCACTTCTGGTAAGTAATAGAAGCAAGATTGTCTTCACTTCTGGTAAGTAATAGAAGTAGGATTGTCTTCACGTCTGGTAAGTAATAGAAGTAGGATTGTCTTCACTCTAAGTAATAGAAGTAGGATTGTCTTCACTCTAAGTAATAGAAGTAGGATTGTCTTCACTTCTGGTAAGTAATAGAAGCAAGATTGTCTTCTCTTCTGGTAAGTAATAGAAGTAGGATTGTCTTCACGTCTGGTAAGTAATAGAAGCAAGATTGTCTTCTCTTCTGGTAAGTAATAGAAGTAGGATTGTCTTCACTCTAAGTAATAGAAGTAGGATTGTCTTCACTCTAAGTAATAGAAGTAGGATTGTCTTCACTCTAAGTAATAGAAGTAGGATTGTCTTCACTTCTGGTAAGTAATAGAAGCAAGATTGTCTTCACGTCTGGTAAGTATTAGAAGTAGGATTGTCTTCACTCTAAGTAATAGAAGTAGGATTGTCTTCATTCCTGTTAAGTAATATAAGTATTATTGTCTTCACTTCTGGTAAGTAATAGACGTAGGATTGTCTTCACTTCTGGTAAGTAATAGAAGTAGGATTGTCTTCACTCTAAGTAATAGAAGTAGGATTGTCTTCACTCTAAGTAATAGAAGTAGGATTGTCTTCACTCTAAGTAATAGAAGTAGGATTGCCTTCACTCAAAGTAATAGAAGTAGGATTGTCTTCACTCTTGGTAAGTAATAGAAGTAGGATTGTCTTCACTCTAAGTAATAGACGTAGGATTGTCTTCATTCCTGGTAAGTAATAGAAGTAGGAATGTCTTCACTCTAAGTAATAGACGTAGGATTGTCTTCATTCTGGTAAGTAGTAGAAGTAGGAGTGTCTTCACTTCTGGTAAGTAATAGAAGTAGGATTGTCTTCACTCTAAGTAATAGAAGTAGGATTGTTTTCATTCCTGGTAAGTAATAGACGTAGGATTGTCTTCATTCCTGGTAAGTAATAGAAGTAGGATTGTCTTCACTCTAAGTAATAGAAGTAGGATTGTCTTCATTCCTGGTAAGTAATAGAAGTAGGATTGTCTTCACTTCTGGTAAGTAATAGAAGTAGGATTGTCTTTACTCCTGGTAAGTAATATAAGTAGGATTGTCTTCATTCCTGGTAAGTAATATAATGAGTATTGTTCCTGGTATCTCCACAAGAGCTGGGCACAATCCTGAAAGATTGAGCTTTCATTTCTTCATTCCCTCAGCTTATACCTTCATTTAACTAATTCCACAATGATTTCATAGTAATAGATTGGTAGGGGGGAGAGGAAGGTTGTTGAGTGTATTTTTTAACATTGGTTATATATAAGAGACTTGAACTATCAAATAAATGTACAATTGTAACTTGTGTCAGCTGTGTCATGTATATTGTCTTCATTTCTTTATATAAATTTATTCATCAACAGATTTCCAATCTGTTTGCAAAAGATGAAATTGATGAAATTACTGGTGAGCTCATTTCAGTCATGAAGAAAGAATTTCCCAAAAGACCACCAAGCCAGGAAAATCTGTATGATTACTTCATGTCCAGGTCCAGAGCTAACCTCCATACAGTGCTTTGCTTTTCTCCAGTGAGTGATGGCACACCCAGATTAGTCAGATTGTCTTCTCATTTGGTGGTCCACTGTATTAGAATCTCAGAATGTAACTTCATTGATTTCAATATTGATTGAACACTTATTCCACACGTTTGATATATGAATGTTTGATCCACAAATCAGGTCTATGAGATTGAATGATTGTCTGACCCACAAATCAGATGTATGAGATTGACTAACCATTTGATCCACAATTCAGTTGTATGAGTTTGAATAATTGTTTGATCCGCCACAATTCAGTTGTATGAGTTTAAATGATTGTTTGATCGACAATTCAGATGTATGAGTTTGAATGATTGTTTGATCCACCACAATTCAATTGTATGAGTTTGAATGATTATTTTATCCACTATTCAGTTGTATGAGTTTGAATGATTGTTTGATCCACCACAGTTCAATTGTATGAGTTTGAATGATTGTTTTATCCACTATTCAGTTGTATGAGTTTGAATGATTGTTTGATCCACAATTTAGTTCTATGAGTTTAAATGATTGTTTGATCCACCACAAATTCAGTTGTATGAGTTTGAATGATTGTTTGATCCACCACAATTCAACTGTATGAGTTTGAATGATTGTTTGATCCACAATTCAGATGCATGAGTTTGAATGATTGTTTGATCCACCACAATCCAGTTGTATTAATTTGAATGATTGTTTTATCCACAATTGAGTTGTATGAGTTTGAATGACTGTTTGATTGTATGATCTTCAAGTGTGGTTATATGAGCTTAGTTAAGTGTCTGATGTCATTAGATAGCAGAATATATGAGGTCAGTTCTGCAAGGATTGACTCCAGGGGACAGGCAAATAATTGCATTGCTGCGGTAAAACTGGTAGCAAGGAGCCAGTAGTGGGGTGTGAAAAACACTCCAAGGTATGGTGACAGCTTTACAAAGGATGGACACAACACAATACTGACGTTTCGGCCTACGGCCTTCTTCAGAATACAGGGACAACGACAACAAATGGTGAAGCACAATTATCTAAAACTACATGTTAGATGATCAGGTGGAGGGAGAGGAAAGTGGGATGTTGAAATAAGAAAGGAGAGAGAGATGTGTATGCTACATGAGGAGAGGTGGGATGAGCGACTAGATATAAAATAGAAAGATGGGGAAGAGCACGAGACGAAAAAGAGTAATGGAAATGATTCTAACTAAAGTACACAGTACACAGAGATTTTTATTTCAACATCCCACTTTCCTCTCCCTCCACTTGATCATCTAACATGTAGTTTTAGATGATTGTGCTTTACCATTTGTTGTTGTTGTCCCTGTATTCTGAAGAAGGCCACATGCTGAAGCGTCAGTATTGTGTTGTGTTCCTTCCTTGTAAAGCTGCCACCATACCTTGGAGTGTTTATCACAGCCCACTACTGGCTCCAAGGATTGACTCCAACAGGCGCAGAAGAACACAGTCACTTAGCAGAGAACACTGGGAGAAAGATGTGTCAGTTAATGCAAAAGTCAACCAGAGACAAAGAAACGCTCTCTCACTTCGAAGTGGAACACTTAGAGACCAAAACTCTCACTTAGAAAGCTGAGGGAGATATCTGTCAGAATGTCAAATCAACCAGATGCTAGAGCTTAGAAGAGCGATCGACAAGAGAATAGTCGAACATGCCGCAATGGCAAAGCTAAGTCAACCAGAGACAAGGAAACGCTTGGAGAAAGAAACTCACTCTCAAGCACACTGAGAGAAACACACTCTCAAGCACACTGAGAGAGAGAAACACACTCTCAAGCACACTGAGAGAAAGAAACACACTCTCAAGCACACTGAGAGAAAGACACACACTCTCAAGCACACAGAGAGAGAAACACACTCTCAAGCACACTGAGAGAAAGAAACACACTCTCAAGCACACTGAGAGAAAGAAACACACTCTCAAGCACACTGAGAGAAAAAAACACACTCTCAAGCACACTGAGAGAAAAAAACACACTCTCAAGCACACTGAGAGAAAGAAACACACTCTCAAGCACACTGAGAGAGAGAAACACACTCTCAAGCACACTGAAAGAGAGAAACACACTCTCAAGCACACTGAGAGAAAGAAACTCACTCTCAAGCACACTGAGAGAGAGAAACACACTCTCAAGCACACTGAGAGAGAGAAACACACTCTCAAGCACACTGAGAGAAAGAAACACACTCTCAAGCACACTGTGAGAGAGAGAGAGAATTAATTAGCTAGAGGAAGATAGTCTAACCAGAACCATATAAAACATGTGAAAAGCTTCACCGATCGTAAGGTTACCTCAGAAACCAAGTAGAGATAGCCTGGACAGAAAATGTGAAACATTTCAGATTTCCAGGATGTGTGTGATTCATATACTGGCTAGGATTTATTGAGCGACATTCATCAATGAATGACTACAGTGTATAGAAGCACCAGTTTTGATGTCAGGAAATGGACAAGGACTGCTACAACAAATCTGCATGACTAGGCTCTCAGTTGACAACAGATCACAGCCACAGATGTGCAACATTAAGTAGGCATTGATGAACAGCTTCATTTCAATCGCCATATCAAGCAGAAAGGCTTGAGATTTTGATTGAGCGTGTCCATCACATTAGTCATGCTTTGCTTTGGTACAGTAAAGTGTGTGTGATATGGGTCCCACATGCATCCCTCCCTCCATCCATCCATCCATCCATCCATCTATCTATTGACCTTCCTAGCCGTGGCCAGCCCGTAGGGCGTAGCCCCAGATACTCTTTCTCTTTTTTCTAAACTTTCTTTCTAGCAGTCTCAATTCTTGCAATAAACATTGATCAAATCCACCATTTGACTTTGTTCTGTTCAAGTATCTCAATCTCATTGAGGGAGGTGATTCCTGCTGCCTTTGCCTCTCTGATCAATGTTCTTTTCAGTGTCTATCTGAGTCGGCCTCTTTTTATTTTACCTGTTGTTTGCCACATGAGGGCTTGAATTGCTATTCGGTTATTATCTCTTCTCATCACATGTCCAACATATGACCATCGTCTTTTCTTTATTACTGAAGATATTAGTGGTTGATTGGCGATTTCTCTTATTTCCTCATTTGTTTTGAATTCGTTCCACGCTATACCAAGTATTTTCCTTAGACATTTATTTTTGAATGCGTTCAACTTTGTTTCTATGTAACTTGTTGTTTTCCAGCTTTCACAAGCATACGTAAGGGTTGATAGTACATTTGATTTGAATAGTCTAATTTTTGTGTTTGTGCTGATGAGTTTTGATTTCCACAACTTTTCAAGGCTTCTGAAAGACATTGCTGCTTTAGCTATTCTGATTCTAATTTCTTTGCTTGTATCCCCTTCCTGATCAATGTGACTTCCAAGACAGATAAAGTGGTCGATCTCTTCCACTGGTTTGTTTTCCATGAATGTTTTGTCGTCTGTTGGAATTATCTTTTCATGACTTTAGTCTTTTTATGATTGATCTCAAGTCCAATTTTGCTGGCTATTGATAATTGTTCATTTGTGTTTTCCTGTATCGTTTGTATCTGACTGCTGATGAGGTGTGTCATCAGCAAAGTCGAGGTTCTTCAACTGATCTCCATGTATCCGATGATAATGATGATGAATGACTGATTTGGGTTATTCTTATCTAATGTCAAGATTTGAACTATCATAATGCATCTAATGTAAATTGTGGACTATTCTCAAATAATGCCAGAATATTTGAACTATCATCATGTAATGCCAGCATATATGGACTATCCTCAAGTAATGCCAGAATATTTTGACTATCCTCAAGTAATGCAAGAATATTTGGACTATCATCATGTAATGCCAGAATATTTTGACTATCCTCAAGTAATGCAAGAATATTTTGACTATCCTCAAGTAATGCCAGAATATTTGGACTATCATCATGTAATGCCAGAATATTTTGACTATCCTCAAGTAATGCAAGAATATTTGGACTATCATCATGTAACACCAGAATATTTGGACTATCATCATGTAATGCAAGAATATTTTGACTATCCTCAAGTAATGCCAGAATATTTTGACTATCCTCAAGTAATGCCATAATATTTTGACTATCCTCAAGTAATGCAAGAATATTTGGACTATCATCATGTAATACAAGAATATTTTGACTATCCTCAAGTAATGCCAGAATATTTTGACTATCCTTAAGTAATGCAAGAATATTTGGACTATCATCATGTAACACCAGAATATTTGGACTATCATCATGTAACACCAGAATATTTGGACTATCATCATGTAACACCAGAATATTTGGACTATCATCATGTAACACCAGAATATTTGGACTATCCTCATATAATGCCAGAATATTTCGACTATCCTCATATAATGCCAGAATATTTCGACTATCCTCAAGTAGATACAAGACTATCCTCAAATAGAAACAAGAGAAAGAGTTCTTAAATGTTATATAGAGCCAGTTTTATCATATGGATGTGAATCATGGACAACAGACAAGAAAATCACTGGAGTCTGTAGAAGTGTAGTTTTACAGAAGAATGTTCAGAATACCATGGACAGCTAAGAAGAGTAATGAAAATGTTATGGAAGAGGCCAAAGCAAAAATAGAGCTAAATTCAAATATTAGGAAGAAACAATCATCATTTTTTAGCCATGTAATGATAAGGGAACAGCTGGAATATATTATTGGAATGTATTGACCTAACCCAAGAGTTGACCTAACCCAAGAGTTGACCTAACCCAAGGGTTGAACTAACCCAAAGGTCTACCTATTCCATGATCTGGAATAGCCCAAGGGCTGACCTTACCCAAGGACTTCATCATCATCATCGAGTGCCCTCTCCGCATCGAAGGTTGGCTACCATGGAGCGCCATTCCACTCTGTCTCTTGCTTTGATGGTGCAGATTGCCATAGGCTGACTTGTCCATCTTTTGATGTTAATCGTCCATGTTAGTCTTGGTCTACCTCTGCCTCTTTTACCTTGTATTTTCCCTTCTAATATTACTTTTATTAGACTGTTGTGTCTTTTAACATGACCAAAAAATTTAATTTGTCTTGCTCTAATTGTGTTTAGTAGTTCTCTTTCCATTTTAGTTGTTTTAAAACTTCTTCATTTGTTATCTTTTCCTTCCATCCAATTCTACCTATTCTTCTATAAATCCATATTTCAAAGGCTTCAATTTTCTGTTCTGTTTACTGGTCTAGTGTCCATGTTTCTGCACCATACAGGAATATTGAGAAGATGTAACATTCTTAGTTTTAGCCCTGGTGTTATTTGTTTTGATGTTAGTATATTTTTCATGGCATTGAAATTACTTTTTGCCATTCCTATTCTTTTGTTTATTTCAGTTGTACATTTTCTATCACTGGTTATAGTATGTCCCAGGTAGTTGTAGCTCTGAACTGTCTCCAGATGTATTCCGTCAACTTTGGTATTTAATTGTAAGTAAGTAAAAGTAAAGTGCCCTCTGTCTCGCCAAGTGGCGTATAGGGAATATGGTGTTAGTGACCATAAATTTTACAGACCTTTGGCACATGATTTTTGGGGTAATGTGGTTGGTATTACGCCTGTACCGCTTTACTTTCCCAGAAAAAATATGGTACCCATTTAAGGCTGGGCGAACCAGGAAGCCGTCGGTTGGGATCGAACCCTACCTCGTGTCCTTTGTAGTCCAGTTCACTAACCGCTGAGCTATCACAGCTCCCTGATATTTAATTGTAGGTCTTGAGAATTTTCTTTGTTTATGATCATAGTTTTACTCTTTTTTATATTCATATCTAGTCCATATTTTTTGCTTGTCATGTTTATTACATTAAGCAATTGTTGTAGATCTTTAGGATTTTCTGCTAGTAGAACAGTATCATCGGCATATCTTAGGCTATTGATTATCTTCCCATTAATGTTAAGGCCTGGCATCTCATTGATGATTTTAAAGATTTGCTCAGTGTATAGATTGAACAAGCTTGGTGATAAGATGCATCATTGTCTTACTCCTCTTTTTATATCAATGGGTGTAGAGTTCTCCTTGTTATATTTTATTATTGCTGTTTGCTCCCAATACAAATTACATATCAGTTATATGTCTGTGTCATCCAGATTTATATCTTTTAGGCAGTCTATAAGTTGCTCATGGTGTATTCTATCAAATGCTTTGGTGTAGTCTATGAAGCAGGCATATATTGGTTTGTTTACTTCTATGTACTTTTCAATCAATGTCCTCATGCTGAATATGGCTTCTTTTGTCTCACTGTTTTTCTTGAATCCGAATTGCTGCTCATCTAGTTCATAATTAATTTTATTCTGAATCCTTCCTTGTATAACCTTTAGTAAAATTTTGGTTACCTGGCTCATTAGGCTTATTGTTCTAAAATCGCTGCATTCAACTGTACCATTCTTTTTAGGCAATGCTATAAAAGTTGATGTTTTTAGTTCATTTGTTATGTATCCTGTGCGGTATATGTCATTGCATATGTTTGTGATCACTTCAATGCCAAAATCTTCTAGAGTCTGTATCATCTCTATCTCTATATTGTCGGGTCCTGCTGCTTTCCCTTTTTCATTGTTTTTATAGCTTTTTCTACTTCAGATTTCAGGATTTTATAGCTGGATGTACATTTTATGAATGGTTTTTTGTCCCTTTCATCATGAAATAATTGTTACGTATTCCTGCCATCTTTCGATTATATCTTTGTTGTCTGTTAGCATTCTTCCCTCTTTGTTTGCTATACATCCGTTTCTTGCAGCTTTTTTGTCTTTATTAGTCATTCTTTTTATTTCTGTGTGCATTCCTCTTAAATTTTGTTTACTTTCCATAGTTTCGACTTCTAGACATCTTTGGTTGAGGCAGTCTTCTTTTGCCTTTTTGCACATTTTTCGTATTTCATTATCAATTTCCTTGTATCTGGCAGTGTTTTTCGCTTGTCTTCTCTCTTCCATTTTTTCTAAAATGTCAGTTATCCATTTTTGTTTTTTGTTACTTTCCTTTTTGGATAAGGTGATGCAGGATTCTTGTATGCTATTTTTCATGCATTGCCATTTGGTTGTGACTTTTTCTTCAGGATTTTCTCTTCTGTACTGCTCAATCCCTTCTTCTAGCAGCCTCTGATATGTGTTCTTTACTTGTATAGTATACGTTTCTTTCACATCTTACTGATTTAAAGCTGTTGTATCTATTGCTGTTGCAGAATTAGTATTTTGTTTATTTCTCTTTAATTTGATTTTTATTTTAATCATTACAGGATTGTGATCTGAATTAATATCTGCTCCTGGATAGGTTTTGGCTTTCTTGACGCTGTTCCGGAATCTGTCTTTTATCATTATATAATCTATTTGATTCCTCTTTCCATCTGCAGGGCTTTTCCATGTGTATAATTTCCTTTTCTCTTGCTCAAAGTAGGTGTTACATATTATTAGCCTGTTTTCTTCACAAAATTGAATTAATCAAGGACTTACCTAACCCAAGTAATTACCTAACTAAAGAGGTTACCTAACCCAAGAGGTTACCTAACCCAAGAACTTACCTAATCAAGGCCTTACACATACCATGATCTGGCCTAACCCAAGAGCTTACCTAATCCAAATGTTTAAATATTGTAAAGCTTATCTAACCCAAAGGCCTACCTAACCCAAGAGCTTACATAATCCAAGGACTTACATAACCCTTGAGCTTACCTAACTCACTGGCTGACCTTTTCCATTGGCTCACCTAAACCAAGAGCTTACATAACCCTTGAGCTTACCTAACTCACTGGCTGACCTTTTCCATTGGCTCACCTAAACCAAGAGCTTACCTAATCCAAGGGCTGGCCTAACCCAATGTCCTAACTAACCCAAGAGCTTACCTAACTAAATTGTTTGCCCTACCCAAAGGCTGGCCTAACCCAATGTCCTAACTAACCCAAGAGCTTACCTAACTAAATTGTTTGCCCTACCCAAAGGCTGGCCTAACCCAATGTCCTAACTAACCCAAGAGCTTACCTAACTAAATTGTTTGCCCTACCCAAAGGCTGACCTAACCCAATGTCCTAACTAACCCAAGAGCTTACCTAACTAAATTGTTTGCCCTACCCAAGGGTTGACCTAACCCATGGACTTATCTAACCCAAAAGCTTACTTAACTAAAGGGCTTACCTAACCCAAGGTATGGTCTAAAGGGTTACAATTTGTCCCTTTGCGCCCAACAAGTGACCGTCATAGTCTCATAAGCGGTGTCCATGATCTTCACAGACGCATGCGTTTAGAATACTATCACTGCGGGATATCGGACACCTCATCTTCCTCTGATGTTGATGAATTTTCTCGTTTTCACTCCCGTAAATCTGATTGGACACCGTGAGTAGTGTTCTAGGGGGTTTTGAACATAGATTTTGTGCAGCAAGTACTGAACGTGCTACACGATACACGCATCGTATTTTGCTATACGAGTCATGTTTTGCACCAAATATGTATCGTGCAATCTCAGGTGACCTCGCTTATCGCGGGTGGTCGGCCTCGTGGGGGTTTTATCTCAAGTGGGGGGGGGGGGGGCTTATCTCAAGTGGGTGAGTGTGCTGGCTATGGACACCAGTGGTTCTAAAACTTGTGTGTCAGCGGTTCTAAAACTTGCGCGCCCACGCCGGGGGTTTGCTTTTATGGGTCAAATTGTGAGTGTGCTGGCTATGGACACCAGTGGTTCTAAAACTTGTGTGTCAGCGGTTCTAAAACTTGCGCGCTCACGCCGGGGGTTTGCTTTTATGGGTCAAATTGTGTTATTAGTATCATCATGTGCCAGGCTAAGGGTGGGGAAAGGGTGGTCGAGTATCATCATCATGTGCCAGGCTAGGAGGAAAAAAGGGGTGTGCCTTCGAGTGTTAGTAGCGTTATCATATACCAGGTGTTAGCGATTTTTTAGTGACACATCAGCAGCATGGGCCACCTCGGTCATCATCATCATCATGTGCCACCTCGGCGCTGGGGTCGTCGCTGGTCGGCGGTCGCGGGTCGGCTCGGGTAACATCATCACGCGTAGTGATTAAATAGTGACGCACTCTCTCTCTCTCTCTCTCTCTCTCTCTCTCTCTCTCTCTCTCTCTCTTTCACATTCACGGTAAAGCAAAACAAAAAAGTCGCTCTATATTTCACATATATTTATTAATACAACAAATATACAACACATATGAGAAAATATATATTACTGTCCGATTGTTGATAATTTTAAGCGTCCGTGGGCCCCTCGAAGCCGAATTATCCACGGGGCGAGCAAACGATAAATGATACGATCGTTTATGTGCTGTCTCGCTGAAAAAGGCATGAGAATTCTGTTAAGTTTCGCGCCTCGACACTTAAGAAGTATATAAAAAGCACAATATAGACCGCACGTGTTGGTAAACAAATCTTGCAACACCCGCGGGTTGTAGACGAATGGAGCGTATGAGTTTTGCTCTATCAAGTTTTAAATATCCACATGTCTGGGAGGCAAACCGTAGGAATCGAAATACTCACATTCTCCGAGACCGTTGTAAAAGAGGGCCACCCAATGCTCACCGGGTTCGTGTGCCGGGTCGGTGTTTATGACAAAGGCTGCGGTCGCCGTTGGGTCGATGCTGGGGGTAAGTGGTTTCGTGGAATGACACTAACAAGTGAACAAGGTCGAACGAAAATATCTGACATCAAAAGGTTGTAAATCTCCATCGTGTTCATCTTCTCTCTCTCTCGCTCAAACGGTGAAGTCTGTTAGAATCTGCCTTGTCTTGGACACCTCGAGCACTGAGTCCAACTCGGCGTAGACGATGACTTGTAGGGGAGTAGTTGTGGGAGCGGCAAACTTGAGTTCTATCGACAAGGGTCCACTTGTGGCTAGCTCAAAATGGGAGCCGTCCAGTAGACTAGACGAGATGTCAAAACCAAATAGACAATATCCGTCCTTGAACTCTCTATAATCAACGTTATTCCCGGCGTCTTTACCAATCAGACCCATGGCCAGATTTGTGCCGAAAAAAGCTCTCGCGTATTGATTTCGTTCAAAGTCCATAGTTAGAGGCTTTCCCGAGATACATTTCCCGTCGACCGTCAGGTTCATATAAATCAGACCAAAGTGTTGCAAATTGAACGGGTTAGCTGAATAAACACCATTAAACGCACTGACCGTAATCAGACCTATCACTACACGGGTCGGTGTTTGAGACAAAAATAAATTGTCTTGACTGTGGGAGAACATCCCGCTAGCGATGGAAAATGTCTTGAAGGTAACCGTCTTGATCGGGAACCGAGCATTCCCGCTTAAGAGAGCCTTTTCGTGAGCCAGAGAAATCGCGGGGTTTAGCTTAGCTTTCCTGACCACGAGCGCGGCGTAGGTGATAACACTCTTATAACCCGCAGACCTATCGTGAGTCACGAGGCTGAACACATCCTTAGAGGGCGTGAGTTTTATCTTCACATCGACTCTGTTTAACATGTAACGATCCTGCACAAAGACATCAGAGTGCAAACGACCCATCATTTCAACCTCTTTACTACCCGAAGTCAAATCGCGCCGTGTTTTAAAACCCTCATTTTCTTTCAAATCGTCATGGTGGCCAGCTGTGTCTTTGTAGAACAGAGCGGCCGTCAAGTATCCCGTTTTCGCATCCTCCCCGTAGTTTAGCGTAGCCTCAAACACCGCTCTAAAAGGATAGATATTCTCCGACGGTGTAACCAACGTGTCATTTAACGATACGTCGACTTGTGAAAATAGACTGAAGATAATTGTTGACCGGTCCTACCTCAGCATCGGGTGGTACACTGTCACCATTCGAGAGGGTGATCTTGACCCGCAGCTGCAAAAACGTGTTGAAAAGATCTAGATACTCCTCGCTGTTTCCAGAAATGAAAAACTCTATCGGTGCGCTATGCGACAAGGCTGCGATCGGACGAATTTCAATAAACTGGCCAGAGTCTAGAGATGTCTGTGTGGGTGGAACGCTAAATAAATCCAAACCAGAGTGAAGACATTTGCACGATTTGGGGTGAACGAGGGACATTATTAGTCGAAAATATCCTTTGCCACCCTCGTCTTCTTCTTGCTGTACACCGAATGAAGGGGCACCTGTCTAGCTGTCGATTTTATCCTCTTTGTAAACGGTTCTCCTGGTGGGGGTAACTTCATAACTCGCTTTCTGATTTGTCGTAAACCACTTCCTGATTGGTTGTTATCACGCAGGTGGTCTACGGCCCCGTGTAGCAACCGCTGACCGGCCTCCTTAGCTCGTTCTTTGAAAGCTTCACCGACATTTTTCCCGGCTAATGCGTCCTGTGCGACCTGCAGACCGGTCCCCAATTCTTCTCTGAGCAAGGCCTTACTGCCGGTTTTTCTATCTATTGTCCTTTCGAGCCGAAGACGGCACATAGGGCAGAGCCACAATCTCAAAATCAGAAACCTTGCGTGCCAAAGCGGCACATATTGCAGAGATCACTGCTCTAAAATATATGGCGCTGCCGGTTTTTAACCAGGGTAAAATAGCCCTCCCGATTCCACCGAAGAAACTACCGATTCCTCGACCGCTCTGACTTCGACCTCCTATAAACACGTGCATCCCATCACCCGCCTGACAACAGTAAAAGTCTTCGTATAACTCAACATCGCGATGAAGGGGGGTGTGTCTCACCATTATACCAGCTCGAGATGTTTCTTCACTCGAAAGTGTACCGTTAGCACCGACGTTCCGCTGGTGAATGGAATGGTTTTTCCGTGTTCGTTGGCTAAAAGGATCTCGACGGTATCGAAGGAAAATCTACTCAGGGGTAGGTAGTGAGGCTTATCGTAGATCTGAAACACGGAGGTGTGATTTCTATCGAGAACAGGCACGCTCCTTAGGAGAGGTACCATCACATCCCTGACCGGTCTGGGGGAAACGAGATCGCAGTAGACGTAGACATTCTTTGCAACGCTTTCCAAGTCCATTACGCCCACGCTGAAGATATCGGGAGCCGTGTCTGATATAGAGGTCGTGGGGAAGGCTAACATGTTTTTCAAAGTGTCGCTTATGGTAACACTGACTCCTTTTTCGTAAAGTTTCAAGATGGCTTTATTCACCTCTTTTGCGTAAATGAATCTCAATTTTTTCCCTTTCACATCCCCGTTCGACTCATCCTCCGCTTTTATGGTCGACGCATTCAACGCGCCGATGAACGCATCGGGTTTCGTGTATAACCCAGGCTCCAGTGTCACGTTAAAATAAAATCTACGGTCGCAAATATCGTCGTTAGCGAGAGATTCGTACCGAATCCAGACATCACCCTCTATTACATTGAAATAATTTAGCGGAAACTATCTCCACCAGTGCGATCTCATACTGCGCCAAAATGTCAATGGTCTGAGGGAGTTTAACGAAAAAGTGGTATCCTTAAAAGGTTCCATAGATGCATTGCTGGGTAGGGTGACATAAAAACTCATTTTTTTACTCGTTTCACCGTCGCCTCTCCAAGTTTGGATTCGGTAGCATGTAACCCAAACAGCTGGTCAGTAGGGCTATTCACAGTTTTCCCTCCTTGGCGTCTGACTTTTCGGTGGTCAGATTGAACAGCAAAACCGCGACAACGGTATATATAACTACCACTTGACAAATAAAGACAAGTTCTAAGTAGGGGGATAGTTTCCCAAACACCGAACCCCTGCGTGGTTCGCTCTCTATCCTCACTCCCGAGTTTACGGCTCGCAAATCGGGCTATCCACCAAAAGTTTCCACTTCTTCGTCTTCTTCTCTCATCTCTAGTTTTTGTACCTGACAATGTCCTTGGACGGTATCCAAGTGTTAAATGAGGAATCGTACCCAAACCATTTGACTAAACTCTCTTTTCGCCCGAATGATGTGCGACGCTCGGTTATGATACTCTCGATTCTGTACTCGTGCTTGTCTCCAACTTTTTGAATTTCCGGTGTGTAGAATGACCCCTCTATCTCATCACCCTTATCGTCTTTCAACACATATGTAACGGGGTTTGTTTCATTTACTCGACTGATGGAAAACAGTTCCTCCGTCCAAGCCAGGGCATAACCCTTTTTAAAATTGGCTCTGCCCAGGACTAGTCTAACTCGATCACCGGGCTTATACAGGGGTCTTTGAAATTTTAAGTTGCGTTTGTTATTATACAACGTGTTCCATACCTGTTCGTGATTGTCTGCGTTGACGTCGACCGGTGCCATTTTTATACTTCTGTGATACGAATGGTTATAACTTCAAAGTAGGGCGGGTAGGACTCGGACATAAGACAGCTTATTGGATTTCGTGAAATATCGCCACATCTGTTGTTTGAGAGTCCTATTAAAGCGTTCTACCACGGCGGCCTTAATATCTTCGTTCTGTGTAGTGAAAAAGTGAACGTTGTTGTCAGCGAGGAATTTCTGAAATGTTCTGTTCAGAAACTCTGACCCCTTATCCGTTTGAAAACTCGCGGGTTTCCCATCGCGAAATATCTTTCCGACGGCTTCCACTAAGGATTTCCCCGTTTTGGTTCGTATCGGTACAGACCACGCGAATTTACTGAAAACGTCCACGCAAGAAACCAAATAGGAATAGCCGTCGTTGTGGTTTTTCAAATGTCTCAAATCAATTAGGTCTGCCTGATATTGCTGTCGGGGGCCACTCGTTATAATGGGACGCCTTTCAAATCTGCGACGAATTGGTTTATGAAGGGTATAGGTATCCTAATGACTCAACCATTGTTTGATCTTTGCGAGTCCCAGTTTGGTGTTACGCTGCAGGGCCGTTGCACCACTATAAGCCCCTGGTCGACTAGGGTCAAAGTAATGACGTCTCAATATTTTCTCCACCGTTCCCATTTTGGTGTTGGGATTCCGCTCTTTCTTTTTTTATGTCTCAGTTTATACGTGGTTACGGGTGGAGTGGTTTCATTACCTAGCTTTGGGGTTTCGGCTGCTGGTGGTATTGGTGGTGTCTTGGTCTGCGCTGGTGATACTTCGATTTGATTGGTGGTTGTGGGGAATGTGTTTTTTCTGTTGCTGTGTTGAATGAGATCGACCGAACCCAATGAGCGACGTTTATACTGCTCCAATCTAGTTAAATATTGATGCAGGGCACGTTGGTACACTCTGGCCTTATCGGCGGGTGCTAAATCATCTCGGAATAGGATACGTTGCATTTCATCATCTAAATCTCTCAAGTTGTCACCGATCGCCTCGGGTGGGCTATACGACGTGCTAGTAGTCTGTGTAAGACCCTCGAGGAATCGAGGATCCATCAATATCATTTTTTTAGTGAGAAGTCTCAACTTGTTCTTGTGTCGACGTAGCTCGCACTTCTGTCGCTGAGTGAGTCTAACATTACCTTTTAATATGTTATGACAACACTCGCACAAAATGTTAATGAGTTTGGAAGAGGCTGTTTTTAATATGGCTCTTAAACTGCTCGGCGAGGCGGCGCGCATACATTTCAACATTTCACCGTGCCGTCTAAGTGCTACATCACACATGATTCTATACTTTGGCATGTAGACGATTTGTCTCTCCCCCGGGAATATTTTTGTTCTCAACCTAAGATTATCAGGTGTGTCCTGACGAAGATCAATCAGCAAATAACCGTGAGGAGACGCGGTCGCGTCCTTAAAACTATCTTGGAGGTACCCCGCCTGTCCTGGGTACAATTGTTTGGCCAGATTTATAATTTGACTCCCATCTCTCGGGTTCTTGAAAAGGACTAAATAGTACGCATTGAGACTTATGGTTCGATGTTCTTTATTTTTTCCAAATAGGTTTTGAACAATGTACATCACACTAATATCTCTGTGATGACTACCTTTGGTGAATAATTTTGTTACCCTCTCGTCCGTCTCAGACATCAAGTCATCGATGACGATCAGTCTTCTCTTCTTACCACCTTCCAATTTATCGACGTCTGGTAGACCCTCGATAAATCTCACTGACCTCATAGTCTCGTATATCGGTTGCCATTCCGCATAACACCATATAACTTCCTCCGGTACGGGGACAGCTAACTCGTGAAGGTTCTGTATAAATTTTTGTACAAATACCGTTTTCCCACACCCGGTAGGACAGGCTATCAGAGCTGTGAAAGGATGATTCCGTCGGGGATCCATCCTCACAAGTGCTACCAACTTTAGTGACCTACAAAAATAACATGGAGTGATTTTAGGTCAGCACGCCAGGTTTCACTTCTTCAATTAACACTTATTTTAAAAAAACCACATCATATATAAAATTATTTCACACACATCATATTTCCCACCTATCACCCTGTTTGGACCCTTCCTGAAGTCACGGAACATGTCGCAACACGACTGATAACGTATTACCTCGCCTGATAACATATTACCTCGCCTGATAACATATTGCGTTAGCTACTATAAATAGACGGTCCTCGAGACGATAAACGTAGCAGGTATAAAAACCCCAGCCGAGCAGTGTACACACACATAGATAACAGGCGTCTGTTGCCAGGTGGCTTGTGTTTGTTTTCTTTGAATATGGAGTCGTGTAGCTTGAATACGCCAATTTCGTTTGATGTCAGTGATCAGCGCATATTTATGTCACGCGGAAATGAGACTGTAGTTCCGTTGTCTAAAGATGGCGTTAAGGCAGTCTCGGTTTGTGTTTTTCGTAACAGACCGTTGATAAATATAAGGACATATAGCGGTGAGTTTTTTTAAGTTTCCTACCCGAACTGGGATAACACTATCGAGAGAGGCATTTATCGCTTTAGTTGATATGCGAGAAGACATTTTAACCACTTATGCTAACCTCAACTACACGCCACCTGTTGTTAACCACCAGAACTACACGCCACCTCTCCTTAACCAGCTCAACTACACGCCATCTCTCGTTAACCACCAGAACTACACACCATCTCTTGTTAATCCGAATCTCATCAACTACACGACCCCTTTTTTTGTTAACCAAGGGAACCTCGCTCTTGTTAATCAGACGACAGATCCGGCGGCCAATATGGATGTCCCGGGTGTTTCAGCTGAGTCACCAATTACCTATTCCAGCTTTGATCAAGGTTTTGTCAAAATGGAGGGCGGTTGTGTTGTGAAGGCTAATGAAACATCCTACGCACCTGTGTTTGATAGACATTTAACACAAACAGACAGTACCGCCAAAACAGGCGGGAGGAAACCCAGACGCTTAAAATTATCAACAATCGGACAGTAATATATATTTTCTCATATGTGTTGTATATTTGTTGTATTAATAAATATATGTGAAATATAGAGCGACTTTTTTGTTTTGCTTTACCGTGAATGTGAGAGAGAGAGAGCGTCACTATTTAATCACTACACATGATGATGTTACCCGCGTCGACCAGCGCCGAGGTGGCACATGATGATGATGATGACCGAGGTGGCCCATGCTGCTGATGTGTCACTAAAAAATCGCTAACACCTGGTATATGATAACGCTACTAACACTCGAAGGCACACCCCTTTTTTCCTCCTAGCCTGGCACATGATGATGATACTCGACCACCCTTTCACTACCCTTAGCCTGGCACATGATGATACTAATAACACAATTTGACCCATAAAAGCAAACCCCCGGCGTGAGCGCGCAAGTTTTAGAACCGCTGACACAAGTTTTAGAACCACTGGTGTCCATAGCCAGCACACTCACAATTTGACCCATAAAAGCAAACCCCCGGCGTGAGCGCGCAAGTTTTAGAACCGCTGACACAAGTTTTAGAACCACTGGTGTCCATAGCCAGCACACTCACCCACTTGAGATAAGCCCCCCCCCCCACTTGAGATAAGACCCCCACGAGGCCGACCACCCGCGATAAACGAGGTCACCTGAGATTGCACGATACATATTTGGTGCAAAACATGACTCGTATAGCAAAATACGATGCGTGTATCGTACAGTACGTGCTGAACAAAATCTATGTTCAAAACCCCCTAGAACACTACTACCGCCTTCTGGTGCCTCAAGGGCTCTCGACTTACACATACAGGTAACTTTACGGGAGATCGAGCAACTCCCAATTCGCCGGTTACTTCGTTCCAACGTAACTCACACTGAATTTCGAGCCCTCACCAATCTCCGAAGTCTGGAAGATATCGTCATTAAACCAGCTGATAAGGGAGGGGTTGTGGTGGTCTGGCGTAATAACCTATACATCCAAGAAGGTGCCAAACAATTATCTGACACCACCTTCTATAAACCTTGCCCCAGTGATTCCACTACCAGCAACAATGAGAAGGTTCTCTCAACCATCAAACAATTATCTGACACCACCTTCTATAAATCTTACCCCAGTGATTCCACTACTAGCAACAATGAGAAGGTTCACTCAACCATCAAACACTTAAAAAAATAAAAGTAAAGTACCCCTGTCACGCCAAGTGGCGTATAGGGAATATGGTGTTAGTGACCATAAATTTTACAGACTTTCGGCACATGATTTTTGGGGTAATGTGGTCGGTATTACGCGCGTGCCGCTTTGCGTTCCCAGAAAAAAAGCTGGTACCCATTTAAGGCTGGGTGAACCCGGAAGCCGTCGGTTGGGATCGAACCCTACCTCTTGTTCTTTGTAGTCCACTTCACTGAGCTATCGCAGGTTCACATAGCCTTTAATAGGTACCGGATTTTTATATGTGAAAGTAAAATCAAACAGCTTATCGACGATAAATCCCTCCCTCCTAGCGCGTCCCGTCTCATCATCCCAGACAGTGCTCTAGGCAAACCTTCCTTCTACATGCTTCCTAAGATCAGAAGCCCAATAGTCCTGGTCGCCCCATTGTTTCAGCACGTAGTTGTCCCACGGAACATATATCCGACTATCTCGACAGCATTTTCCAACCCATAGTGACATCCCTTCCCACCTACGTCAAGGACACTAATCATGCTCTCACTATCTTCTCTTCTCTTTCCCTTACCCCTGAACGCTCGTACCGACTTTTCGTCCTCGACGTATGCTCTCTGTATACCTCTATCCCTCATGCTGATGGCCTTATAGCTCTTCAGTTCTTTCTTGACCAAAGAAAACATCCATCCGTGGATACTTCTACTCTCCTCCGCCTCACTAAACTTGTTCTCAACCTCAATACTTTCGAATTCAATGGTCAGTTCTATGACCAAGTCAGTGGTGTAGCAATGGGAACCAAGATGGGTCCTAGTTATGCTTGCCTGTTCATGGGTTACCTCGAAAAACAAATACCGAAGTGGTACCGTGGCCCCCTTCCCCTTAAATACCTCCGGTATATCGATGACGGTTTTGGACTGACTGACTTGCCGGAAGATGACATTTCCAGGTTCATCGATTACATTGGCAACTTTCATAAATCTATCCAAATTGCATCTCATATCTCTACCTCGTCAGTCACTTTTCTTGATCAGATCGTCTCCCTTGGTACCTCCAGCCTCCACACTTCCGTCTTCTATAAACCCACAGACGTTTATTGTTATCTTCTCTACACCTCGTCTCATCCATCTCACTGCAGAGAATCCATTCCATATTCTCAATTATTACGACTTCGTCGTATCTGCCAGGATGATGACAATTTTCTCCAAAAGGCCCACCTGATGTTAAGTTTCTTTAGCCGTCGTCTCTATCCTGACTCGGTTCTCCAATCTGCCTTCAAACGAGCTCTCGATATTTCCCGTCCTGTGGCACTCACCCCATCCACCCGTCGTTCCTCTGATAGGACCATATTTACCCTCACCTACCACCCCATACAACTTGGCTGCATTCTCCACTCTGATCCCACTGCCTTCAAACATGACAGGAGTCTGCGAGACATTCTTGTCACGAGCCGCCTCCCCCGTTCAAACCACAAACACCTTGGTACTGTTAGCTGTGGACGTCAAGTTTGCAGAACTTGTGACTACGTGCTTTGCACCGACTCGGTCTTGTTCCCTAATAAGCGATTCGACATCAAGAAGGGGTTTACTTGTGTGTCGCGGAATATCATCTACGCCATACTATGTAAGCATTGCCAGATGACGTAGGTGGGCAAGAGTGGACGATGCTTGAGTGACAGATTTTGTGAGCATCTCTGTGATGTTGAGCAAAAGACTGGCAGCCCGGTGTCTGCCCATTTCAACTCCCCTAGCCATTGTGGTAAACCTGACATGCAAGTCACTGGCATTGTCTCGTGTCACTCGAGCAATCGCAGCCGGTTCGCCCTTGAGAATCGTCTTATTGCCCAGTTCGTTTCGTTGTCCCCCCGAGGTATGAAATATCACTCTCACATGGACACCTACTACACATTTCTTACCCCTATGCGCTACCGAACCTATACACGTAGCAGTGGCGTATACTGGTTTTGGGGTCTGGGCTACCGCTGACATAATAAATAAAAACATACATTATATTCAGTGGGCCAGCATAAAGTAATATCTTCTAATGACTTCACTACATTTCAAATTACTTATTTATATGTTAATTATATCCGTCTTGTTTGGGACGAAGATGTCTCGATGACTTTGTCATTGAAAGTACTGTTTGGCTGATTTCTGAGGGAATGATTTCTCAATGGACATTAATGTCAAACCAGATAAGCGTTCTCGTGTTTGAGTTGAGCGACAATAAAATTTGATTCTCTTGAGAGCAGAAAAAGTTCTTTCTACAGATGCTGATGCGCATAACGTAGTTATAAATAGCTAAGTAAGTAGTTTCACGTTCACTTTGTGACGATTCTGATTGGCTAGAGCTAAAAATAACCCATGAAACCTCATTCATCTAGCGGCAATACCCCCCTATATTATTTTGATTCCCATTTTTGAATGTCAAGGTCGTTATGCTTAGTCCGGATATAGAAAAAATGTACCGCTGGCTCCTAGTGGTTTCAATGTAGAATAGTTATAACATTCACAAACGTTATAGTGGCCAGAGGAAAACCTTGCTTTAATAAAAGCAAATAAATCATATTGGCTTGTGAAATGTGCAATAGAATATTTGAAAATTTGTTATATAATTATTTTTAAAAATATAATAAATTATCATTTCCTTTTGTATTTCGTTAATATGTTCAGGCCACCGGCGGGAGCATAGAGAATACGCCACTGACATGTACATATATTTGTCTGCATATGTTTTGGTACATTTCGGTACCTTTGAGTTTTCTTTTTTGTGTTTTGTGGCAATATACATATACGGATTTATGCTTGTACGCATGATTTGTTGTATACACATGTTCCTTTTTACACATCGGTTCGGTGTGCACACACAGAGTTAGATATGCACAGTTTATACATGTCTTGTACCCACCTCCCCATATTTTTAGAACTCCTGTTCCATCTTCTCACTTGACTGCCTGGTCAGTGAGATATATAGTTGGTCATCCCGCCTTCTCATTTTAGTCCACTCGGAGACTTACCACGCTCTGGAACATGGAAGTGACCCTTTTTTAATTTCCTTTTTGTTTAGTATCTAGCATATTATCGCCATGTAGTTAGATTTGTTTACATATTCGTATATATATATATTTGGTGTGTTGTTTGTTGTTCCAGCTGATGACCTACTTGGCCAAAACGTCAACTTTTCTTTTGCCCATTACCACGTAAAGCTGTCACCAAACCAATTTTTTTCTTCTTTTCTTTTTAGTATTGCTCTAACCCAAGGTCTACTCTAACCCAAAGGTCTGGTCTAATCCAAGACCTTACCTAACCCAAGGTATGGTATAACCCAAAGTCTGGTTGAACCGAAGAACTTACCTAACCCAAGGTATGGTCTAACCCTAGGTCTGGTCTAACCCAAGAACTTACCTAACCCAAGGTCTGGTCTATCCCAAAAAAACTTGCAAGGTTTAGTCTAACCCAAAAACTAAACTAAACCCAATGTCTGGTCTAACCAAAGGTCTGGTCTAAGCCAAAAACTTACCTAACCCATGGTCTGGTCTAACCAAAAACTTACCTAACCCAAGGTCTGGTCTAGCCCAAAAACTTATCCTAACCCACGGTATGGTCTAATCCAAGAACTTACCTGACCCAAGATCTGGTCTAACCCAAGAACTTAACTAACCCATGGTATGGTCTAACCCAAAAACTTACCTAACCCAAAGTCTGGTCTAACCCAGAAACGTATCCTAACCCAAGGTATGGTCTAACCCAAAAACTTACCTAACCCAAGGTATGGTCTAACCCAAAAACGTATCCTAACCCATGGTCTGGTCTAACCCAAGGTCTGGTCTAACCCAACAACGTATCCTAACCCATGGTCTGGTTTAACCCAAGGTATTGTCTAACCCAAAAACTTACCTAACCCAAGGTATGGTCTAACCCAAAAACTTACCTAACCCAAGGTATGATCTAACCCAAAAACGTTTCCTAACCCAAGGTATGGTCTAACCAAAGGTCTGGTCTAACCCAAAAACTTACCTAACCCATGGTCTAGTCTAACCCAAAAACTTACCTAACCCAAGGTCTGGTCTAACCCAAAAACTTATCCTAACCCAAGGTATGGTCTAACCCAAGAACTTACCTAACCCAAGGTATGGTCTATCCCAAGAACTTACCTGATCCAAGATCTGGTCTAACCCAAGAACTTACCTAACGCAAGGTCTGGTCTAACCCAAAAACTTATCCTAACCCAAGGTATGGTCTAACTGTTAGTTAACTGTAAGACATGTATGCATCTCCCCGTGTCATGCAGCAAGTTAACTGTACGACTTGCATGCATCTCCCCGTGTTTTGCAGCAAGTTAACTGTAAGACATGTAAGTAGTAGTATATTGGCATGTTACCCACTTTAAAGTTCAAGCACATGCACCGAAAATGCACCAAAGACAATGGATTTTTCTGGCACCAAATCCGTGCAACATTTTTTTAATCGGCTTATCTCGGTGGTCGTGGCGTGCGGTGGTGCGTGACGGCTCGGTGGTCGTACGGTGGGGCGTGGGGAAAGGGGCGCTACAATGCTGACGTGTTATTAGAGCGGTTCTAAAACTTGGGGAAAGGGGCTATTCGGCATATGTTTTTTTTTTAGCCTCGGAATTTCAAATATATAAAATAGTTTAACCTGTAATACCCGTTTTGATAGTCGTCAAATACGGTGTGTTATTAGTATCGCTACCAACATCATCATGTGTCGTGTAGTAAGGTGTGCTAATATTAAATAGTGACGCTCTCTCTCTTTCACATTCATGGTAAAGCAAAACAAAATTCGTTCTATATTTCACAGCTTTATTATTTATTAATACAACAAATATATTTATTAATACAACAAATATATATATTACTGTCCGGTTGTTGATAATTTTAATCGTCTGGGTTTCCTCCCTCCTGTTTTGGTGGTACTGTTTGTTTGTGTTAAATGTCTATCAAACACAGGTGCATAGGAAGTTTCATTAGCCTTCAAAACACAACCGCCCTCCATTTTGACAAAACCTTGATCAAAGCTGGAATAGGTAATTGGTGACTCTGCTGAAACACCCGCGGCATCCATATTGGCTGCCGGATCTGTCGTCTGATTAACAAGAGTGAAGTTCCCTTGGTTAACAAAAGGGGGCGTGTAGTCGATGAGATGCGGGTTAACACTGTCCGGTTGTTGAATTTGGGCATCCGCGGGCCCCTCGAAGCCGAAATAGCCACGGGGCGAGCAAACGATCATTGATACGGTCGTTTATGTGCTGTCTCGATGAAAAAGGCATGAGAATTCTGTTAAGTTTCGCGCCACGACACTTAAGAAGTATATTATAAACACAATATAGAACGCACGTGCTGCTAAACAAATCTTGCAACACCCGCGGGTTGTAGCCGAATGGAACGTGTGAGTTTTGCTCTATAAAGTTTAAAATATCCACGTGTCTGGGAGGCAAACCGTAGGAATCGAAATACTCACATTCTCCGAGACCGTTGTAAAAGAGGGCCACCCAATGCTCACCAGGTTCGTGTACCGATTCGGTGTTTATGACAAAGGCCGCGGTCGCCGTTGGGTCCATGCTGGGCGGTAAGTGGTTTCGTGGAATGACACTAACAAGGGAACAACGTCGAACGAAAATATCCGACATCAAAAGGTTGTAAATCGCCCACGTGTTCATCTTCTTTCTCTCAAACGGCGAAGTCTGTTAGAATCTGCCTTGTCTTGGACATCTCGAGCACTGAGTCCAACTAGGTGTAGACGATAACCTGTAGGGGAGTAGTCGTGGGAGCGGCAAACTTGAGTTCTATCGACAAGGGTCCGCTTGTGGCTAGCTCAAAATGGGAGCCGTCCCGTAGGCTGGACGAGAGGTCAAAACCAAATAGACAAAATTCGTCCTTGAACTCTCTATAATCAACGTTATTCCCAGAGTCTTTACCAATCAGACCCATAGCCAGATTTGTACCAAAAAAAGCTCTCGCGTATTGATTTCGTTCAAAGTCCATAGAGGCTTTCACGAGATACATTTCCCGTCGACCGTCAGGTTCATATACATCAGACCAAAGTGTTGAAAATTGAACGGGTTAGATGTATAAACACCATTAAACGCACTGGCTGTAATCAGACCTATCACTATACGGGTTGGTGTTTGAGAAGTCAAATCGCGCCGTGTTTTAAAACCCTCATTTTCTTTCAAATCGTCATGGTGGCCAGCTGTGTCTTTGTAGAACAGAGCGGCCGTCAAGTATCCCGTTTTCGCACCCTACCCGTAGTTTAGCGTGGCCTCAAACACTGCTCTAAAAGGATAGGTATTCTCCGACGGTGTAACCAACGTGTTGTTTAGCGATACGTCGACTTGTGAAAATAGACTGTGAAGATAATTGTTGACTGGTCCTACCTCAGCATCTGGTGGTACACTATCCCCATTGGGGAGGGTGATCTTGACCCGCAGATGCAAAAACGTGTTGAAAAGATCTAGATACTCCTCGCTGTTTCCAGAAATGAAAAACTCTATCGGTGCGCTATGCGACAAGGCCGCGATCGGACGAATTTCAATAAACTGGCCAGAGTCTAGAGATGTCTGTGTGGGTAGAACGCTAAATAAATCCAGACCAGAGTGAAGACATTCACACGATTTGGGGTGAATGAGAGACATTATTCATCGAAAATATCCTTTGCCACCCTCGTCTTCTTGCTGTTGTGCACCGAATGAAGGGGGAACTGTCTAGCTGTCGGTTTTATCCTCATCGTAACGGGTTCTCCTGGTGTAGGTAACTTCATAACTCGCTTTCTGCTTTGTCGTAAGCCACTTCCTGATTGGATGTTAACACTCAGGTGGTCTACGGCCCCGTGTATCAACCGCTGACCGGCCTCCTTAGCTCGTTCTTTGAAAGCTTCACCGACATTTTTCCCGGCTAATGCGAACTGTAGACCGGTCCCCAATCCTTCTCGGAGCAAGGCCTTACCGCCGGTTTTTAACCAGGGTAAAATAGCCCTCCCGATTCCACCAAAGAAACTACCGATTCCTCCACCGCTCTGACTTCGACCTCCTATAAACACGGGCATTCCATCACCCGCCTGACAACAGTAAAAGTCTTCGTATAACTCAACATCTCGATGAAAGGGGGTGTGTCTCACCATTATACCAGCTCGAGATGTTTCTTCACTCGAAAGTGTACCGTTAGCACCGACGTCCCGCTGGTGAATGGAATGGTTTTCCCTGTTCGTTGGCTAAAAGGATTTCCACGGTATCAAAGGAAAATCTACTCAGGGGTAGGTAGTGAGGCTTATCGTAGATATGAAACACCACGGTGTGATTTCTATCGAGAACAGGCACGCTCCTGAGGAGAGGCACCATCACATCCCCGACCGGTCTGGGAGAAATGAGATCGCAGTAGACGTAGACATTCTTCACAACACTTTCCAAGTCCATTACGCCCACGCTGTAGATATCGGGAGTCGTGTCTGATATAGAGGTCGTGGGGAAGGCTAACATGTTTTTTCAAAGTGTCGCTTATGGTAACACTGACACCTTTTTCGTAAAGTTTCAAGATGGCTTTCTTCACCTCGTTTGCGTAAATGAATCTCATTCTTTTCGCTTTCACATCCCCGTTCGACTCATCCTCCGCTTTTATGATCGACGCACTCAACGCGCCGATGAACGCATCGGGTTTCTTGTATAACCCACGCTCCAGGCTCACGTTTAAATGAAATCTACGGTCGCAAATATCGTCGTTAGCGAGAGATTCGTACCGAATCCAGACATCACCCTCTATTACATTGAAATAATTTAGCGGAAACTGTATCTCAAACAGTGCGAGCTCATACTGCGTCGAAATGTCAATGGTTTGAGGGAGTTTAACGAAAAAGTGGCCGGGGTTATTATGCTTTAAAAGTTCCATAGATGCATTGCTGGTTAGGGTGACATAAAAACTCATTTTACTCGTTTCACCGTCGCCTCTCCAAGTTTGGATTCGGTAGCATGTAACCCAAACAGCTGCTCAGTAGGGCTATCCACAGTTTTCCCTCCTTTGCGTCTGGCTTTTCGGTGGTCAGATTGAACAGCGAGACCGCTACAACGGTATATATAACTTCCACTTGACAAATAAAGACAAGTTCTAAGTAGGGGGATAGTTTCCCAAACACTGACCCCCAGCGTGGTTCGCTCTCTCTCCTCACTCCCGAGTTTACGGCTCTCAAATCGGGATCTCCAAAAGTTACCACTTCTTCGTCTTCTTCTCTCATCTCTAGTTTTTGTATCTGACAATGTCCTTGAACGGTATCCAACTGTTACATGAGGAATCGTACCCAAACCATTTGACTAAACTCTCTTTTCGCCCAAATGATGTGCGACGCTCGGTTATGATACTCTCGATTCTGTACTCGTGCTTGTCTCCAACTTTTTGAATTTCTGGTGTGTAGAATGACCCTACTATCACATCGCCCTTATCGTCTTTCAACACATATGTAACGGGGTTTGTTTCATTTACTCGACTGATGGAAAACAGTTCCTCCGTCCAAGCCAGGGCATAACCTTTTTTTAAAATTGGCTCTGCCCAGGACCAGTCTAACTCGATCACCAGGCTTATACAGGTCTCTTTCAAATTTAAAGTTGCGTTTGCAACGTGTTCCATACCTGTTCTTGATTGTCTGCGTTGACGTCGACCGGTGCCATTTTTATACTTCTGTGATACGAATGGTTATAACTTCGAAGTAGGGCGGGTAGGACTCGTACATAAGACAGTTTATTGGATTTCGTGAAATATCGCCACATCCGTTGTTTCAGAGTCCTATTAAAGTGTTCCACTACGGCGGCCTTAATATCTTCGTTCTGTGTAGTGAAAAAGTGAACGTTGTTGTCAGCGAGGAATTTCTGAAATGTTCTGTTCAGAAACTCTGACCCCTTATCCGTTTGAAAACTCGCGGGTTTCCCATCGAGAAATATCTTACCGACGGCTTCCACTAAGGATTTCCGCGTTTTGGTTTCGGATCGGTACAGACCACGCGAATTTACTGAAAACGTCCACACAAGAAACCAAATAGGAATACCCATCGTTGTGGTTTTTCAAATGTCTCAAATCAATTAGGTCTGCCTGATATTGCTGTTAGGGGCCACTCGTTATAATGGGACGCCTTTCAAATCTGCGACGAATTGGTTCATGAAGGGTATAGGTATCCTAATGACTCAACCATTGTTTGATCTTTGCTTCATTGTTTCTCTTGAGTACCAATTTGGTGTTACGCTGCAGGGCCGTTGCACCACTATACGCCCCTGGTCGATTAGGGTCAAAGTAATGACGTCTCAATATTTTCTCCACCGTTCCCATATAGGTGTTGGGATTCCGCTCTTTCTTTTTTTTGTCTCAGTTTATACGTGGTTACGGGTGGAGTGGTTTCATTACCTAGCTTTGTGGTTTCCGCTGGTGGTGGTGGTGGTGTCTTTGTCTGCTCTGGTGATACCTCGATGGGGAAGGTGTTTTTCTGTTGACGTGTTGTGCTGAATGAGATCGACCGAGCCCAATGAGCGTCGTTTATACTGCTCCAATCTAGTTAAATATTGATGCAGGGCACGATGGTACACTCTGGCCTTATCAGCGGGTGCTAAATCATCGCGCAATAGGATACGTTGCATTTCATAATATAAATCTCTCAAGTTGTCACCGATCGCCTTGGGTGGGGTATACGTACTTGTAGTCTGTTTAAGACCCTCGAGGATCCATCAAAATAATTTTTTGGCCATTGTTACGCACCTAGTACTCCACCGAGAATACGTAATATAGGACGGAGCAAAGCACCTATGAACCCACCGGTTTGTAGAATCTCTTTCCGCCGCTTAAGATTCGGTTTCTTTTTAGTGAGAAGTCTCAACTTGTTATTGTGTCGACGTAGCTCGCACTTCTGTCGCTGAGTGAGTCTAACATTACCTTTTAATATGTTATGACAACACTCGCACAAAATGTTAATGAGTTTGGGAGAGGCTGTTTTTAAAATGGCTCTTAAACCGCTCGGCGAGGCGGGGCGCATACATTTCAACATTTTACCGTGTCGTCTAAGTGCTTCATCACACATGATTCTCTACTTTGGCATGTAGACGATTTGTCTCTCCCCCGGGAATATTTTTGTTCTCAACCTAAGATTATCAGGTGTGTCCTGACGAAGATCGACCAGCAAATAACCGTGAGGAGAAGCTGTCGCCTCCTTAAAACTATCTCGGAGGTACCCCACCTGTCCTGGGTACATATGTTTAGCCAGATTGATAATTTGACTCCCGTCTCTCGGGTTCTTGAAAAGGACTAAATAGTGCTTATTGAGACTTATGGTTCGATGTTCTTTATTTTTTCCGAATAGATTTTGAACAATGTACATCACACTAATATCTCTGTGATGACTACCTTTGGTGAATAATTTTGTTACCCGCTCGTCCGTCTCAGACATCAAGTAATCGATGACGATCAGTCTTCTCTTCTTACCACCTTCCAATTTATCGACGTCTGGTAGACCCTCGATAAATCTCACTGACCCCATAGTCTCGTATATTGGTTGCCATTCCGCATAACACCATATAACTTCCTCCGGTACGGGGACAGCTAACTCATGAAGGTTCTGTATAAACATTTTGTACAAATACCGTTTTCCTACACCCTGTAGGACCGGCTATCAGAGCTGTGAAGGGATGATTCCATCGGGCATCCATCCTCACAAGTGCTACCAACTTTAGTGATTATACCACCGACAAAATAACAACAAGTGATTTTAGGTCAGCGCGCGAGGTTTCCACTCTTCAACTAACACCTATTTTAAAATCCACATCCTATATAAACACTACAGGGGTTTCCTAGTCTCAAGCCGCATTACCGGAAACCTATTTGTTACACGCACATACATACACAATTATTTCACACATCATATTCAGCACACATCACCCTATTGGTTCAGTTCCAGGGGTCACTGAACATGTCGCAACATAACGTATTACCACGCCAGATAACGTATTGCGTTAGCAACTATAAATAGACTGTCCTCGACCTGAAAACCGTAAGGGTATAAAGCCCCAGTCGATCAGTCTACATACACACACATAACCAGCGTCTGTTACCAGGTGGCTTGTATTTGTTTTCTTTGAATATGGAGTCGTGTAGCTTGAATATGCCAACTTCGTTTGATGTCAGTGATCAGCGCATATTTATGTCACGTGGAAATGAGACTGTAGTTCCATTGTCAAAGGATGGCGTTAAGGCAGTCTCGGTTTATGTTTTTCGTAACGGACCATTGATAAATATAAGAACATATAGCGGTGATAGTTTTTTGAAGTTTCCTACTAGAACTGGGATAACACTATCGAGAGAGGAATGTATCACGATAGTTGAGATGCGAGAGGAAATTTCAACCGTTTATGCTAACCTCAACTACACGCCACCTTTCGTTAACCAGATCAACTACACGCCACCTCTCGTTAACCAGATCAACTACACGCCGCCTGTTGTTAACCTCCAGAACTACACGCCATCTCTTGTTAACCACCAGAACTATATACCATCTCTTGTTAACCCGAATCTCATCGACTATACGCCCCCTTTTGTTAACCAAGGGAATCTCACTCTTGTTAATCAGACGACAGATCCGGCAGCCAATATGGATGCCGCGGGTGTTTCAGCAGTCACCAATTACCTATTCCAGCTTTGATCAAGGTTTTGTCAAAATGGAGGGCGGTTGTGTTTTGAAGGCTAATGAAACTTCCTATGCACCTGTGTTTGATAGACATTTAACACAAACAAACAGTACCACCAAAACAGGAGGGAGGAAACCCAGACGATTAAAATTATCAACAACCGGACAGTAATATATATATATATATATATATATATATATATATATATATATATATATTTGTTGTATTAATAAATATATTTGTTGTATTAATAAAGCTGTGAAATATAGAACGAATTTTGTTTTGCTTTACCATGAATGTGAAAGAGAGAGAGCGTCACTATTTAATATTAGCACACCTTACTACACATGATGATGTTGGTAGCGATACTAATAACACACCCCATTTGACGACTATCAAAACGGGTATTACAGGTTAAACTATTTTATATATTTGAAATTCCGAGGCTTAAAAAAACATATGCCGAATAGCCCCTTTCCCCAAGTTTTAGAACCGCTCTAATAACACGTCAGCATTGTAGCGCCCCTTTCCCCACGCCACGACCCGACCACCGAGCCGTCACGCCCCACCGCACGACAACCGAGCTGTCACGCACCACCGCACGGCACGACCACCGGGATAAGCCGATTAAAAAAATGTTGCACGGATTTGGTGCCAAAAAGATTTTTGCACCATTGCACGGTGCAAAATCCATTGTCTTTGGTGCATTTTCGGTGCATGTGCTTGAACTTTTAAAGCGGGTAAACATGCCAATATACTACTCATGTATGCATCTCCCCGTGTCATGCAGCAAATTAACTGTAAGACTTGCATGCATCTTCCGTGTTTTGCAGCAAGTTAACTGTAAGACATACATGCATCTCCCCGTGTCACGCGCAAGTTAACTATAAGACATGCATTTATCTCCTTGTGTTTTACAGCAATTTAACTATAAGACATGTAGGCATCTCCCTGTGTTTTACAGCAAGTTAACTGTAAGACATACAGGCATCTCCCTGTGTTTTACAGCAAGTTAACTGTAAGACATGCATGCATCTCCCCGTGTCATGCAGCAAGTTAATTGTAAGACATGCATGCATCTCCCCGTGTTTTGCAACAAGTTAACTGTAAAACATGCATACATTTCCCCATATCATGCATCAAGTTAACTGTAAGACATTCATGCATCTCTCCATGTTTTACAGCAAGTTAACTGTAAGACATGTGTGTAACTCCCCTTGTCATGCAGCAAGTTAACTGTAAGACATACAGGCATCTCCCCGTGTTTTGCAGCAAGTTAACTGTAATACATGCATGCATTTCCTTGTGTCACGCAGCAAGTTAACTGTAAGACATGCATGCATCTCCCCGTGTTTTGCAGCAAGTTAACTGTAAGACATTTATGCATTTACCCGTGTTTTGCAGAAAGTTAACTGTAAGACATGCCGGCATCTCCCCGTGTTTTGCAGCAAGTTAACTGCAATACATGCATGCATTTCCTTGTGTCACGCAGCAAGTTAACTGTAAGACATGCATGCATCTTCCCGTGTCATTCAGCAAGTTAACTGTAAGACATGCATGCATCTCCCCGTGTTTTGCAGCAAGTTAAATGTAAGACATGCATGCATCTCCCCGTGTTTTGCAGCAAGTTAACTGTAAGATACGCATGCATCTCCCCGTGCCACGCAGAAAGTTAACTATAAGACATGCAGGATTCTCCCCATGTTTTGCAGCAAGTTAACTGAAATACATGTATGTGTTTCTCTGTGACATACAGCAAGTTAACTGTTAAGCATGTGTACACCGTACAATTGTGAACCACTTCATACTTCTACTTCTATACCCTTGTTTTACACGTATCATGTTATAGACGGCTTGAACTGCTGGAAGGGATCCTTGACATGATAGAGCTTCTGTTTGTTACCGGGGCGACTCGACTTGTACACAGATAGCACTTGAAACTGGCGTCTACTGACTTCTGGATCATACCGAAACTGGCGTCTACTGACTTCTGGATCATACCGCCTCTGTAATGTGGTGGATGGAATAACTGGTGTACTGAGTTTGGCACCGTGGAAAGAACAAAACTGTTCTTTCCTATTCTTGTAACAGCTTAGCCCTCAGTCGGTGGTTGGTGTGCGGCGCTCTTTCATGTATTGATGGACTCTCTTGTCCTCGATTTCCGCGACAACCTCTAACTGTTCGGTCTACCGCGCCTACTTTCCCTTGTTAGTGTGGTCTTGTACTGCCTTGCTTACTTTCCCTAGTTAGTGTGGTCTTGTACTGCCTTGCTTACTTTCCCTAGTTAGTGTGGTCTTGTACTGCCTTGCTTACTTTCCCTTGTTAGTGTGGTCTTGTACTGCCTTGCTTACTTCGAAATCATCTTCGTTTTCCTTGGACTGTTCTTCAGACTCAACTACCATATACACACCACCTGGCGTAAATATTTGCATACACGTCTCACTTTGTATTTAAAAAAAACTGTATAAATAGTTTATTACATAAAGTCCAACATGACACTTCTGCAACACATTAAAATGCCATGCGGTTAGATATTCCCGCTCGGGTAACTACGTAAACCAATACTACAGCTCTGGCACTTACTCTAGGGTGACCATTCGTCCCCGATTTCCGGGGACAGTCCCAGGAATGTAGAAGTTGTCCCCGAAAGAAATTTGTCCCCGATTTCAGTGAATAAATAAATGTTCATACACGGAATCGGCCCTCTTTTAAAGTAATCACTAGGACTCAGGACGTTACTGAGTTGTGTTTCTTTATCCCAGACTGAGCGGCATTAGCAAGAAGATAAAAGAGAAGACTTGGACGCGTTGTGTCGGAGATAGCTCTTTGAACTCTTGAAGCGCGGTGCTACGTCACTTCTATTCCCACCACTCACTTCTATTGGGATGGGTTTAATAAAAAAAAAAAAAAGCAAACACTCTCTCTCCCCCCACGCCTGCCTTTCCGGACATCTCCCGCCAAAGTATCTCGCCAAAGTCGCCAACAGTAAAAACTAACATTAATTTATCGTGTGAAAGCTTCAGTGAAAAACTTGCTTCAAATCATGAGATCTTGAGAAAGATACACTCAAAAAACAAGTACCACGCCGAGGCAACAACCTCTTCAGTATAAATAAGGTACTGTCAACATTACTTTAATACTGCCATTGATATCTATATGTTGTTTAATTTTTTGTTATTTTAAATATTTTTTTTTATTGAGAAACACAACTAGCTATTGTAATGTCATTAAGTGCGTGTATCGCATAAGTACCGTGAATATTAACAAAAATAAAATCAAACAGCAAATGAACAGTTATTATGAAATTTAAAGTTATCTTTTTTTTTTTTTTTGCATCTACAAAATTTCTTGCACACACACAGTCACACACGCACCCACACATATTATAAATATATATATATATATACATATATATATATGTATACACACACACACATAAATATATATATATCGTTCGTCCCCGATTTTCTGAGACAGTCTCAGAAATAAGCAAAAAATTCCTCTGAAATGTAAAAAATATGATAAATGTCCCCGGAAATGATGGGGAAAAAATGGTCACCCTAGACTTACTCACACTACACTCCAAACCCCGCTAGGTCTCTAAGTTCCACTTCTCTCTCTCTCTTTCTCTCTCTCTCTTTCTCTCTCTCTCTCTCTCTCTCTCTCTATGAGACGTTCCGTCTAACTGGTACTAACTACTTACACAGACTGCCATTTCTACCACCTTAGTTCTCCAAAAGTATCTCTCTAATCTAATCTATTCCCTAAAACTAGTTGAACATTCCACCTACCGGTGGTAGTTGTCACCGAGCTTGTGCTCATTGTTCTAACCTCACGATACTCTCCAGTCTCCAGTGCCCGCTACAGTCTTTTATGTATCTCACCTTTCAACCAATCAACAGCTACCTCCTTAATTTCCCATCCAATGGGTTTTCTTCACGTCATCCTACCTAACTTACCTTGACCTTAACCCCCACCTGACTCATTCTATCCGTGTTTATCACTTGTCTTCTAAATCCTGCGAGTCTCTTCCTATTCCCTTAGAACACAGCTCACTCAACTATCTCGTACTTGACACCTTTTCACACATCCGGTGTTTATCACACACTCTCAACACCGTTCATTTTCTTACATCAATTTTGTTCATGGTCAGCCCTTGGGTCTAATGTTCTCACAGCATTTATTAAAGGTTCGTTTTGTTGTGTTTTGATCTTCCTGTTTTATCAAATGGCCAAACCAATTTATATGTTGTTTCTTTATGTATCCATCTGGTATAAATTATTCCTAGTCTTCTCAGTTCTCCATTTCTGATCGTATCTCCCAGGCTGTTTCCTGTCATTTGTCTAACGCAGTTTGTCTCGGTAGTGATTCTTTTTTCTTATTGTTCTTGCATCTAGGGTCCAGGACTGGCATTGGTAGCACAACGATTAAATGGAGATTGTATTGTGTAATTGAGTGCCCAATTTGCCTCTAGAGTTATTTCCTTGTTGGACAATGGTGGTGATAACTGTCCAATGATTTGACAAGCTTTGTTGCATCTTGAGTCTATTTTCGCTGTTTGTGAATTGTCGTTTGTCAGACTTCCTAGGTATTTAATTTCCTCTACTTGTTTTAGTTGTCTGTCATCTATCGTTATGTTGATGTTCTGTTTCTCTTTTGTGATGTTCATGACTTCTGTCTTGTTGGTGTTGATTTTCATGTTGTATTGGGTGCCTGTGCTGTTAAATCTGTTTAATTATTCTCGTAGGTCTTTTGTTTGTCCATGTGTTAGTGTCTGACACTCTGCAAATAGAAGCTTGTTAACCTCCTCATAGTCCAATGGTTTCTATAATATAATATATGCGGTCCTGCAAACTTAGTTAAGTGTCTTCATTTATGTCTTTATTCCTGTCTTAATTATAATTTATACAGGTAGGGAACAAGTTTCGCATGCGGTCGCTGAAGTTCCCTGGTTTGATCTCAGGCTGTACTATGGATTGGTTCAGCAAGTGGCCGCAGGAGGCACTTGTAGCAGTGTCTACTCATTTCCTAGGTCGATTCCACATGGAAGCATCACCAGAAGCCAAAGCAAACCTTATTGAACTAATGGGATCCCTGCATGATGGGGTAGCCAAAATATGTGTGGATTACTTTGAAAGGTGAGTGAAAGGGCACTGGCTGATTACTTTGAAAGGTGAGTGAAAGGGCACATACTTATTACTTTGAAAGGTGAGTGAAAGAGCGCTGACTGATTACTTTGAAAGGTGAGTGAAAGGGCACATACTTATTACTTTGAACGGTGAGTGAAAGGGCGCTGACTGATTATTAAAAGGTGAGTGGAAGAACATTTACTGATTAATTTAAAAGGTGAATGAAAGGGCACTGGCTGATTAATTTAAAAGATGAGTGGAAGAACACTTACTGATTACTTTTCAAGGTGAATGGAAGAGCACAGGCTGATTACTTTAAAAGATGAGTGGAAGAACACTTACTGATTACTTTTCAAGGTGAATGGAAGAGCACAGGCTTATTACTTTAAAAGATGAGTGGAAGAACACTTACTGATTACTTTTCAAGGTGAATGGAAGAGCACAGGCTGATTACTTTAAAAGATGAGTGGAAGGGCGCTGGCTGATTACTTTAAAAGGTGAATGAAAGGGCGCTGGCTGATTACTTTAAAAGGTGAGTAGAAAGGGCACTGGCTAATTATTATAAAAGGTGAGTGAAAGGGCACTGACTGATTACTTTAAAAGGTGAGTGAAGGGCACTGGCTGATTACTTTAAAAGGTGAGTGAAGGGCACTGGCTGATTACTTTAAAAGGTGAGTGAAGGGCACTGGCTGATTACTTTAAAAGGTGAGTGAAGGGCACTGACTGATTACTTTAAAAGGTGAGTGAAGGGGCACTGGCTGATTACTTTAAAAGGTGAGTGAAGGGCACTGGCTGATTACCTTTAAAAGGTGAGTGAAAGAGCACCGGGCTGTTTACTTTGAAAGGTGAGTGAAGGGGCACTGACTGATTACTTTAAAAGTTGAGTTGAAGGACACTGCTGATTACTTAGAAAGGCGAGTGAAAAAGCACTGGCTGATTACTTTGGAAGATGAGTGAAAGGGCACTGGCTGATTACTTTGAAAGATGAGTGAAAGGGCACTGGCTGATTACTTTGAAAGGTGAGTGAAATGGTGCTGGCTGATTACTTTGGAAGATGAGTGAAAGGACACTGGCTGATTACTTTGAAAGATGAGTGAAAGGACACTGGCTGATTACTTTGGAAGATGAGTGAAAGGACACTGGCTGATTACTTTGGAAGATGAGTGAAAGGACACTGGCTGATTACTTTGGAAGATGAGTGAAAGGACACTGGCTGATTACTTTGGAAGATGAGTGAAAGGACACTGGCTGATTACTTTGGAAGATGAGTGAAAGGACACTGCTGATTACTTTGAAAGGTGAGTGAAATGGTGCTGGCTGATTACTTTGGAAGATGAGTGAAAGGACACTGGCTGATTACTTTTGAAGATGAGTGAAAGGACACTGGCTGATTACTTTGGAAGATGAGTGAAATGGTGCTGGCTGATTACTTTGGAAGATGAGTGAAAGGACACTGGCTGATTACTTTGGAAGATGAGTGAAATGGTGCTGGCTGATTACTTTGGAAGATGAGTGAAAGGACACTGGCTGATTACTTTGGAAGATGAGTTAAAGGACACTGGCTGATTACTTTGAAAGATGAGTGAAAGGACACTGCTGATTACTTTGAAAGATGAGTGAAAGGGCACTGGCTGAATACTTTGGAAGATGAGTGAAAGGACACTGGCTGATTACTTTGGAAGATGAGTGAAATGGCACTGGTTGATTACTTTGAAAGGTGAGTGAAATGGTGCTGGCTGATTACTTTGAAAGGTGAGTGAAATGGTGCTGGCTGATTACTTTGAGAGGTGAGTAGAAAGGCACTGACTGATTACTTTAAAATGTGAGTGGATATAGATTTGTTAGAATGGCACTGGCTACTTCAGAACTAAATGTCATACTCTTTGTTTATCTATGTTTGGACTCATTAACTGTCAGAAGGAGTGATGGACATATTTTTATCTTTGTTTGGACTCATTAATGGTCAGAAGGAGTGATGGACATATTTTTATCTTTGTTTGATCTCATTAATTGTCAGAAGGAGTGATGGACATATTTTTATCTTTGTTTGATCTCATTAAATGTCAGAAGGAGTGATGGACATATTTTTATCTTTGTTTGATCTCATTAATTGTCAGAAGGAGTGATGGACATATTTTTATCTTTGTTTGATCTCATTAATTGTCGGAAGGAGTGATGGACATATTTGTATCTTTATTTGGACTCATTAATGCTCAGAAGGAGAGTGGACATATTTGTATCTTTATTTGGACTCATTAATGCTAAGAAAAAGAGTGGACATATTTGTATCTTTGTTTAAACTTATTTTGTTAGACCTCTACAACACAGGAAGTACAACAACAGTGTTCATCCAAGAAGTACAACAACAGTGTTCATCCAAGAAGTACAACTACAGTGTTCATCCAAGAAGTACAAATACAGTGTTCATCCAAGAAGTACATCAACAGTGTTCATCCAAGAAGTACATCAACAGTGTTCATCCAAGAAGTACATCAACAATGTTTATCCAAGAAGTACAACAATAGTGTTCATCCAAGAAGTACATCAACAGTGTTCATCCAAGAAGTACATCAACAATGTTCATCCAATAAGTACATCAACAGTGTTCATCCAAGAAGTACAACAACAGTGTTCTGAGTGTTCATCCAAGAAGTACATCAACAGTGTTCATCCAAGAAGTACAACAACAGTGTACATCCAAGAAGTACATCAACAGTGTTCATCCAAGAAGTACAACAACAGTGTTCATCCTAGAAGTACGACAACAGTGTTCTGATTGTTCATCCAAGAAGTACAACAACAGTGTTCTGAGTGTTCATCCAAGAAGTACAACAACAGTGTTCATCCAAGAAGTACAACAACAGTGTTCATCCAAGAAGTACAACAACAGTGTTCATCCAAGAAGTATATCAACAGTGTTCATCCAAGAAGTACAACAACAGTGTTCATCCAAGAAGTACATCAACAGTGTTCTGAGTGTTCATCCAAGAAGTACATCAACAGTGTTCTGAGTGTTCATCCAAGAAGTACAACAACAGTGTTCATCCAAGAAGTACAACAACAGTGTTCATCCAAGAAGTATATCAACAGTGTTCTGAATGTTCATCCAAGAAGTACAACAACAGTGTTCATCCAAGAAGTACAACAACAGTGTTCTGAGTGTTCATCCAAGAAGTATATCAACAGTGTTCTGAGTGTTCATCCAAGAAGTACATCAACAGTGTTCTGAGTGTTCATCCAAGAAGTACATCAACAGTGTTCATCCAAGAAGTACAACAACAGTGTTCATCCAAGAAGTACAACAACAGTGTTCATCCAAGAAGTACAACAACAGTGTTCATCCAAGAAGTACATCAACAGTGTTCATCCAAGAAGTACAACAACAGTGTTCATCCAAGATGTACATCAACAGTGTTCATCCAAGAAGTACATCAACAGTGTTCATCCAAGAAGTACATCAACAGTGTTCATCCAAGATGTACATCAACAATGTTCATCCAAGAAGTACATCAACAGTGTTCATCCAAGAAGTACATCAACAGTGTTCATCCAAGATGTACATCAACAATGTTCATCCAAGAAGTACATCAACAGTGTTCATCCAAGAAGTACATCAACAGTGTTCATCCAAGAAGTGCATCAACAGTGTTCATCCAAGAAGTACATCAACAGTGTTCATCCAAGATGTACATCAACAGTGTTCATCCAAGAAGTACAACAACAGTGTTCATCCAAGAAGTACAACAACAGTGTTCATCCAAGAAGTACATCAACAGTGTTCATCCAAGAAGTACAACAACAGTGTTCATCCAAGAAGTACATCAACAGTGTTCTGAGTGTTCATCCAAGAAGTACATCAACAGTGTTCATCCAAGAAGTACAACAACAGTGTTCATCCAAGAAGTACAACAACAGTGTTCATCCAAGAAGTACAACAACAGTGTTCATCCAAGAAGTACAACAACAGTGTTCATCCAAGAAGTACAACAACAGTGTTCATCCAAGAAGTACAACAACAGTGTTCTGAGTGTTCATCCAAGAAGTAGATCAACAGTGTTCATCCAAGAAGTACAACAGTGTTCATCCAAGAAGTACAACAACAGTGTTCATCCAAGAAGTACATCAACAGTGTTCATCCAAGAAGTACATCAACAGTGTTCTGAGTGTTCATCCAAGAAGTACATCAACAGTGTTCATCCAAGAAGTACATCAACAGTGTTCATCCAAGATGTACATCAACAATGTTCATCCAAGAAGTACATCAACAGTGTTCATCCAAGAAGTACATCAACAGTGTTCATCCAAGAAGTGCATCAACAGTGTTCATCCAAGAAGTACATCAACAGTGTTCATCCAAGAAGTACATCAACAGTGTTCATCCAAGAAGTACAACAACAGTGTTCATCCAAGAAGTACAACAACAGTGTTCATCCAAGAAGTACATCAACAGTGTTCATCCAAGAAGTACAACAACAGTGTTCATCCAAGAAGTACATCAACAGTGTTCTGAGTGTTCATCCAAGAAGTACATCAACAGTGTTCATCCAAGAAGTACAACAACAGTGTTCATCCAAGAAGTACAACAACAGTGTTCATCCAAGAAGTACAACAACAGTGTTCATCCAAGAAGTACAACAACAGTGTTCATCCAAGAAGTACAACAACAGTGTTCATCCAAGAAGTACAACAACAGTGTTCTGAGTGTTCATCCAAGAAGTAGATCAACAGTGTTCATCCAAGAAGTACAACAGTGTTCATCCAAGAAGTACAACAACAGTGTTCATCCAAGAAGTACATCAACAGTGTTCATCCAAGAAGTACATCAACAGTGTTCTGAGTGTTCATCCAAGAATTACATCAACAGTGTTCATCCAAGAAGTACATCAACAGTGTTCATCCAAGATGTACATCAACAATGTTCATCCAAGAAGTACAACAACAGTGTTCTGAGTGTTCATCCAAGAAGTACGTCAACAGTGTTCATTCCAAGAAGTACAACAACAGTGTTCATCCAAGAAGTACAACAACAGTGTTCTGAGTGTTCATCAAAGAAGTACACCAACAGTGTTCATCCAAGAAGTACATCAACAGTGTTCATCCTAGAAGTACAACAACAGTGTTCATCCAAGAAGTACATCAACAGTGTTCATCCAAGAAGTACAACAACAGTGTTCATCCAAGAAGTACAACAACAGTGTTCTGAGTGTTCATCCAAGAAGTACATCAACAGTGTTTATCCAAGAAGTACAACAGCAGTGTTCTGAGTGTTCATCCAAGAAGTATACATCAACAGTGTTCATCCAAGAAGTACATCAACAGTGTTCTGAGTGTTCATCCAAGAAGTACATCAACAGTGTTCGTCCAAGAAGTACAGCAACAGTGTTCATCCAAGAAGTACAACAACAGTGTTCATCCAAGAAGTACAACAACAGTGTTCATCCAAGAAGTACAACAACAGTGTTCATCCAAGAAGTACAACAACAGTGTTCATCCAAGAAATACAACAACAGTGTTCTGAGTGTTCATCCAAGAAGTACATCAACAGTGTTTATCCAAGAAGTACAACAGCAGTGTTCTGAGTGTTCATCCAAGAAGTATACATCAACAGTGTTCATCCAAGAAGTACATCAACAGTGTTCTGAGTGTTCATCCAAGAAGTACATCAACAGTGTTCGTCCAAGAAGTACAGCAACAGTGTTCATCCAAGGAGTACAACAACAGTGTTCATCCAAGAAGTACAACAACAGTGTTCATCCTAGAAGTACAACAACAGTGTTCATCCAAGAAGTACAACAACAGTGTTCATCCAAGAAGTACAATAACAGTGTTCATCCAAGAAGTACAACAACAGTGTTCATCCAAGAAGTACAACAACAGTGTTCATCCAAGAAGTAAAACAACAGTGTTCTGAGTGTTCATCCAAGAAGTACATCAACAGTGTTCATCCAAGAAGTACAACAACAGTGTTCATCCAAGAAGTACATCAACAGTGTTCATCCAAGAAGTACAACAACAGTGTTCATCCAAGAAGTACAACAGCAGTGTTCTGAGTGTTCATCCAAGAAGTATACATCAACAGTGTTCATCCAAGAAGTACATCAACAGTGTTCTGAGTGTTCATCCAAGAAGTACATCAACAGTGTTCGTCCAAGAAGTACAGCAACAGTGTTCATCCAAGAAGTACAACAACAGTGTTCATCCAAGAAGTACAACAACAGTGTTCATCCAAGAAGTACAACAACAGTGTTCATCCAAGAAGTACAACAACAGTGTTCATCCAAGAAGTACAATAACAATGTTCATCCAAGAAGTACAACAACAGTGTTCATCCAAGAAGTACAACAACAGTGTTCATCCAAGAAGTAAAACAACAGTGTTCTGAGTGTTCATCCAAGAAGTACATCAACAGTGTTCATCCAAGAAGTACAACAACAGTGTTCATCCAAGAAGTACAACAACAGTGTTCATCCAAGAAGTACAACAACAGTGTTCATCCAAGAAGTACAACAACAGTGTTCATCCAAGAAGTACAACAACAGTGTTCTGAGTGTTCATCCAAGAAGTACAACAACAGTGTTCTGAGTGTTCATCCAAGAAGTACAACAGTGTTCTGAGTGTTCATCCAAGAAATACAACAACAGTGTTCATCCAAGAAGTACAACAACAGTGTTCATCCAAGAAGTACATCAACAGTGTTCATCCAAGAAGTACATCAACAGTCTTCATCCAAGAAGTACATCAACAGTGTTCATCCAAGAAGCGCATCAACAGTGTTCATCCAAGAAGTACATCAACAGTGTTCATCCAAGAAGTACATCAACAGTCTTCATCCAAGAAGTACATCAACAGTGTTCATCCAAGAAGTGCATCAACAGTGTTCATCCAAGAAGTACATCAACAGTGTTCATCCAAGAAGTACATCAACAGTGTTCATCCAAGAAGTACAACAACAGTGTTCATCCAAGAAGTACTACAACAACAGTGTTCATCCAAGAAGTACATCAACAGTGTTCATCCAAGAAGTACAACAACAGTGTTCATCCAAGAAGTACATCAACAGTGTTCTGAGTGTTCATCCAAGAAGTACATCAACAGTGTTCATCCAAGAAGTACAACAACAGTGTTCATCCAAGAAGTACAACAACAGTGTTCATCCAAGAAGTACAACAACAGTGTTCATCCAAGAAGTACAACAACAGTGTTCATCCAAGAAGTACAACAACAGTGTTCATCCAAGAAGTACAACAACAGTATTCTGAGTGTTCATCCAAGAAGTAGATCAACAGTGTTCATCCAAGAAGTACAACAACAATGTTCATCCAAGAAGTACAACAACAGTGTTCATCCAAGAAGTACATCAACAGTGTTCATCCAAGAAGTACATCAACAGTGTTCTGAGTGTTCATCCAAGAAGTACATCAACAGTGTTCATCCAAGAAGTACATCAACAGTGTTCATCCAAGATGTACATCAACAATGTTCATCCAAGAAGTACATCAACAGTGTTCATCCAAGAAGTACATCAACAGTGTTCATCCAAGAAGTACAACTACAGTGTTCATCCAAGAAGTACAACAACAGTGTTCATCCAAGAAGTACATCAACAGTGTTCATCCAAGAAGTACATCAACAATGTTCATCCAATAAGTACATCAACAGTGTTCATCCAAGAAGTACAACAACAGTGTTCTGAGTCTTCATCCAAAAATGTACATCAACAGTGTTCATCCAAGAAGTGCAACAACAGTGTTCATCCAAGAAGTACATCAACAGTGTTCATCCAAGAAGTACAACAACAGTGTTCATCCAAGAAGTACATCAACAATGTTCATCCAATAAGTACATCAACAGTGTTCATCCAAGAAGTACAACAACAGTGTTCTGAGTGTTCATCCAAGAAGTACATCAACAGTGTTCATCCAAGAAGCACATCAACAGTGTTCTGAGTGTTCATCCAAGAAGTACAACAACAGTGTTCATCCAAGAAGTACAACAACAGTGTTCATCCAAAAAGTACAACAACAGTGTTCTGAGTGTTCATCCAAGAAGTACGTCAACAGTGTTCATTCCAAGAAGTACAACAACAGTGTTCATCCAAGAAGTACAACAACAGTGTTCTGAGTGTTCATCCAAGAAGTACATCAACAGTGTTCATCCAAGAAGTACATCAATAGTGTTCATCCAAGAAGTACAACAACAGTGTTCATCCAAGAAGTACATCAACAGTGTTCATCCAAGAGGTACAACAACAGTGTTCATCCAAGAAGTACAACAACAGTGTTCTGAGTGTTCATCCAAGAAGTACATCAACAGTGTTTATCCAAGAAGTACAACAGCAGTGTTCTTAGTGTTCATCCAAGAAGTATACATCAACAGTGTTCATCCAAGAAGTACATCAACAGTGTTCTGAGTGTTCATCCAAGAAGTACATCAACAGTGTTCGTCCAAGAAGTACAGCAACAGTGTTCATCCAAGAAGTACAACAACAGTGTTCATCCAAGAAGTACAACAACAGTGTTCATCCAAGAAGTACAACAACAGTGTTCATCCAAGAAGTACAACAACAGTGTTCCTCCAAGAAGTACAATAACAGTGTTCATCCAAGAAGTACAACAACAGTGTTCATCCAAGAAGTACAACAACAGTGTTCATCCAAGAAGTACAACAACAGTGTTCTGAGTGTTCATCCAAGAAGTACATCAACAGTGTTCATCCAAGAAGTACAACAACAGTGTTCATCCAAGAAGTACAACAACAGTGTTCATCCAAGAAGTACAACAACAGTGTTCATCCAAGAAGTACAACAACAGTGTTCATCCAAGAAGTACAACAACAGTGTTCTGAGTGTTCATCCAAGAAGTACAACAACAGTGTTCTGAGTGTTCATCCAAGAAGTACAACAACAGTGTTCTGAGTGTTCATCCAAGAAATACAACAACAGTGTTCATCCAAGAAGTACATCAACAGTGTTCATCCAAGAAGTACATCAACAGTGTTCATCCAAGAAATACATCAACAGTGTTCATCCAAGAAGTACAACAACAGTGTTCTGAGTGATCATCCAAGAAGTACATAAACAGTGTTCATCCAAGAAGTACAACAACAGTGTTCATCCAAGAAGTACAACAACAGTGTTCATCCCAGAAGTACATCAAAAGTGTTCATCCAAGAAGTACAACAACAGTGTTCATCCAAGAAGTACAATAACAGTGTTCATCCAAGAAGTACAACAACAGTGTTCATCCATGAAGTACATCAACAGTGTTCATCCAAGAAGTACAACAACAGTGTTCATCCAAGAAGTACATCAACAGTGTTCTGAGTGTTCATCCAAGAAGTACAACAACAGTGTTCATCCAAGAAGTACAACAACAGTGTTCATCCAAGAAGTATATCAACAGTGTTCATCTAAGAAGTACATCTACAGTGTTCATCCAAGATGTACAACAACAGTGTTCATCCAAGAAGTACAAAAAACAGTGTTCATCCAAGAAGTACAACAACAGTGTTCATCCAAGAAGTACAACAACAGTGTTCTGAGTGTTCATCCAAGAAGTACATCAACAGTGTTCATCCAAGAAATACAACAACAGTGTTCATCCAAGAAGTACAACAACAGTGTTTATCCAAGAAGTACAACAACAGTGTTCATCCAAGAAGTACAACAACAGTGTTCATCCAAGAAGTACAACAACAGTGTTCATCCAAGAAGTACATCAACAGTGTTCTGAGTGTTCATCCAAGAAGTACATCAACAGTGTTCATCCAAGAAGTACAACAACAGTGTTCATCCAAGAAGTACAACAACAGTGTTCATCCAAGAAGTACAACAACAGTGTTCATCCAAGAAGTACAACAACAGTGTTCATCCAAGAAGTACAACAACAGTGTTCATCCAAGAAGTACATCAACAGTGTTCATCCAAGAAGTACAACAACAGTGTTCATCCAAGAAGTACATCAACAGTGTTCATCCAAGAAGTACAACAACAGTGTTCATCCAAGAAGTACAACAACAGTGTTCATCCAAGAAGTACAACAGTGTTCATCCAAGAAGTACAACAACAGTGTTCTGAGTGTTCATCCAAGAAGTACATCAACAGTGTTCATCCAAGAAATACATCAACAGTGTTCTGAGTGTTCATCCAAGAAGTACATCAACAGTGTTCATCCAAGAAGTACATCTACAGTGTTCATCCAAGAAGTACATCAACAGTGTTCATCCAAGAAGTACAACAACAGTGTTCATCCAAGAAGTACAACAACAGTGTTCATCCAAGAAGTACAACAACAGTGTTCATCCAAGAAGTACAACAACAGTGTTCATCCAAGAAGTACAACAACAGTGTTCTGAGTGTTCATCCAAGAAGTACAACAACAGTGTTCTGAGTGTTCATCCAAGAAGTACAACAACAGTGTTCTGAGTGTTCATCCAAGAAATACAACAACAGTGTTCATCCAAGAAATACATCAACAGTGTTCATCCAAGAAGTACATCAACAGTGTTCATCCAAGAAGTACATCAACAGTGTTCATCCAAGAAGTACAACAACAGTGTTCTAAGTGTTCATCCAAGAAGTACATAAACAGTGTTCATCCAAGAAGTACAACTACAGTGTTCATCCAAGAAGTACAACAACAGTGTTCATCCAAGAAGTACAATAACAGTTTTCATCCAAGAAGTACAACAACAGTGTTCATCCAAGAAGTATAACAACAGTGTTCATCCAAGAAGTACAACAACAGTGTTCTTCCAAGAAGTACAACAACAATGTTCATCCAAGAAGTACATCAACAGTGTTCATCCACGAAGTACATCAACAGTGTTCATCCAAGAAGTACATCAAAAGTGTTCATCCAAGAAGTACAACAACAGTGTTCATCCAAGAATTACAATAACAGTGTTCATCCAAGAAGTACAACAACAGTGTTCATCCATGAAGTACATCAACAGTGTTCATCCAAGAAGTACAACAACAGTGTTCATCCAAGAAGTACATCAACAGTGTTCATCCAAGAAGTACAACAACAGTGTTCATCCAAGAAGTATATCAACAGTGTTCATCCAAGAAGTACAACTACAGTGTTCATCCAAGATGTACAACAACAGTGTTCATCCAAGAAGTACAAAAAACAGTGTTCATCCAAGAAGTACAACAACAGTGTTCATCCAAGAAGTACAACAACAGTGTTCTGAGTGCTCATCCAAGAAGTACATCAACAGTGTTCATCCAAGAAGTACAACAACAGTGTTCATCCAAGAAGTACAACAACAGTGTTCATCCAAGAAGTACAACAACAGTGTTCATCCAAGAAGTACAACAACAGTGTTCATCCAAGAAGTACAACAACAGTGTTCATCCAAGAAGTACATCAACAGTGTTCATCCAAGAAGTACAACAACAGTGTTCATCCAAGAAGTACATCAACAGTGTTCATCCAAGAAGTACAACAACAGTGTTCATCCAAGAAGTACAACAACAGTGTTCATCTAAGAAGTACAACAACAGTGTTCATCCAAGAAATACAACAACAGTGTTCTGAGTGTTCATCCAAGAAGTACATCAACAGTGTTCATCCAAGAAATACATCAACAGTGTTCTGAGTGTTCATCCAAGAAGTACATCAACAGTGTTCATCCAAGAAGTACATCTACAGTGTTCATCCAAGATGTACATCAACAATGTTCATCCAAGAATTAAATCAACAGTGTTCATCCAAGAAGTACATCAACATTGTTCATCCAAGAAGTACATCAACAATGTTCATCCAAGAAGTACATCAACAGTGTTCATCCAAGAAGTACAACAACAGTGTTCACCCTAGAAGTACATCAACAGTGTTCATCCAAGAAGTACAACAACAGTGTTCATCCAAGAAGTACATCAACTGTGTTCACCCAAGAAGTACATCAACAGTGTTCATCCAAGAAGTACATCAACAGTGTTCATCCAAGAAGTACAACAACAGTATTCATCCAAGAAGTACATCAACAGTGTTCATCCAAGAAGTACAACTACAGTGTTCATCCAAGAAGTACAACAACAGTGTTCATCCAAGAAGTACATCAACAGTGTTCATCCAAGAAGTACAACTACAGAGTTCATCCAAGAAGTACATCAACAGTGTTCATCCAAGAAGTACAACAACAGTGTTCATCCAAGAAGTACATCAACAGTGTTCATCAAGAAGTACCTCAGCAGTATTTTGAGTGTTCATCCAAGAAGTACATCAACAGTGTTCATCCAAGAAGTACAACAACAGTGTTCATCCAAGAAGTACATCAACAGTGTTCATCCAAGAAGTACAACAACAGTGTTCATCCAAGAAGTACATCAAGAGTGTTCATCCAAGAAGTACAACAACAGTGTTCTGAGTGTTCATCCAAGAAGTACTTCAACAGTGTTCTGAGTGTTCATCCAAGAAGTACAACAACAGTGTTCATCCAAGAAGCACATCAACAGTGTTCTGAGTGTTCATCCAAGAAGCACAACAACAGTGTTCATCCAAGAAGTACAACAACAGTGTTCATCCGAGAAGTACAACAACAGTGTTCATCCAAGAAGTACAACAACAGTGTTCTGAGTGTTCATCCAAGAAGTACGTCAACAGTGTTCATTCCAAGAAATACAACAACAGTGTTCATCCAAGAAGTACAACAACAGTGTTCTGAGTGTTCATCCAAGAAGTACATCAACAGTGTTCATCCAAGAAGTACAACAACAGTGTTCATCCAAGAAGTACATTAACAGTGTTCATCCAAGAAGTACAACAACAGTGTTCATCCAAGAAGTACATCAACAGTGTTCATCCAAGAAGTACATCAACAGTGTTTATCCAAGAAGTACAACAACAGTGTTCTGAGTGTTCATCCAAGAAGTACATCAACAGTGTTCATCCAAGAAGTACATCAACAGTGTCCTGAGTGTTCATCCAAGAAGTACATCAACAGTGTTCATCCAAGATGTACAACAACAGTGTTCATCCAAGAAGTACAACAACAGTGTTCATCCAAAAAGTACAATAACAGTGTTCATCCAAGAAGTACATCAACAGTGTTCATCCTAGAAGTACAACAACAGTGTTCATCCAAGAAGTACATCAACAGTGTTCATCCAAGAAGTACAACAACAGTGTTCATCCAAGAAGTACAACAACAGTGTTCTGAGTGTTCATCCAAGAAGTACATCAACAGTGTTCATCCAAGAAGTACAACAGTGTTCATCCAAGAAGTAGAACAACAGTGTTCATCCAAGAAGTACAACAACAGTGTTCATCCAAGAAGTACAACAACAGTGTTCTGAGTGTTCATCCAAGAAGTACAACAACAGTGTTCATTCCAAGAAGTACAACAACAGTGTTCATCCAAGAAGTACAACAACAGTGTTCATCCAAGAAGTACAACAACAGTGTTCTGAGTGTTCATCCAAGAAGTACATCAACAGTGTTTATCCAAGAAGTACAACAACAGTGTTCATCCAAGAAGTACAACAACAGTGTTCATCCAAGAAGTACAACAACAGTGTTCATCCAAGAAGTACAACAACAGTGTTCATCCAAGAAGTACAACAACAGTGTTCTGAGTGTTCATCCAAGAACTACAACAACAGTGTTCTGAGTGTTCATCCAAGAAGTACAACAACAGTGTTCTGAGTGTTCATCCAAGAAATACAACAACAGTGTTCATCCAAGAAGTACATCAACAGTGTTCATCCAAGAAGTACATCAACAGTGTTCATCCAAGAAGTACATCAACAGTGTTCATCCAAGAAGTACAACAACAGTGTTCTGAGTGTTCATCCAAGAAGTACATAAACAGTGTTCATCCAAAAAGTACAACAACAGTGTTCATCCAAGAAGTAAAACAACAGTGTTCATCCAAGAAGTACAATAACAGTTTTCATCCAAGAAGTACAACAACAGTGTTCATCCAAGAAGTATAACAACAGTGTTCATCAAAGAAGTACAACAACAGTGTTCTTCCAAGAAGTACAACAACAATGTTCATCCAAGAAGTACATCAACAGTGTTCATCCACGAAGTACATCAACAGTGTTCATCCAAGAAGTACATCAAAGTGTTCATCCAAGAAGTACAACAACAGTGTTCATCCAAAAAGTACAACAACAGTGTTCATCCATGAAGTACATCCACAGTGTTCATCCAAGAAGTACAACAACAGTGTTCATCCAAGAAGTACATCAACAGTGTTCTGAGTGTTCATCCAAGAAGTACAACAACAGTGTTCATCCAAGAAGTACAACAACAGTGTTCATCCAAGAAGTATATCAACAGTGTTCATCCAAGAAGTACAACTACAGTGTTCATCCAAGATGTACAACAACAGTGTTCATCCAAGAAGTACAAAAACAGTGTTCATCCAAGAAGTACAAAAACAGTGTTCATCCAAGAAGTACAACAACAGTGTTCATCCAAGAAGTACAACAACAGTGTTCTGAGTGTTCATCCAAGAAGTACATCAACAGTGTTCATCCAAGAAGTACAACATCAGTGTTCATCCAAGAAGTACAACAGTGTTCATCCAAGAAGTACAACAACAGTGTTCATCCAAGAAGTACAACAACAGTGTTCATCCAAGAAGTACAACAACAGTGTTCATCCAAGAAGTACATCAACAGTGTTCTGAGTGCTCATCCGAGAAGTACATCAACAGTGTTCATCCAAGAAGTACAACAACAGTGTTCATCCAAGAAGTACAACAACAGTGTTCATCCAAGAAGTACAACAACAGTGTTCATCCAAGACGTACAACAACAGTGTTCATCCAAGAAGTACAACAACAGTGTTCATCCAAGAAGTACATCAACAGTGTTCATCCAAGAAGTACAACAACAGTGTTCATCCAAGAAGTACATCAACAGTGTTCATCCAAGAAGTACAACAACAGTGTTCATCCAAGAAGTACAACAACAGTGTTCATCCAAGAAGTACAACAACAGTGTTCATCCAAGTAGTACAACAACAGTGTTCTGAGTGTTCATCCAAGAAATACATCAACAGTGTTCTGAGTGTTCATCCAAGAAGTACATCAACAGTGTTCATCCAAGAAGTACATCTACAGTGTTCATCCAAGATGTACATCAACAATGTTCATCCAAGAAGTAAATCAACAGTGTTCATCCAAGAAGTACATCAACAGTGTTCATCCAAGAAGTACATCAACAATGTTCATCCAAGAAGTACATCAACAGTGTTCATCCAAGAAGTACAACAACAGTGTTCACCCTAGAAGTACATCAACAGTGTTCATCCAAGAAGTACAACAACAGTGTTCATCAAGAAGTACATCAACTGTGTTCATCCAAGAAGTACAAAAACAGTGTTCATCCAAGAAGTACAAAAACAGTGTTCATCCAAGAAGTACAACAACAGTGTTCATCCAAGAAGTACAACAACAGTGTTCTGAGTGTTCATCCAAGAAGTACATCAACAGTGTTCATCCAAGAAGTACAACATCAGTGTTCATCCAAGAAGTACAACAGTGTTCATCCAAGAAGTACAACAACAGTGTTCATCCAAGAAGTACAACAACAGTGTTCATCCAAGAAGTACAACAACAGTGTTCATCCAAGAAGTACATCAACAGTGTTCTGAGTGCTCATCCGAGAAGTACATCAACAGTGTTCATCCAAGAAGTACAACAACAGTGTTCATCCAAGAAGTACAACAACAGTGTTCATCCAAGAAGTACAACAACAGTGTTCATCCAAGACGTACAACAACAGTGTTCATCCAAGAAGTACAACAACAGTGTTCATCCAAGAAGTACATCAACAGTGTTCATCCAAGAAGTACAACAACAGTGTTCATCCAAGAAGTACATCAACAGTGTTCATCCAAGAAGTACAACAACAGTGTTCATCCAAGAAGTACAACAACAGTGTTCATCCAAGAAGTACAACAACAGTGTTCATCCAAGTAGTACAACAACAGTGTTCTGAGTGTTCATCCAAGAAATACATCAACAGTGTTCAGAGTGTTCATCCAAGAAGTACATCAACAGTGTTCATCCAAGAAGTACATCTACAGTGTTCATCCAAGATGTACATCAACAATGTTCATCCAAGAAGTAAATCAACAGTGTTCATCCAAGAAGTACATCAACAGTGTTCATCCAAGAAGTACATCAACAATGTTCATCCAAGAAGTACATCAACAGTGTTCATCCAAGAAGTACAACAACAGTGTTCACCCTAGAAGTACATCAACAGTGTTCATCCAAGAAGTACAACAACAGTGTTCATCCAAGAAGTACATCAACTGTGTTCATCCAAGAAGTACAAAAACAGTGTTCATCCAAGAAGTACAAAAACAGTGTTCATCCAAGAAGTACAACAACAGTGTTCATCCAAGAAGTACAACAACAGTGTTCTGAGTGTTCATCCAAGAAGTACATCAACAGTGTTCATCCAAGAAGTACAACATCAGTGTTCATCCAAGAAGTACAACAGTGTTCATCCAAGAAGTACAACAACAGTGTTCATCCAAGAAGTACAACAACAGTGTTCATCCAAGAAGTACAACAACAGTGTTCATCCAAGAAGTACATCAACAGTGTTCTGAGTGCTCATCCGAGAAGTACATCAACAGTGTTCATCCAAGAAGTACAACAACAGTGTTCATCCAAGAAGTACAACAACAGTGTTCATCCAAGAAGTACAACAACAGTGTTCATCCAAGACGTACAACAACAGTGTTCATCCAAGAAGTACAACAACAGTGTTCATCCAAGAAGTACATCAACAGTGTTCATCCAAGAAGTACAACAACAGTGTTCATCCAAGAAGTACATCAACAGTGTTCATCCAAGAAGTACAACAACAGTGTTCATCCAAGAAGTACAACAACAGTGTTCATCCAAGAAGTACAACAACAGTGTTCATCCAAGTAGTACAACAACAGTGTTCTGAGTGTTCATCCAAGAAATACATCAACAGTGTTCTGAGTGTTCATCCAAGAAGTACATCAACAGTGTTCATCCAAGAAGTACATCTACAGTGTTCATCCAAGATGTACATCAACAATGTTCATCCAAGAAGTAAATCAACAGTGTTCATCCAAGAAGTACATCAACAGTGTTCATCCAAGAAGTACATCAACAATGTTCATCCAAGAAGTACATCAACAGTGTTCATCCAAGAAGTACAACAACAGTGTTCACCCTAGAAGTACATCAACAGTGTTCATCCAAGAAGTACAACAACAGTGTTCATCCAAGAAGTACATCAACTGTGTTCATCCAAGAAGTACATCAACAGTGTTCATCCAAGAAGTACATCAACAGTGTTCATCCAAGAAGTACAACAACAGTATTCATCCAAGAAGTACATCAACAGTGTTCATCCAAGAAGTACAACTACAGTGTTCATCCAAGAAGTACAACAACAGTGTTCATCCAAGAAGTACATCAACAGTGTTCATCCAAGAAGTACAACTACAGAGTTCATCCAAGAAGTACATCAACAGTGTTCATCCAAGAAGTACAACAACAGTTTTCATCCAAGAAGTACATCAACAGTGTTCATCAAGAAGTACCTCAACAGTATTCTGAGTGTTCATCCAAGAAGTACATCAACAGTGTTCATCCAAGAAGTACAACAACAGTGTTCATCCAAGAAGTACATCAACAGTGTTCATCCAAGAAGTACAACAACAGTGTTCATCCAAGAAGTACATCAAGAGTGTTCATCCAAGAAGTACAACAACAGTGTTCTGAGTGTTCATCCAAGAAGTACTTCAACAGAGTTCTGAGTGTTCATCCAAGAAGTACAACAACAGTGTTCATCCAAGAAGCACATCAACAGTGTTCTGAGTGTTCATCCAAGAAGTACAACAACAGTGTTCATCCAAGAAGTACAACAACAGTGTTCATCCGAGAAGTACAACAACAGTGTTCATCCAAGAAGTACAACAACAATGTTCTGAGTGTTCATCCAAGAAGTACGTCTACAGTGTTCATTCCAAGAAGTACAACAACAGTGTTCATCCAAGAAGTACAACAACAGTGTTCTGAGTGTTCATCCAAGAAGTACATCAACAGTGTTCATCCAAGAAGTACAACAACAGTGTTCATCCAAGAAGTACATCAACAGTGTTCATCCAAGAAGTACAACAACAGTGTTCATCCAAGAAGTACAACAACAGTGTTCTGAGTGTTCATCCAAGAAGTACATCAACAGTGTTCTGAGTGTTCATCCAAGAAGTACATCAACAGTGTTCATCCAAGAAGTACATCAACAGTGTTCTGAGTGTTCATCCAAGAAGTACATCAACAGTGTTCATCCAAGAAGTACATCAACAGTGTCCTGAGTGTTCATCCAAGAAGTACATCAACAGTGTTCATCCAAGATGTACAACATCAGTGTTCATCCAAGAAGTACAACAACAGTGTTCATCCAAAAAGTACAATAACAGTGTTCATCCAAGAAGTACAACAACAGTGTTCATCCAAGAAGTACAACAACAGTGTTCATCCAAGAAGTACAACAACAGTGTTCTGAGTGTTCATCCAAGAAGTACATCAACAGTGTTCATCCAAGAAGTACAACAGTGTTCATCCAAGAAGTAGAACAACAGTGTTCATCCAAGAAGTACAACAACAGTGTTCATCCAAGAAGTACAACAACAGTGTTCTGAGTGTTCATCCAAGAAGTACAACAACAGTGTTCTGAGTGTTCATCCAAGAAGTACATCAACAGTGTTCATTCCAAGAAGAACAACAACAGTGTTCATCCAAGAAGTACATCAACAGTGTTCATCCAAGAAGTACATCAACAGTGTTCATCCAAGAAGTACATAAACAGTTTCATCCAAGAAGTACAACAACAGTGTTCTGAATGTTCATCCAAGAAGTACATAAACAGTGTTCATCCAAGAAGTACAACAACAGTGTTCATCCAAGAAGTACAACAACAGTGTTCATCCAAGAAGTACAACAACAGTGTTCATCAAAGAAGTACATCAACAGTGTTCATCCAAGAAGTACAAAAACAGTGTTCATCCAAGAAGTACAACAACAGTGTTCATCCAAGAAGTACAACAACAGTGTTCATCCAAGAAGTACAACAACAGTGTTCATCCAAGAAGTACAACAACAGTGTTCATCCAAGAAGTACATCAACAGTGTTCATCCAAGAAGTACAACTACAGTGTTCATCCAAGATGTACATCAACAATGTTCATCCAAGAAGTAAATCAACAGTGTTCATCCAAGAAGTACATCAACAGTGTTCATCCAAGAAGTACATCAACAATGTTCATCCAAGAAGTACATCAACAGTGTTCATCCAAGAAGTACAACAACAGTGTTCACCCTAGAAGTACATCAACAGTGTTCATCCAAGAAGTACAACAACAGTGTTCATACAAGAAGTACAACAACAGTGTTCTGAGTGTTCATCCAAGAAGTACAACAACAGTGTTCATCCAAGAAGTACAACAACAGTGTTCATCCAAGAAGTACATCAACAGTGTTCATCCAAGAAGTACAACAACAGTGTTCATCCGAGATGTACATCAACAATGTTCATCCAAGAAGTAAATCAACAGTGTTCATCCAAGAAGTACATCAACAGTGTTCATCCAAGAAGTACATCAACAATGTTCATCCAAGAAGTACATCAACTGTGTTCATCCAAGAAGTACATCAACAGTGTTCATCCAAGAAGTACATCAACAGTGTTCATCCAAGAAGTACAACAACAGTATTCATCCAAGAAGTACATCAACAGTGTTCATCCAAGAAGTACAACTACAGTGTTCATCCAAGAAGTACAACAACAGTGTTCATCCAAGAAGTACATCAACAGTGTTCATCCAAGAAGTACATCAAGAGTGTTCATCCAAGAAGTACAACAACAGTGTTCTGAGTGTTCATCCAAGAAGTACAACTACAGAGTTCATCCAAGAAGTACATCAACAGTGTTCATCCAAGAAGTACAACAACAGTGTTCATCCAAGAAGTACATCAACAGTGTTCATCAAGAAGTACCTCAACAGTATTCTGAGTGTTCATCCAAGAAGTACATCAACAGTGTTCATCCAAGAAGTACAACAACAGTGTTCATCCAAGAAGTACATCAACAGTGTTCATCCAAGAAGTACAACAACAGTGTTCATCCAAGAAGTACATCAAGAGTGTTCATCCAAGAAGTACAACAACAGTGTTCTGAGTGTTCATCCAAGAAGTACTTCAACAGTGTTCTGAGTGTTCATCCAAGAAGTACAACAACAGTGTTCATCCAAGAAGCACATCAACAGTGTTCTGAGTGTTCATCCAAGAAGTACAACAACAGTGTTCATCCAAGAAGTACAACAACAGTGTTTATCCAAGAAGCACATCAACAGTGTTCTGAGTGTTCATCCAAGAAGTACAACAACAGTGTTCATCCTAGAAGTACAACAACAGTGTTCATCCGAGAAGTACAACAACAGCGTTCATCCAAGAAGTACAACAACAGTGTTCTGAGTGTTCATCCAAGAAGTACATCAACAGTGTTCATCCAAGAAGTACAACAACAGTGTTCATCCAAGAAGTACATCAACAGTGTTCATCCAAGAAGTACATCAACAGTGTTCATCCAAGAAGTATATCAACAGTGTTCTGAGTGTTCATCCAAGAAGTACATCAACAGTGTTCATCCAAGAAGTACATCAACAGTGTTCATCCAAGAAGTACATCAACAGTGTTCATCCAAGAAGTACATCAACAGTGTTCATCCAAGAAGTACAACAACAGTGTTCATCCAAGAAGTACAACAACAGCGTTCATCCAAGAAGTACAACAACAGTGTTCTGAGTGTTCATCCAAGAAGTACATCAACAGTGTTCATCCAAGAAGTACAACAACAGTGTTCTGAGTGTTCATCCAAGAAGTACGTCAACAGTGTTCATTCCAAGAAGTACAACAACAGTGTTCATCCAAGAAGTACAACAACAGTGTTCTGAGTGTTCATCCAAGAAGTACATCAACAGTGTTCATCCAAGAAGTACAACAACAGTGTTCATCCAAGAAGTACATCAACAGTGTTCATCCAAGAAGTACAACAACAGTGTTCATCCAAGAAGTACATCAACAGTGTTTATCCAAGAAGTACAACAACAGTGTTCTGAGTGTTCATCCAAGAAGTACATCAACAGTGTTTATCCAAGAAGTACAACAACAGTGTTCTGAGTGTTCATCCAAGAAGTACATCAACAGTGTTCATCCAAGAAGTACATCAACAGTGTTTATCCAAGAAGTACAACAACAGTGTTCTGAGTGTTCATCCAAGAAGTACGTCAACAGTGTTCATTCCAAGAAGTACAACAACAGTGTTCATCCAAGAAGTACAACAACAGTGTTCTGAGTGTTCATCCAAGAAGTACATCAACAGTGTTCATCCAAGAAGTACAACAACAGTGTTCATCCAAGAACTACATCAACAGTGTTCATCCAAGAAGTACAACAACAGTGTTCATCCAAGAAGTACATCAACAGTGTTTATCCAAGAAGTACAACAACAGTGTTCTGAGTGTTCATCCAAGAAGTACATCAACAGTGTTTATCCAAGAAGTACAACAACAGTGTTCTGAGTGTTCATCCAAGAAGTACATCAACAGTGTTCATCCAAGAAGTACATCAACAGTGTCCTGAGTGTTCATCCAAGAAGTACATCAACAGTGTTCATCCAAGATGTACAACAACAGTGTTCATCCAAGAAGTACAACAACAGTGTTCATCCAAAAAGTACAATAACTGTGTTCATCCAAGAAGTACAACAACAGTGTTCATCCAAGAAGTACAACAACAGTGTTCATCCAAGAAGTACAACAACAGTGTTCTGAGTGTTCATCCAAGACGTACATCAACAGTGTTCATCCAAGAAGTACAACAGTGTTCATCCAAGAAGTAGAACAACAGTGTTCATCCAAGAAGTACAACAACAGTGTTCATCCAAGAAGTACAACAACAGTGTTCTGAGTGTTCATCCAAGAAGTACAACAACAGTGTTCATTCCAAGAAGAACAACAACAGTGTTCATCCAAGAAGTACATCAACAGTGTTCATCCAAGAAGTACATCAACAGTGTTCATCCAAGAAGTACAACAACAGTGTTCATCCAAGAAGTACAACAACAGTGTTCTGAGTGTTCATCCAAGAAGTACAACAACAGTGTTCATCCAAGAAGTACAACAACAGTGTTCATCCAAGAAGTACATCAACAGTGTTCATCCAAGAAGTACAACTACAGTGTTCATCCAAGATGTACATCAACAATGTTCATCCAAGAAGTAAATCAACAGTGTTCATCCAAGAAGTACATCAACAGTGTTCATCCAAGAAGTACATCAACAATGTTCATCCAAGAAGTACATCAACTGTGTTCATCCAAGAAGTACATCAACAGTGTTCATCCAAGAAGTACATCAACAGTGTTCATCCAAGAAGTACAACAACAGTATTCATCCAAGAAGTACATCAACAGTGTTCATCCAAGAAGTACAACTACAGTGTTCATCCAAGAAGTACAACAACAGTGTTCATCCAAGAAGTACATCAACAGTGTTCATCCAAGAAGTACAACTACAGAGTTCATCCAAGAAGTACATCAACAGTGTTCATCCAAGAAGTACAACAACAGTGTTCATCCAAGAAGTACATCAACAGTGTTCATCAAGAAGTACCTCAACAGTATTCTGAGTGTTCATCCAAGAAGTACATCAACAGTGTTGATCCAAGAATTACATCAACAGTGTTCATCCAAGAAGTACATCAACAGTGTTCATCCAAGAAGTACATCAACAGTGTTCATCCAAGAAGTACATCAACAGTGTTGATCCAAGAATTACATCAACAGTGTTCATCCAAGAAGTACATCAACAGTGTTCATCCAAGAAGTACAACAACAGTGTTCATCCAAGAAGTACATCAACAGTGTTCATCCAAGAAGTACAACAACAGTGTTCATCCAAGAAGTACAACAACAGTGTTCATCCAAGAAGTACAACAACAGTGTTCTGAGTGTTCATCCAAGAAGTACTTCAACAGTGTTCTGAGTGTTCATCCAAGAAGTACAACAACAGTGTTCATCCAAGAAGCACATCAACAGTGTTCTGAGTGTTCATCCAAGAAGTACAACAACAGTGTTCATCCAAGAAGTGCAACAACAGTGTTCATCCGAGAAGTACAACAACAGTGTTCATCCAAGAAGTACAACAACAGTGTTCTGAGTGTTCATCCAAGAGTACGTCAACAGTGTTCATTCCAAGAAGTACAACAACAGTGTTCATCCAAGAAGTACAACAACAGTGTTCATCCAAGAAGTACAACAACAGTGTTCATCCAAGAAGTACATCAACAGTGTTCATCCAAGAAGTACATCAACAGTGTTCATCCAAGAAGTACATCAACATTGTTCATCCAAGAAGTACAACAACAGTGTTCTGAGTGTTCATCCAAGAAGTACATCGACAGTGTTCATCCAAGAAGTACATCAACAGTGTCCTGAGTGTTCATCCAAGAAGTACATCAACAGTGTTCATCCAAGAAGTACAACAACAGTGTTCATCCAAGAAGTACATCAACAGTGTTCATCCAAGAAGTACAACAACAGTGTTCATCCAAGAAGTACATCAACAGTGTTCATCCAAGAAGTACAACAACAGTGTTCTGAGTGTTCATCCAAGAAGTACATCAACAGTGTTCTGAGTGTTCATCCAAGAAGTACAACAACAGTGTTCATCCAAGAAGCACATCAACAGTGTTCTGAGTGTTCATCCAAGAAGTACAACAACAGTGTTCATCCAAGAAGTACAACAACAGTGTTCATCCAAGAAGTACAACAACAATGTTCATCCAAGAAGTACAACAACAGTGTTCTGAGTGTTCATCCAAGAAGTATGTCAACAGTGTTCATTCCAAGAAGTACAACAACAGTGTTCATCCAAGAAGTACAACAACAGTGTTCTGAGTGTTCATCCAAGAAGTACATCAACAGTGTTCATCCAAGAAGTACAACAACAGTGTTCATCCAAGAAGTACATCAACAGCGTTCATCCAAGAAGTACAACAACAGTGTTCTGAGTGTTCATCCAAGAAGTACATCAACAGTGTTTATCCAAGAAGTACAACAACAGTGTTCTGAGTTTTCATCCAAGAAGTACATCAACAGTGTTCATCCAAGAAGTACAACAACAGTGTTCATCCAAGAAGTACATCAACAGTGTCCTGAGTGTTCATCCAAGAAGTACATCAACAGTGTTCATCCAAGAAGTACAACAACAGTGTTCATCCAAGAAGTACATCAACAGTGTTCATCCAAGAAGTACAACAACAGTGTTCATCCAAGAAGTACATCAACAGTGTTCATCCAAGAAGTACAACAACAGTGTTCATCCAAGAAGTACAACAACAGTGTCCTGAGTGTTCATCCAAGAAGTACATCAACAGTGTTCATCCAAGATGTACAACAACAGTGTTCATCCAAGAAGTACAACAACAGTGTTCATCCAAGAAGTACAATAACAGTGTTCATCCAAGAAGTACAACAACAGTGTTCATCCAAGAAGTATAACAACAGTGTTCATGCAAGAAGTACAACAACAGTGTTCTGAGTGTTCATCCAAGAAGTACATCAACAGTGTTCATCCAAGAAGTACAACAACAGTGTTCATCCAAGAAGTACAACAACAGTGTTCATCCAAGAAGTACAACAACAGTGTTCATCCAAGAAGTACAACAACAGTGTTCATCCAAGAAGTACAACAACAGTGTTCATCCAAGAAGTACAACAACAATGTTCATCCAAGAAGTACAACAACAGTGTTCTGAGTGTTCATCCAAGAAGTACAACAACAGTGTTCTGAGTGTTCATCCAAGAAGTACAACAACAGTGTTCATCCAAGAAGTACAACAACAGTGTTCATCCAAGAAGTACAACAACAGTGTTCATCCAAGAAGTACAACAACAGTGTTCATCCAAGAAGTACAACAACAGTGTTCTGAGTGTTCATCCAAGAAGTACAACAACAGTGTTCTGAGTGTTCATCCAAGAAGTACAACAACAGTGTTCTGAGTGTTCATCCAAGAAGTACAACAACAGTGTTCATCCAAGAAGTACAATAACAGTGTTCATCCAAGAAGTACATCAACAGTGTCATCCAAGAAGTACATCAACAGTGTTCATCCAAGAAGTACAACAACAGTGTTCTGAGTGTTCATCCAAGAAGTACAACAACAGTGTTCTGAGTGTTCATCCAAGAAGTACAACAACAGTGTTCATCCAAGAAGTACATCAACAGTGTTCATCCAAGAAGTACATCAACAGTGTTCATCCAAGAAGTACAACAACAGTGTTCATCCAAGAAGTACAACAACAGTGTTCATCCAAGAAGTACAACAACAGTGTTCATCCAAGAAGTACAACAACAGTGTTCATCCAAGAAGTATAACAACAGTGTTCTGAGTGTTCATCCAAGAAGTACAACAACAGTGTTCTGAGTGTTCATCCAAGAAGTACATCAACAGTGTTCATCCAAGAAGTACATCAACAGTGTTCATCCAAGAAGTACATCAACAGTGTTCATCCAAGAAGTACAACAACAGTGTTCAGAGTGTTCATCCAAGAAGTACTTAAACAGTGTTCATCCAAGAAGTATAACAACAGTGTTCATCCAAGAAGTACAACAACAGTGTTCATCCAAGAAGTACAACAACAGTTTTCATCCAAGAAGTACAACAACAGTGTTCATCCAAGAAGTATAACAACAGTGTTCATCAAAGAAGTACAACAACAGTGTTCATCCAAGAAGTACAACAACAGTGTTCATCCAAGAAGTACATCAACAGTGTTCATCCAAGAAGTACAACAACAATGTTCATCCAAGAAGTACAACAACAGTGTTCATCCAAGAAGTACATCAACAGTGTTCATCCAAGAAGTACATCAAAAGTGTTCATCCAAGAAGTACAACATTGGTGTTCATTCAAGAAGTACAACAACAGTGTTCATCCAAGAAGTACAACAACAGTGTTCATCCAAGAAGTACATCAACAGTGTTCATCCAAGAATTACAACTACAGTGTTCATACAAGAAGTACATCAACAGTGTTATGAGTGTTCATCCAAGAAGTACAACAACAGTGTTCATCCAAGAAGCACATCAACAGTGTTCATCCAAGAAGTACAACTACAGTGTTCATCCAAGAAGTACATCAACAGTGTTCATCCAAAAAGTACAACAACAGTGTTCATCCAAGAAGTACATCAACAGTGTTCATCAAGAAGTACCTCAACAGTATTCTGAGTGTTCATCCAAGAAGTGCATCAACAGTGTTCATCCAAGAAGTACAACAACAGTGTTCATCCAAGAAGTACATCAACAGTTTTCATCCAAGAAGTACATCAACAGTTTTCATCCAAGAAGTACATCAACAGTGTTCATCCAAAAAGTACAACAACAGTGTTCATCCAAGAAGTACATCAACAGTGTTCATCAAGAAGTACCTCAACAGTATTCTGAGTGTTCATCCAAGAAGTACAACAACAGTGTTCATCCAAGTAGTACATCAACAGTGTTCATCCAAGAAGTACAAAAAGATAGCAAGAAGAAAAGACTGAGCAAATAGTAAGGTATCATCATTCACCAACAAAGAGCTGTCAGCAGCAGTGGTAGAGTGTGGTCAGATAATGATGGAGTTGATGATGTTAGACTCTTGAGGACAATGATAAACTGAACACTTACCTTTTTTAACAAAGAGAAAAAAAAACAGTTCTTGATTTCATTATTGACCTATTGTTGTCCTAGGTCTTCAATCAATTATAAGAAATTACAATCACCACATATCTGTGCACATCCCCTACTGAGTCTTTCTTAGATTTTACTAACTGTGCTTCATTACTTTGGGAACTCCTATCATTGGAAACAAATTAGGTGTTGAATAGTTGCATGTTAGCCTTTCCTCTGAGAGGCTACCACCACTGGTGTCATCAATGACAGGCTGTGTCATCACCTTTCTTCTATTACTCTCACAAACCTCTGCCAGTAAGAATCATCTGCCAGTATTAGTGCAGCAGTCCTGCTCAATAGCTCTGATATATGGGCACAAGATGTCCTGTGGACACTAAACTAATAAGAAGACTCCATGATTTTATTTTATCTCTATCTCTCTACATTCTTCATCATGGTCAGGGTTGGCTGTCTTGTGTCGAAGTCTTTGTGTAGACATATAAAATAAACATATAATGGTATTAAGCAGATGAACCCAAAGAGAGATGAAACAAATTATGATGGTTCTCCAAAAGCATTCATTGGGTACAATACAACAAATATAAATACAAAAACAGACACAAAAGGCAAGTACTTATTATCTCAAAGGACTATGGGAAGGAATGATCGAATGAGGAAGTGACAAGGACCAAAGTGCATGTTGGTCACATAATAAGTGGCCAATAGGCCAGATAGGCTCTCAGGGGTCACATACAAGTACTGACCATGTGATAAGCCCACTTTGTGTCATGATTCTGTTCCTATGCCTCCACATACATGTACCTACAATGTGACAAGCTCACCTTGTGTCATGATGTTGTTCTTACGCCTCCATCGTGGTGCGAGACAGAAAGTCAAGTTCTCATGAGCTATGCATTTGAATACAGCAGAAGATAAAGGACAATTGGCAGATATATTATCCAAGTGTGAATGTATTACTTGTCAGATGTAGTGTGAATGTATTACTTGTCAGATTTAGTGTGAATGTATTACTTGTCAGATGTAGTGTGAATGTACTACTTGTCAGATGTAGTGTGAATGTACAACTTATCAGATGTAGTGTGAATGTATTACTTGTCAGATGTAGTGTGAATGTACTACTTGTCAGATGTAGTGTGAATGTATTACTTGTCAGATGTAGTGTGAATGTACTACTTGGCAGATGTAGTGTGAATATTTAACTTGTCAGATGTAGTGTGAATGTATTACTTGTCAGATGAAGTGTGAATGTATTACTTGTCAGATGTAGTGTGAATGTATTACTTGTCAGATGTAGTGTGAATGTACTACTTGTCAGATGTAGTGTGAATGTATTACTTAGCAGATGTAGTGTGAATGTACTACTTGTCAGATGTAGTGTGAATGTATTACTTGTCAGATGTAGTGTGAATGTACTACTTATCAGTTGTAGTGTGAATGTATTACTTGTCAGATGTAGTGTGAATGTATTACTTGTCAGATGTAGTGTGAATGTACTACTTGTCAGATGTAGTGTGAATGTATCAGATGTAGTGTGAATGTATTACTTGTCAGATGTAGTGTGATTGTATTACTTGTCAGATGTAGTGTGAATGTATTACTTATCACATGTAGTGGCATCAATCTGTGTCCAAACTTGTGTTTGAAATGTGCTAAGTTCCATGAAACATAACAACTTTCCGATCTGCTACAATATATGCTGTTCTTGTACAGGTTTCGTCGTCAGACCAGTGTAACACCCAAGTCATACTTGTCCTTCTTGGATGGTTACAAGTCTCTGTACATTGTCAAGGCAAGTTTCAATACATTTTTACAAAGTATGATTTTTATGTGATAGATAAAATAGTGAATGAAGACAGCAAAAAAAGGACTCAGTCTCAATAGTAAGATGAAGTCTCAATAGTAAGATGAAGTCTCAATAGTAAGAGGAAGTCTCAATAGTAAGATGAAGTCTCAATAGTAAGAGGAAGTCTAAATAGTAAGATGAAGTCTCAATAGTAAGAGGAAGTCTCAATAGTAAGAGGAAGTCTCAATAGTAAGAGGAAGTCTCAATAGTAAGAGGAAGTCTCAATAGTAAGATGAAGTCTCAATAGTAAGAGGAAGTCTCAATAGTAAGATGAAGTCTCAATAGTCCAGAGAAATTAACCTCTTCAGCATACATCATCATCATGAGGCTAAAATTAATTTCGCTACAATGGAGTGCCATTCATTGAGTGCCATCTCCACATGGAAGGCTGGCTACCATGAAGTGCCATTCATTCAGTGATGTCTCCACATGGAAGGTTGGCTACCATGGAGTGCCATTCATTGTGTGCCATCTCCACATGGAAGGTTGTCTATCATGGAGTGCCATTCATTATATGCTATCTCCACACGGAGGTTTGGATACCATGGAGTGCAATTCATTCTGTGCCATCTCAATATGGAAGGTTGGCTACACCAAGGAGTGCTATTCATTGTGTGCCATCTCAACATGGAAGATTGGCTACCATGGAGTGCCATTCATTGTTTGCCATCTCCACATGGAAGGTTGGCTACCATGGAGTGCCATTCATGAGTGTCATCTCCACATGGAAGATTGGCTACCATCGAGTGCTATTCATTGTGTGCCATCTCAACATGGAAGATTGGCTACCATGGAGTGCCATTCATTGTTTGTCATCTCCACATGGAAGGTTGGCTACCACAGAGTGCCACTCATTGTGTGTGGTATTTCGACATGGAAGATTGGCTACCATGGAGTGCAATTCATTATGTGCCATCTCAATAGGGAAGGTTGGCTCCCATGGAGTGTCATTCATTATGTGCCATCTCAATATGGAATGATGGCTACCATGGAATGCCACTCATTGTGTGTGGTATTTCGACATGGAAGATTGGCTACCATGGAGTGAAATTCATTGTGTGCCATCTCCACATGGAAGGTTGGCAAACATGGAGTGTCATTCATTGAGTGCCATCTCCACATGGAAAGTTGGCTACCATGAAGTGCCATTCATTGAGTGTCATCTCCACATGGAAGGTTGGCTACCATGAAGTGCCATTCTTTCAGTACCATCTCAATAGGGAAGGTTGGCTACCATGGAGTGCCATTCATTGAGTGTCATCTCCACATGGAAGGGTGGCTAACATGGAGTGCCATTCATTATGTGCCATCTCAATATGGAAGGGTGGCTAACATGGAGTGCCATTCATTGAGTGTCATTCATTGAGTGTCATCTCCACATGGAAGGGTGGCTAACATGGAGTGCCATTCATTATGTGCCATCTCAATATGGAAGGGTGGTATCATGGAGTGCCATTCATTATGTGCCATCTCAATATGGAAGGGTGGCTAACATGGAGTGCTATTCATTGTGTGCCATCTCAATATGGAAGGGTGGCTAACATGGAGTGATATACATTGAGTGTCATCTCCACATTTAAGGGTGGCTAACATGGAGTGCCATTCATTGTGTGCCATCTCGACATAGAAGATTGGCTACCATGGAGTGCCATTCATTGTCTGCCATCTCAATATGGAAGATTGGCTACTATGGAGTGTCATTCATTGAATGCCATCTCCACATGGAAGGTTGGCTGCCATGAAGTGCCATTCATTGTGTGCCATCTCAATATGGAAGGGTGGCTAACATGGAGTGCCATTCATTGAGTGACATCCCCACATGTAAGGGTGGCTAACATGGAATGCCATTCATTATGTGCCATCTCAATATGGACGGGTGGCTAACATGGAGTGATATTCATTGTGTGCCATCTCAATATAGAAGGGTGGCTAACATGGAGTGATATACATTGAGTGTCATCTCCACATGGAAGGGTGGCTAACATGGAGTGCCATTCATTGTGTGCCATCTCAATATGGAAGATTGGCTACTATGGAGTGTCATTCATTGAGAGCCATCTCCACATGGAAGGTTGGCTACCATGAAGTGCCATTCATTGAGTGTCATCTCCACATGGAAGGTTGGCTACCATGGAGTGCCATTCATTGTGTGCCATCTCAATATGGAAGGGTGGCTAACATGGAGTGCCATTCATTGAGTGACATCCCCACATGGAAGGGTGGCTAACATGGAATGCCATTCATTATGTGCCATCTCAATATGGAAGGGTGGCTAACATTGAGTGCTATTCATTGTTTGCCATCTCAATATGGAAGGGTGGCTAACATGGAGGGCTATTCATTGAGTGTCATCTCCACATGGAAGGGTGGCTAACATGGAGTGCCATTCATTGTGTGCCATCTCGACATAGAAGATTCGCTACCATGGAGTGCCATTCATTGTGTGCCATCTCAACATGGAAGATTGGCTACCATGGAGTGTAATTCATTGAGTGCCATCTCCACTTGGAAGGTTGGCTACCATGAAGTGCCATTCATTGAGTGTCATCTCCACATGGAAGGTTGGCCACCATGGAGTGCCATTCATTGTGTGCCATCTCAAAATGGAAGATTGGCTAACATGGAGTGCCATTCATTGTGTGCCATCTCAATATGGAAGGAAAGCTACCATGGAGTGCCATTAATTATGTGCTATCTCAATATGGAAGATTGGCTAACATGGAGTGCCATTCATTGTGTGCCATCTCAATATGGAAGATTGGCTACCATGGAGTGTCATTCATTGTGTGCCATCTCCACATGGAAAGTTGGCTACTATGAAGTGCTATTCATTAAGTGACGTCTCCACATGGAAGGTTGGCTACACCAAGGAGTGCTATTCACTGTGTACCATCTCCACATGGAAGGGTGGCTACCATGGAGTGTCATTCATTATGTGCCATCTCAATATGGAAGGTTGGCTACCAAGGAGTGCCACGCATTGTGTGTGTTATTTCGACATGGAAGATTGGCTACCATGGAGTGCCATTCATTGTGTGCCATTTCCACATGGAAGGTTGGCTAACATGGAGTGCCATTCATTGAGTGATCTCCACATGGAAGGTTGGCTATCATGAAGTGCCATTCATTGAGTGTCATCTCCACATGGAAAGTTGGCTACGATGGAGTGCCATTCATTGTGTGCCATCTCAATATGGAAAGGTGGTTAACATGGAGTGTTATTCATTGAGTGCCATCTCGACATAGAAGATTGGCTACCATGTAGTGCCATTCATTGTGTGCCATTTCAATGTGGAAGATTGGCTACCATTGAGTGTCATTCATTGTGTGCCATCTCCACATGGAAGGTTGGCTACCATGGAGTGCCATTCATTGTGTGCCATCTCAATATGGAAGATTGGCTAACATGGAGTGCCATTCATTGTGTGCCATCTCAATATGGAAGGAAAGCTACCATGGAGTGCCATTCATTATGTGCCATCTCAATATGGAAGGGTGGCTAACATGGAGTGTTATTCATTGTGTGCCATCTCGACATAGAAGATTGGCTACCATGTAGTGCCATTCATTGTGTGTCATATCAATATGGAAGATTGGCTACCATGGAGTGTCATTCATTGTGTGCCATCTCCACATGGAAGGTTGGCTACCATGGAGTGAAATTCATTGTGTGCCATCTTCACATGGAAGGTTGGCTACCATGGAGTGCCATTCATTGAGTGATGTCTCCACAAGGGAGGTTGGCTACCATGGAGTGCCATTCATTGAGTGATGTCTCCACAAGGGAGATTGGCTATCATGGAGTGCCATTCATTGTGTGCCATCTCCACATCGTAGGTTGGCAACCTTGGAGTGCCATTCATTGTGTGCCATCTCCACATCGTAGGTTGGCAACCTTGGAGTGCCATTCATTGAGTGACATCCCCACATCGAAGGTTGGCTACTATGTAGTGCCATTCATTGTGTGACATCTCCACATGGAAGGTTTGCTATCATGGAGTGCCATTCATTGAGTGACATCCCCACATCGAAGGTTGGCTACCATGTAGTGCCATTCATTGTGTGCCATCTGCACATGGAAGGTTTGCTATCATGGAGTGCCATTCATTGAGTGTCAACTCCACATCGAAGGTTGGCTACCATGGAGTCCCATTCATTGAGTGCCATCTCTACATGGAAGGTTGGCTACCATGTAGTGCCATTCATTGTGTGACATCTCCACATGGAAGGTTGGCTACCATGAAGTGCCATTCATTAAGTGATGTCTCCACATGGAAGGTTGGCTACCATGGAGTGCCATTCACTTTGTACCATCTCCACATGGAAGGGTGGCTACTATGGAGTGCCATTTATTGTGTGCCATCTCCACACGGAACGTTGGCTACCATGGAGTGTCATTCATTGTGTTCTATCTTGATATGGAAGGTTGGCTACCATGGAGTGCCATTCATTGTGTGCCATCTCCACATGGAAGGTTGGCTACCATGGAACGCCATTCCACTCTGTCTCTTGCTTTGATTGTACAGGTTGTCATAGGCTAACTTGTCCATCTTTTTATGTTACTCATCCATATTAGTCTTGGTCTGCCTTTTTCTCTTTTTACCTTGCATTTTCCTTTCGAAGATTGCTTTAAGTAAAGTGATGTGTCATTTAACATGTCCTAAAAGTCTCATTTATCTTGTTTGAATTGCGTTTAGTAGTTCTCTTTTCATTTTTAATTGTTTTAAGACTTCATCAATTTGTTTTCTTTTCCTTCCATGCAAATCCTCCTATTACTTATACAATATATATCTTGGTAGTAATGTAGATCAAGAAGGTGAAACAAAGAAAGAGATCAAGAGCAGGACTGCAAAACCACTAAAGAATTTTTTAAACTGAGCAAAATGTGTAAGTCAAAAATACTAAGCAGGGAAACTAAACTTAGAATATTCAACAAAAACATATTATCGACACTTACCTATGCATGTGAAAGCTGGAAAACAACAAAAGAGACTGATAAAAAAAAAACTAAATACTTTTGAAGACAAATGCCTGAGAAAAATACTCTGTGTTCAGTGGAATGAATTCAAGACTAATAGTGAGAGCAAGAGAAATGGCCATGCAACCAAAGATCTCATCCACAATTAAGGAAAGAAGATGGACATCTGAGAAGAGACAACAAGAGAACTCCAAAACAGGCTCTTCTATGGGAAACATCAGGATACATAAAAAGAGGAAGTCCTAAAGAGACACTAAAAAGAACACTTATAAGAGAAGCAAGGTTGGCAGGACTCATTAGATAAGATTGAACATCTCTCCCAGAATAGAGATGGATGGCAAAAAAACAATACGAGCCCTATGTGATGTCTAACGGTAAGGATTAAGATCAATCAATATAGACAAAGAAGGAGATCAGCAAATGATACCGAAATAAGGATACAAAAAGCAAGAGGAGCCTTAATTGCACTAAGAAACATATGAAAATACAAAGTAATTTTAGGTTAAATACAAAACATAAAAATGTTCAACTGCAATGTTAAATCAGTCATGTTATATGGCTGTGAAACATGGAGAACAACAAAACTGACAATAACAAAGATACAGATTTTCATTAATGGAATCTTGTGCAGAATAAAAGAATGGAAATGGCAGGACAAAATCACTAATCTACAATTATGGGATAGTACCAGTCAAAATCCCAGTGGACAAAGAGATAAGACAAAGATTATAGCGCCAGATAGGATACATACTGAGAAAATGAGGGCTTTACAAGACAGGCCCTTTTTTTTTTAATCCCCAGGGGAGAAGACAAAGAGGACGACCAAAATATTCTTGGAGAGAACAGGTGGAAGCAGAGATGAAGATGATGGGAAAGACATGGAATGATCATAAAGAAAGGCAAGAAAGAGAACCACTTGGAAAGTGTTTGTTGAAGACCTATGCTCCACAAGGAGTTGAAAGAAATTGAAGATATGAGGATAATCCATATTTTTCTGATGATACATGGTATATCATAATGATTCTGGCATCATATGAGGGTTTCCACATGTTTCTGGCTTTATGTACATAGGAATGGTCCAATTTTTCTGGCTTTATGTACATGGGGATGGTCCAGTTTTTCTGGCTTTATGTACATGGGGATGGTCCAGTTTTTCTGGCTTTATGTACATGGGAATGGTCCAATTTGTCTGGCTTTATGTGCATGAGGATATTCAAATTTTTATTACATTACATGAGAATAGTCCAAATATTCTGGCATCAATTGAGGATAAAATACAACATGAAAATCAACATCAACAAAACAGAAGTCATGAATGTTGCAATAGAGAAACAGAACATCAACATAACTATAGAAGGCAGGCAACTAAAATAAGTAGATAATACCTAGACAGTTTAGTGACAAACGACAATTCACAAGCAGCAGAGATCTCCCCTCAACGCTGAAAGGTAAATGAGGAAGGAAAGAAGAAAAAGAAAACTCGAGGATAGTCCAAATATCCTGGCATTACTTGAGTATAGTCCAAATATTCAGGCATTACTTGAGGATAGTCCAAATACCCTGGCATTACTTGAGTATAGTCCAAATATTCAGGCATTACTTGAGGATAGTCCAAATATCCTGGCATTACTTGAGTATAGTCCAAATATCCTGGCATTACTTGAGTATAGTCCAATATTCAGGCATACTTGAGGATAGTACAAATATTCTGGCATTACTTGAGGATAGTACAAATATCCTGGCATTACTTGAGTATAGTCCAAATATTCTGGCATTATATGAGGATAGTACAAATATTCTGGCATTATATGAGGATAGTACAAATATTCTGGCATTATATGAGGATAGTACAAATATTCTGGCATTTTATGAGGATAGTACAAATATTCTGGCATTATATGAGGATAGTACAAATATTCTGGCATTATATGAGGATAGTACAAATATTCTGGCATTACTTGAGGATAGTACAAATATTCTGGCATTACTTGAGTATAGTCCAAATATCCTGGCATTACATGAGGATAGTAAAAATATCCTGGCATTACTTGAGTATAGTCCAAATATTCTGACATTATATGAGGATAGTCCAAATAATCTGGCATTATATGAGGATAGTCCAAATAATCTGGCATTACATGAGGATAGTCCAAATAATCTGGCATTATATGAGGATAGTCTAAATAATCTGGCATTATATGAGGATAGTCCAAATATTCTGGCATTATTTGAGAATAGTCCACAATTTACATTAGATGCATTATGATAGTTCAAATTCTTGACATTAGATAAGAATAACCCAAATCCGTGATTCATCATCATCATCATCAAATACATGCAGGAATTTCAATGTATATACTAAATATAATGAAAATATTCTAATTTATGTACTAAATATATGATGATATTCCATTTTTGTGCTAATTTTACATGAACATTTTTGAGTTTGTGGTACTAAAACTAGACATATAAAGACAGCTCAATATCTAACATTGGACATATAAATACAGCTCAATATCTAACACAGGACATAAAAAGACAGCTCAATATCTAACACTAGACATAAAAAGACAGCTCAATATCTAACACTAGACATATAAAGACAGCTCAATATCTAACTTTGGACACATAAAGACAGCTCAATATCTAACACTAGACATATAAAGACAGCTCAATATCTAACACTAGACATATAAAGACAGCTCAATATCTAACACAGGACACATAAAGACAGCTCAATATCTAACACTGGACATATAAATACAGCTCAATATCTAACATAGGGACACATAAAGACAGCTCAATATCTAACACAGGACATATAAAGACAGCTCAATATCTAACACTAGACATATAAATACAGCTCAATATCTAACACAGGACACATAAAGACAGCTCAATATCTAACACAGGACATATAAAGATAGCTCAATATCTAACACTAGACATATAAAGATAGCTCAATATCTAACACAGGACATATAAAGACAGCTCAATATCTAACACAGGACATATAAAGATAGCTCAATATCTAACACTAGACATATAAAGATAGCTCAATATCTAACACAAGACATATAAAGACAGCTCAATATCTAACACAGGACATATAAAGACAGCTAAATATCTAACACAGGACATATAAAGACAGCTCAATATCTAACACAGGACACATAAAGACAGCTCAATATCTAACACAGGACATATAAATACAGCTCAATATCTAACACAGGACATATAAAGACAACTCAATATCTAACACAGGACACATAAAGACAGCTCAATATCTAACACAGGACATATAAAGACAGCTCAATATCTAACACAGGACATATAAATACAGCTCAATATCTAACACTAGACATATAAAGACAGCTCAATATCTAACACTACACATAAAGACAGCTCAATATCTAACACAGGACATATAAAGATAGCTCAATATCTAACACTAGACATATAAAGACAGCTCAATATCTAACACTAGACATATAAAGACAGCTCAATATCTAACACTGGACATATAAAGACAACTCAATATCTAACACTATATATATATATATGACGGCAGTTCCTCTTCGGTGGTAAGCTACTGTTTTGGTAGTTAAACATTTAGTCAAGCATTGATCATGAATAAGAGGTCCTCACTGGTTTCCCATAGTTTGTCATGCAGGGTCATTTATATGTAATATGTTATTGTGTTCTAAGGATGTTGAGAGTGCCGCAGTCCTGTCTGGAGTCTGTTTGGATACTCCACAATCACATGTGTCAATGTCACTGAGTTCTATCTTGTGTAGATGTTTTCTCAGGCTACTGTGATATGTTCTAAGTGTGAAGATCTTGGTCTGCTCATGTCTACTGAAGCTTGAAGACAGTTCAGTATCTGGCATTAGACATACAATTAGACATACAATTAGACATACCATTAGACATACAATTATGCCTTCCATCTTTGATTAAAGGACAAACTTGATCATCAGACACAAAACAAAGACCTTACAAGTGAAACAAAAAATCTGGCATATCTATTTTGTTGGCTTCTTCTTGGCGAGGCTGCATCGGTTCAACATCAAACTATATCTTCTAGGAGTACAAATGGCACAAGAAAGTGCAGTTAAATTAACATATTGAAACGATCGTATTAACTAGTACATGTATAAGCTAAGCTTTTTGTTTGCTAAATATTATCTGTATATCTATCTATTGACCTTTCGAGCCATAGCCGGCCCATAGGGCATAAACCCAGATACTCTTTCTCTTATCTAAATTTTTATTCCAGCAGTTTTCAATTCTTGTGAAGATATTTTATCAAATCTCGCCATTTGTCTCTGTTCTGTGCAAGCAACTATATCTAATTCCAAGCCGATCCCTGCTGCTCTTGCCTCTCTGATCAATGTTCTTCTTAGTTCTCTCTGGGTCTGCCTCTTTTCCTCTTACCTGTTGTTTCGCACATAAAGGCTTGTTTTGTTATTCAGTTATTATCTCTTCTCATCACATGTCCAAAATATGACCGTCGTCTTTTCTTATTTACTGAAGATATTAATGGTTGATTGGTAATTTCTCTAATTTCCTTGTTTGTTTTGAATTCATTCCATGCTATACCAAGTATTTTCCTTAGACATTTATTTTTTTATGTGTTCAACTTTGTTTCTATATCTTTTGTTGTTTTCCAGCTCTCACACGCATACGTAAGGGTTGATAGTACATTTGATTTGAATAGCCTAAGTTTTGTGTTTGTGCTGATGAGTTTTGATTTCCACAACTTTTCAAGGCTTCTGAAAGACTTTGTTGCTTTAACTATCCTGATTCTAATTTCTTTACTTGTATCCCCTTCCCGATCAATGTGACTTCCAAGATAGATAAAGTGATCGATCTCTTCCACTGGTTTGTTTTCCAGGTATACTCTGTCATCTGTTGGAATTAAGCTTTTCATGACTTTAGTCTTTCATGATTGATCTCAAGCCCAATTTTGCTGGCTATTGCTGATAGTTCATTTGTGTTTTCCTGCATCATTTTTATCTGACTGCTGATGAGGATTATGTCATCAGCAAAGTCGAGGTCCTCCAAATGGTCTCCTGGTACCCATTCGATGCCTTTGTTACCAGTGCAGTATTTCTTCATTATGAAGTCCATAACAACTCCAAATAACAAGGGCGATAAAATACATCCTTGTTTAACCCCAGTTTCTATTAGAAAACATTTGCTCAGTCCTTCCTCTGTTCGAACTGCACATGTGTAACCATCATACATGTATTTGATAATATTTATGAATTTTTATGGTAAGCCATATTGCCTCAGAATTTTCCACAAAGAATCTCTATGAATGCTGTTGAATGCTTTTTTGAAGTCGATGAAGTTAATACAAAAGGTTTTTGCTTTTCAATGTGTTCCTCCAATATAAGTCATAGAGTAAAAATGTTATCAAGGCAGCTTCTCCCATTTCTAAACCCAGCTTTTTCTTCACACATTACTGTATCTGTTGAATCCTTTATTCTATTCATGATGATTCTGCAGTATAACTTTGTGGCAACTGACAAAAGACTCACGCCTCTCCAGTTGTTACAATCTCTAAGATTGGCCTTTTTGGGAATCTTAACAATGATTCCTTTTTTTTCCATTTATGAGGCGCCTTCTCTGCTTGCCAAATGATGTTGAACATTTTCTGGAGGTGTATTAATTTTCCTGAAAGAATTATGGTTATCAATTGCCTTGAGGATCTCAGCTGTTAACTTATCCTCGCCAAATGTTATACAAAGATTTATTTATATTTTAACATGGAAACATATTTTCCCTTATCAATTGTTTTGTACAAGACCACAAAACATTGTGTTGCTGCTTTCATTGTAGGTTGAGGAACTCAAAGAACTAGAAAGGAAAATGAATGTAGGGCTAGAAAAACTGGCTGAGGCTGCAGAGTCGGTGGATCAGCTAAGTAAAGAGCTAGTGGTTAAAGAGAAAGATTTAGAAGTGGCAAACAAGGCTGCTGATAAGGTACGTCATTTCCTATTATGTGTCTTCCAACAGTTACCAACCAAAATAAAAAAACTAGCAGAAATATTATAGAGATCATCATCATCAGGTTTCATGTCCTTTACAGAACGTTGCATTCACTACAGCCTGTCTGAAAGAATCTATCTCTAGCTAGATCTCCCACATAATGTTACATTCACCAAAGCCTGTCTGAAAGAATCTCTGTCTCTAGCGAAATCTCCCACAGTATGTTACATTCACCACAGCCCATCTTAAGTAATCTCTGTTTATAGCAAAATCTCCCACATAATGTTGTATTCACCACAGCCTGTCTGAAAGAATCTCTATCTCAAGCCAGATCCCCCACAAAATGGTGCATTCACCAAAGCCTGTGTGAAAGAATCTCTGTCTCAAGCCAGATCCCCCACATAATGGTGCATTCACCACAGCTCGTCTGGAAGAATCTCTTTTTCTAGCCAGATCTCCTACTTCTGTTGTCATATTCAAGATCGCCTTAATGTCTTGCAACAAACTATATTCTTGGTCTGCCCCTGTCTTACTCATCCAAGAACCATGCCTTCCATTATTAGTTCTTTTCAGCCTGCTATCTCTTTTGATGTGGCCATAGTATTTTAGTCTCCTCTGCAGAATGGTGTTTATACACCAATTCTTTTTAATGTATTAAATTTTTTTATGTTTAAACATTTTTTAATGTCTCCATTGCTCTTAGTTTCATTATCCAAGTTATTTTACGGTTTTTCTTGTAGTAATTTGTTTCGAAGGAATCAATTTTTATCCTTACAGTTTGTGAGATTGTCCATGATTTACAACCATATGTTACTATCAGTAAGATACATGCATTCAGTCATTTTAATTTTGCTGTCTTGCTGGTATTGTACCACTTGAAAAAAAAAGTAAAGTACCCCCATCACGCCAAGTGGCGTATAGGGAATATGGCGTTAGTGACCATAAATTGTACAGACCTTCGGCACATGATTTTTGGGGTAATGTGGTTGGTATTATGCCCATACCGCTTTACTTTCCCAGAAAAAAATCTGGTACCGCATTAAAGGCTGGGTGAACCCTGAAGCCGTCGTTTGGGATCGAACCCTACCTCTTGTCCTTTGTAGCCCAGTTCACTTACCACTGAGCTATCGCGACTCCCATTGTAGCACTTGAGCTTCATGGCATTTCATTTTTGTGTTGCTATTGTTAATATTCTTTTGATCTATTTCTGACAGTCTCATTTTGTTAGTTGCTACAATTCTCAGAGATTAACACAGTTTTTAACTTTCAAGTTCTTTACTGTTGATGAGTTGTGTGTTGGCCGTTTGATTATTACAGCGATAGAAAGAATATTTCAGACCTCCAGACACCAGTTGCACAATAAAACTTAGCTTGCAGGGACACAGACATAACATTGTACAAGTAGATATCAAGAAGGTCACCATTCATCCAAGAAAGAAAGCACCAGAAAGATGTCTATTAGAAGGAGGTGCTCCTGGCACCAATAAATACATGATGAGGATATCATGTTAAAGTGATGTAGTGTAATGCTCTCTCAGCACCCTAATGATAGTGTCTGGCACCAAAATAATAGCGTTAAAGACGCTGAAATGTGTGCTAACGAGACAAAATCTATTGGAGGTCTACTCATTTTCATGTGGGTTTTGAGAAAGTGACTGCACCCTCTCCAAACTCTAGTGTCTGAGAGATGATCATAGTCAAACTGATGTGTTAAGTGTCACTTTACCTGGAGTGTAGCTATGGCCTTGTTTACAACTGAATGTTTAATTGGTGTTGATGCTGTCTTGTGACTTCTTGTCCGTTAGTTATCATCACCGGTGCATGACATGACTTCAAAACACATGGTTGTTGAATAATATAAGCATGTCAAACTGTCACAACATGAGACAGTTATATAGAAGCAAGTCAAACTGTCACAACATGAGACAGTTATATAGAAGCAAGTCAAACTGTCAAAACATGAGACAGTTAAACAGAAGAAGTCAAACTGTCACAACATGAGACAGTTAAACAGAAGAAGTCAAACTGTCACAACATGAGACAGAAATATAGAAGCAAGTCAAACTGTCAAAACATGAGACAGTTAAACAGAAGAAGTCAAACTGTCAAAACATGAGACAGTTAAACAGAAGAAGTCAAACTGTCACAACATGAGACAGTTATATAGAAGCAAGTCAAACTGTCAAAACATGAGACAGTTATATAGAAGCAAGTCAAACTGTCAAAACATGAGACAGTTAAACAGAAGAAGTCAAACTGTCAAAACATGAGACAGTTAAACAGAAGAAGTCAAACTGTCACAACATGAGACAGAAATATAGAAGCAAGTCAAACTGTCACAACATGAGACAGTTAAATAGAAGAAGTCAAACTGTCACAACATGAGACAGATATATAGAAGCAAGTCAAACTGTCACAACATGAGACAGTTATATAGAAGCAAGTCAAACTGTCAAAACATGAGACAGTTAAATAGAAGCAAGTCAAACTGTCACAACATGAGACAGTTATATAGAAGCAAGTCAAACTGTCACAACATGAGACAGTTATATAGAAGCAAGTCAAACTGTCACAACATGAGACAGTTATATAGAAGCAAGTCAAACTGTCAAAACATGAGACAGTTATATAGAAGCAAGTCAAACTGTCAAAACATGAGACAGTTAAACAGAAGCAAGTCAAACTGTCACAACATGAGACAGAAATATAGAAGCAAGTCAAACTGTCACAACATGAGACAGTTAAATAGAAGAAGTCAAACTGTCACAACATGAGACAGTTATATAGAAGCAAGTCAAACTGTCACAACATGAGACAGTTATATAGAAGCAAGTCAAACTGTCACAACATGAGACAGTTATATAGAAGCAAGTCAAACTGTCACAACATGAGACAGTTATATAGAAGCAAGTCAAACTGTCACAACATGAGACAGTTATATAGAAGCAAGTCAAACTGTCACAACATGAGACAGTTATATAGAAGCAAGTCAAACTGTCACAACATGAGACAGTTAAATAGAAGAAGTCAAACTGTCACAACATGAGACAGTTATATAGAAGCAAGTCAAACTGTCACAACATGAGACAGTTATATAGAAGCAAGTCAAACTGTCAAAACATGAGACAGTTATATAGAAGCAAGTCAAACTGTCACAACATGAGACAGTTAAACAGAAGAAGTCAAACTGTCAAAACATGAGACAGTTATATAGAAGCAAGTCAAACTGTCACAACATGAGACAGTTATATAGAAGCAAGTCAAACTGTCAAAACATGAGACAGTTAAATAGAAGAAGTCAAACTGTCACAACATGAGACAGAAATATAGAAGCAAGTCAAACTGTCAAAACATGAGACAGTTAAATAGAAGAAGTCAAACTGTCACAACATGAGACAGATATATAGAAGCAAGTCAAACTGTCACAACATGAGACAGTTAAATAGAAGAAGTCAAACTGTCAAAACATGAGACAGTTAAATAGAAGCAAGTCAAACTGTCACAATATGAGACAGTTAAATAGAAGCAAGTCAAACTGTCACAACATGAGACAGTTAAATAGAAGCAAGTCAAACTGTCACTAAAATATATAATAGAGATCTAACTACCTTGACACAAGATAGTTGAATAATAGAGGTCTAACTGCCTTGACACAAGAAAGTTGAATAATAGAGGTCTAACTGCCTTGACACAAGAAAGTTGAATAATAGAGGTCTAACTGCCTTGACACAAAATAGTCGAATAATAGAAGTCTAACTATGGATATAATCTATGAATGTGGGGCTGGTTAAATCTGTGCCTCAGGATATGTCATTTATTTAACAATGCCATGCATCGTAACAAAATATTTAATAACACAAACAAAATATCCAATAACACAAACAACATATTCAATAACACAAACAAAATATCCAGTAACACAAACAAAATATCCAATAACACAAACAACATATTCAATAACACAAACAACATATTCAATAACACAAACAAAATATCCAATAACCCAAACAAAATATCCAATAACACAAACAAAATATCCAATAACACAAACAAAATATCCAATAACACAAACAAAATATCCAATAACACAAAGGACATATTCAATAACACAAACAAAATATCCAATAACACAAACAAAGTATCCAATAACACAAAGGACATATTCAATAACACAAACTGTAATAGAGTGAGCTAGTGAGAGCATGGGGGCAGGTAACTTAGTTGTTACCCGCTTCTCAATAGATAATAGCAGTAACAAATAGTAGCGACCAGCAGTAGTTAGGACATGAAGTTGGGGAATGGAAATTTTCCAGAATAACAAGTTGTAGAAACAAAGTTAAGGGAGTAAAGGTTTATAGTGGGCGGTAGACACACAGAGGTGAGGAATGTTAAGTAGAATTATACAGAGAGTTTGGGTCCATGGAATTTTCCGCACAGCAGGTTGTGGAAATTAGAAGATAACGCATGCATTGACCTCATGACTTTACTGTCCAGTAAACAGCTACCAGAAAAGGTCAGAGTCATGAAGTAATAATTATTTAAATAGGTTATAGAAATCATGAAAACAAGGTGTTTTCATAAAACCAGGAGATAGTTCAGGTGTCGGTCACAGAATAGTAAGCAGCGACCAACTGAAGTGACCAGAGGAACGCAAATTGTCACTTGGCAACAGTTTTGATTGGCTGCTGAATTTTAGACGAAGAGAGAGGTTGGAGTATTTAAACTTGAACACAATAGGTAGTTACCTGCCGCCATGCTCTCACTAGTGTACTCTATTACAAAACAACATATTCAATAACACAAACAAAATATCTAATAACACAAACAACATATTCAATAGCCCAAACAACATATTCAATAACACAAACAAAATATCCAATAACACAAACAAAATATCCAACAACACAAACAAAATATCCAATAACACAAACAACATATTCAATAACCCAAACAAAATATTCAATAACCCAAACTAAATATTCAATATCCCAAACTAAATATTCAATAAAAAGTAAAGTAAAGTACCCCCGTCACGCCAAGTGGCGTATAGGGAAATATGGTGTTAGTGACCCTATATTTTACAGACCTTCAGCACATGATTTTTGGGGTAATGTGGTCAGTATTACGCCCGTGCTGCTTTACTTTCCCAGAAAAAAATCCGGTACCCATTTTAAGGCTGGGTGAACCCGGAAGCCGTCGGTTGGGATCGAACCCTACCCCTTGTCCGTGGTAGTCCAGTTCACTAACCACTGAGCTGTCGCGGCTCCCAAATATTCAATAACCCAAACTAAATATTCAAAAAACACAAACAAAATATTCAATAACCCAAACTAAATATTCAAAAACACAAACAAAATATCCAATAACACAAAGGACATATTCAATAACACAAACAAAATATCCAATAACACAAACAGGATATCCAATAACACAAACAAAATATCCAATAACACAAACAGGATATCCAATAACACAAACAAAATATCCAATAACACAAACAGGATATCCAATAACACAAACAAAATATCCAATAACACAAGAACAAACCATATTTGTGAGTCCCTCCAAACTCACAACTATAACCGCTAGCCATTATTTCTATTCTAATTTATAAAGGTACTACTTAAGCTCCTTCACAGCACAGGGTGGACAAAACAATATCACCTAATCAGCATTTTCACTTGTAATCAGTTTAGTCCTAAACACTTGTTTCTACTTTTAACTTTTCATTGTCACTTCACGGGGTATCTTACAAGATGTTCAACACGCATATACCTTTTTCACATCTGCTGCCGATTCTGTCCTGGTTCTAATTAACAAACTAACTCTCTTGCGATTTTTCAAGTTTTCTCCTGACATTGCATGTGGACTTAATTCCAACACTGAGTAGTGACCAATCATGGTTTGTGCCATTTCTTTACTTGAACCTCCAATCTTTCCTTGTATTAAGTGTGTTGGCTGCACTTTATGTTCTCACTTAACTTTCCTAGACTGTAACATTAGTGGATGTTTTCAGGTCATTGAGGTTCATTTTTTTGTTGCTTTTTTGAGCAATGTACTTTTATACATGAGTAAGTTGAAGAAAGTTAGAGTTAACTCAAAACTGATGACATCTCCTTGTCTTGGTTAGATGATGGCTACAATGGTCTTCTCTTTTTATCATATCTTAAACATGACAATGTGGCCAACAAGATGGAAGAGATGCATAAGAAATTGTGTGGCCTCTAGAGCAGGCCATGAACGATGCTGCTATGTCATCTAAGGAAAAAAGGTAGTTTTGACTGGATTGCACAGAAAACAATTTAGCTATTTATATTTTAAAATCAGTCCAGAAATTAAGTGATGAACAAGGTGGTTTTGTTGGAGGTAAAGGTACGAACAATGCCAGATATTTCATAAGATCTTTGGTAGAAAGAGCCATAGAGGTGAAAACAGAAATATACCTATATTTCATAGATTATACAAAAAGTATTTGACAAAGTAAAGCACCAAGAAATAATCACAATTTTAGAAGGTACAAACATAGACAGCAAAGATCTAAGAATAATAAAGAAAATGTACTAGCAGCAAACAGCGGTCATCAGAACTGTAAATCAATTGAAAATGTTTCAACAATTAAAACAGGGTGTTAGGCAAAGTTGTGTGCTATCACCAGATTTATCTAATATGTATAGTGAGATTATTTTTAAGATCCATTAGGGGCATGCCTGGAATAACAATCGGAGGTCATAATATAAATAATCCAAGGTAAATTGATGATACAGTCTTAATCGCTAAGAGTGAAAATGAGTTACAAGAAATTTTAGACATTATAGTGAAGGAAAACAAAAATAAAGGACTCAGCCTTAATAGCAAAAAGACAGAAGTAATGGTAACAACAAAGAAAAAGCCAAGACCACAATGCATAATAAAGGTAATTGGAACAATATTAAAACAAGTAAATGAATTTAAATACCTCGAAACAATGTTAACATCAGATGGTAGATGTACAACAGAGGTGGGATGCAGAATGGCTCAGGCAAAAGCAGATTTCCACAACATAAAGACAATACCGTTTTTGACAATAAGTAAGTAAAGTAAAGGTTCTCTTCACGTCTTGCTTGGCATATGGGGAATATGGTGTTAGTGACCAGATTTTTCTATAACCATCACATATTTTTGGGTGATTTTGACAATAAAAAAAAGCAAAGTACCCCCGTCACGCCAAGTGGCGCATAGGGAATATGGTGCTAGCGACCATAAATTTTACAGACCCTCAGCACATGATTTTTGGGGTAATGTAGTCGGTATTATGCCCTTGCCACTTTACTTTTCCAGAAAAAAAATCCAGTACCCATTAACGGCTGGGTGAACCAGAATCCGTCGGTTAGGGATTGAACTCTACTTCTTGTCCATTGTAGTGATTTTGACAATAGAAACAAGAAAAAGAGTTATTAAATGTTATGTAGAACCAGTATTAACATGGATATGAATCATGGACAATAGAAAAACAGAGAAGAAAATCACTAGAGGCTATAGAAATGAGGTTTTTACAGAAGAATGTTGAGAATACCATGGACAGCTAAAGAATAGTAATGAACACATTCTGAAAGAGGCCAAAGCAAAGAGAGAGCTAATTTCCAACATTAGGAAGAAACAATCATAATTTTTTGACCATGTAATGAGAAGGGAACAACTGGGATATATTGTAACAACTGGAAAAGTTGAGGGATGAAGAGATAGAGGGAAGCAAAGAGAAAAGATACCAGACAGCTTAAGAGAATGGCTGGGCAACAACAGAAATGATAGATAGCTGTCAAGGTTGAAAGTTATGGAAAGACATGATCACCTATGCCAGCAGACATGGCACTTGATGATGATTTATGTTTCCTTGAGAAAATAAGTTACTAAAACAAAAATCTCAAACATAAGCTGAAAAGAATACATTTCAAAAGAATTGATACCGATCATGTGCTGAGAATAGGGAGCCGTAATAGCTCAGTGGTTAGTGAATTGGACTACAAAGGACAAGAGGTAGGGTTCGATCCCAACCGACGGCTTCCGGGTTCACCCAGCCTTAAATGGGTACCGGATTTTTTCTGGGAAAGTAAAGCAGCACGGGCATAATACCGACCACATTACCCCAAAAATCATGTGCTGAAGGTCTGTAAAATTTATGGTCACTAACACCATATTCCCTATACGCCACTTGGCGTGACAGGGGCTCCTTACCTTTTTTTACTATGTGCTGAGAATGAATGAAGAAAGACTTCTCCATAAGGCATTCATGTGGAAACCATTCAGTCAAATCAAACAAGGCAGACCCAAAGAATTGCTACTCAGAACAATTACTAAGGAAGCTTAACCATGGAACTAAGAAACAACAATGCCCTGCAAGAACTGGCAGCAAATTGTCAATTGTGGAGAACTATGACTTCTGTCCTATGTGCTATCTTTGGCCCAAGGAAAAAATGCATGAAACCATGAATATAAAAGATGTTATGCCACTGGTATTGAAACTAAATGTCTCTTGTAGATCGTTGCAGAAGTAACACTGATGGCAGAAGCTGCTGAAAAAGTCAAGGCCTCTGTACAGAAGGTGAAGGACAGAGCTCAGCACATTGTTGATGAAATTGAAGCAGACAAGGCTGTGGCTGAGACAAAATTAGAGGCAGCAAAGCCTGCACTTGAGGCAGCAGAGGCAGCCCTGAAGGTCATTTATTATATATTGTGCTTGTCTTATTGTGTGTAGTCATTTATGCTGTGTCATGGTTGACACTTTTGTTGTTTGTAGCCATTTATGTCAGTTATGCTGATCCATAGTTGACACTTTTGTTGTCAGGTATATCATTTATGCTGATCCATAGTTGACACTTTTGTTGTTTGTAGTCATTTATGTCAGTTATGCTGATCCATAGTTGACACTTTTGTTATCAGGTATATCATTTATGCTGATCCATAGTTGACACTTTTGTTGTTTGTAGCCATTTATGTCAGTTATGCTGATCCATAGTTGACACTTTTGTTGTTTGTAGTCATTTATGTCAGTTATGCTGATCCATAGTTGACACTTTTGTTGTTTGTAGTCATTTATGTCAGTTATGCTGATCCATAGTTGACACTTTTGTTGTTTGTAGTCATTTATGTCAGTTATGCTGATCCATAGTTGACACTTTTGTTGTTTGTAGTCATTTATGTCAGTTATGCTGATCCATAGTTGACACTTTTGTTGTTTGTAGTCATTTATGTCAGTTATGCTGATCCATAGTTGACACTTTTGTTGTCAGGTATATCATTTATGCTGTGTCATGGTTGACACTTTTGTTGTCATGTATATCATTTATGTTGTGTCGTAGCTGACACTTTTGTTGTCATGTATATCACTTATGTTGTGTCATCATTGACACATTTGTTGTTTGTAGACATTCATGTCATTTATGTCAGATATGTTAATCCATAGTTAACACTTGTGTTGTCATGTATATAATTTTTGTTGTGTCGTTGTTAACATTTTTATTGTCATGTAATGCATTTGTGTTGCGTCATAGTTAACACTTTTATTGTTTATAGTCATTAATATCATTTATGTTGTGCCATAGTTAACACTAGATAGAAAGAGCTATAGAGGTAAAGACATATCTATGTATGTGTTTTATAGACTATACAAAAGTATTTGACAAAGTAAAGCAAGTGGAAATAATCAATATGCTGGAGAAATTAAACATTGATGGCAAGGATCTGCAAATCATTAAAAAAACATGTACTGGCAACAAACAGCAGCTATACGAATTAGCAACCAAATAGGACAATTCCAATATATAAAACAAGGAGTCAGACAAGGCTGTGTTCTGTCACTGGATTTGTTTTCACTTTACAGCGAATATATTATGAGATCAATAGTAGGCAAAAAAGGAAATGAAGTCAACGAGCACAACATATATATAATTTGCGATAGGCAGATGACACAGTCTTAATAGCAGAGACATGAACTACAAGAAATGATAGACATAATAGTAAAAGAAAGCAACAAGAAGGGTCTCAGTCTGAATAGTAATAAAACAGAAGTAATGGTCAGTGGTTAGTGAACTGGACTACAAAGGACAAGAGGTAGGGTTCAATCCCAACCGACGGCTTCCAGTTCACCCAGCCTTAAATGGGTACCGGATTTTTTTTCTGCGAAAGTAAAGCGGCACGGGCGTAATACCGACCACATTACCCCAAAAAATCATGTGTTGAAGGTCTGTAAAATTTATGGTCACTAACACCATATTCCCTATACACCACTTGACGTGACGGGGGTACTTTACTCTTTTTTTTTTAATGGCCATATTGAAGATACAATCATCACCATCATGCAGCATAAAAATAAACAGGACAAATCTGAAACAAGTGCAACGTTTCAAATACTTGGGCACAATAATAATAAGATGGAAGATGCACCTCAGAAACAAAAAGCAGAATAGCTCAGGCCAAAATAGCATTTCAGAAAATGAAAAATATCTTATGCAACAAATCTATGTCAATAGAAGTGAGAAAAAGAGTTTGTCGGTGCTATATAGAACTATATAGAATAGTGGCATTGAAGTGATAACAGACATATGCAATGGTATATACCATACAGGATACATAACAAATGAACTAATAACATAAACTTTCATTGCATTGCCTAATAAGAATGGTGCATTTGAATGCAGTGATTTTAGAACAATAAGCTTAATGAGCCAGGTACCCAAATTTTACTAATAGTTATACAAGGAAGGATTCAGAATAAAATTAATACTGAATTAGATGAGCAGCAATTTGGATTCAGGAAAAACAGTGGGACAGAAGAAGCCATATTCTGCACGAGGACATTAATCGAAAAGTACATAGAAGTAACCAAACCAATATATGCCTGCTTCATAGACTACACCAAAGCATTTGATAGAATACACCATAATCAACTTATAGACTGCCTAAAAGATATAAATCTAGATGACACAGACATACGACTAATATGTAATTTGTACTGGGAGCAAACAGCAATAATAAAATATAACAAGAAGAAATCTACACCCATTGATATAAAAAGAGGAGTAAGACAGGGATGCATCCTATCACCAAGCTTGTTCAATCTATACACTGAGCAAATCTTTAAAAACATCTCAGAGATGCCAGGCCTAAACATTAATGGAAAGATAATCAATAACCTAAGATATGCTGATGATACTGTTCTACTAGCAGAAAATCCTAAAGATCTACAACAATTACTTAATGTTATAAACATGACGAGCAAAATATATGGACTAGATATGAATATCAAACAGACTAAAACTATGATCATATACAAAGAAAATTCTCAAGACCTACAATTAAATATCAAAGTTCAAGGAATACATCTGGAGACAGTTCAGAGCTACAACTACCTGGGATACACTATAACCAATGATGGAAAATGTACAACTGAAATAAACAAAAGAATAGGTATGGCAAAAAGTAATTTTAATGCCATGAAAAATATACTAACATCAAAACAAATAACACCAGGACTAAAACTAAGAATATCAAAATGTTACATCTCAATATTCCTGTATAGTGCAGAAACATGGACATTAGACAAGAAAACATAACAAAAAATTAAAGCCTTTGAAAAGTGGATTTATAGAAGAATAGGTAGAATTGGATGGAAAGAAAAGAAAACAAATGATGAAGTTTTTTTGAAACAATTAAAAATGAAAAGAGAACTACTAAACACAGTTAGAACAAGACAAATGAAATTTTTGGGGCATGTTAAAAGACACAACAGCCTACTAAAAGTAATATTGGAAGGGAAAATACAAGATAAAAGAGGCAGAGGCAGACCAAGACTAACATGAACAAGTAACATAAAAAAAATGAACAAGTAAAACTATGACAATCTGCACCATCAAAGCTAGAGACAGAGTGGAATGGCACTCCATAGTAGCCAGCCTTCGATGCGGAGATGGAACTCGATGATGATGATGATGATGATATAGAACCAATTCTGACCTATGAAAGTGAATCATGGACAGTACACAAACAAATGAAAAGATGATTAGAAGCCACAGAGATGGGATTTCTCAGAAGAATATTGAAAGTTCCCTGGACAGCTAAAAGACCAATGAGGAAATTCTCAAAGGGGCCAACACTTAAAGGGAGATACTACAAAACATCAGAAAGAAACAATCAACATTGAGGGCACATGATGAGAAAAGGAAAGTTGAAATACTTGGTTACAACTGGCAAAATAATAGAAAAGAGAGATTGTGGACGACAAAGAGAAAGAATTCTGGATAGCTTGGTGTCATGGCATGGAAAATGGTCAACAACAGAACTGATATGATGCACTGTAGATAGAAGATTTTTGAAGGACATGATTACCTTCATCAACCGGTATGGCACATGATGATGATGATAGTTAACACTTTTGTTGTTCTTTTCTATACACGATAGATAGTGTCTGTTCATTTCTATACACGATAGATAGTGTCTGCTCATTTCTATACACGATAGATAGTGTCTGCTCATTTCTATACACGATAGATAGTGTCTGCTCATTTCTATACACGATAGATAGTGTCTGCTCATTTCTATACACGATAGATAGTGTCTGCTCATTTCTATACACGATAGATAGTGTCTGCTCATTTCTATACACGATAGATAGTGTCTGCTCATTTCTATACACGATAGTGTCTGCTCATTTCTATACACGATAGATAGTGTCTGCTCATTTCTATACATGTTAGATAGTGTCAATTCATCCCTATACATGTTAGATAGTGTCAATTCATCTCTATACATGTTAGATAGTGTCAATTCATCTCTATACATGTTAGATAGTGTCAATTCATCTCTATACATGTTAAATAGTGTCAATTCATCTCTATACATGTTAGATAGTGTCGATTCGTCTCTATACATGTTAGATAGTGTCGATTCATCTCTATACATGTTAGATAGTGTCGATTCATCTCTATACATATTAGATAGTGTTGATTCGTCTCTATACATGTTAGATAGTGTTAATTGATCTCTACACATGTTAGATAGTGTTGATTCATCTCTATACATGTTAGATAGTGTCGATTCATCTCTATACATGTTAGATAGTGTCGATTCGTCTCTATACATGTTAGATAGTGTCAATTCATCTCTATACATGTTAGATAGTGTCAATTCATCTCTATACATGTTAGATAGTGTCGATTCATCTCTATACATGTTAGATAGTGTCAATTCATCTCTATACATGTTAGATAGTGTCGATTCATCTCTATACATGTTAGATAGTGTCAATTCATCTCTATACATGTTAGATAGTGTCAATTCATCTCTATACATATTAGATAGTGTCGATTCATCTCTATACATGTTAGATAGTGTCAATTCATCTCTATACATGTTAGATAGTGTCGATTCATCTCTATACATGTTAGATAGTGTTGATTCATCTCTATACATGTTAGATAGTGTCGATTCGTCTCTATACATGTTAGATAGTGTCGATTCGTCTCTATACATGTTAGATAGTGTTGATTCATCTCTATACACATTAGATAGTGTCAATTCATCTCTATACATATTAGATAGTGTCAATTCATCTCTATACATATTAGATAGTGTCGATTCGTCTCTGTACATGCTAGATAGCTGTGAGTGTGTAGTAGTGTCAGTTCAATTCAATATAAGTTAGATAGTGCTGCCTGTGTGTGTGTGTAGTAGTGTTGGTTTATATCTATGTAATAGAAGTCAAACTTACCATGTGGCCAATATTGATCAACTGACACCATTATTCTAGCCAGGTACATTCAGTAACTAATGACTCATTTCAACTTCCAAGTTATCCAAGTTAAGACCAGACAATTGTTTGTTCTGTGTATCATAGTTGCCCAATAACAACCAAAGTTCCAGTCACATTTTAATTTGGCTCTGACAGGATTTCACAATAATTATCAGATACCAAATGTATATTTTGAACAAGGAGAGGCTCATATTTCAAGTTATTAATAGAAACATCCCATTTCAAATGGTTTTAAAAAAATACATTCACCTGCTTCATTAGAGAGTTTTCTACATTTTGCCACAAGCTACTGGTATGTAATAGTTCATGCTACCAGCTACTTGTATACAATAGTTCATGCTACCAGCTACTGGTATACAATAGTTCATGCCACCAACTACTGGTATGCATTAGTTCATACCACAAACTACTGGTATGTAATATTCATACCACCAACTACTGGTATGCAATAGTTCAATGGTATGAATATTTAAGTTCAGTTGCTTCAATTTTTACATAAATGTTGAATCCTCTCGTGTTTGACTGTACCCATCTTTACTCTCGCCTCTTTCATCCATAGGAGAGATGTGGACTCGAAGTCCTGTACCCCTCCCGCATCTTGGAGGGCATTATTGATGTCTGCCTGATTCATTGGTTGACCATCTTTGATGACAAGAAAGCTAGCCAACCATGTCCACTCTTTCATTGCCCATGCACATTCTTATGTATTGTCACACTGGACATAATGTGCAGAGAGCAGAACCCAGCTGTGATTGCAGAAGGATCTGCAATATGGCACCAAAGAAGTGCACGGACATTCACAGCATGCACTGCAGGCAGAATAGATAAAGAAGACAGTGGTACATATGTTATGACCACAAGTAGCATGACAACGGAGGTGATGGCTGTGACCAGGGCATTCATCTGGTTGGAGTCACAACTACACCCACACCTGTATACTGAGTGATCTGATGAGTAGGATAAGGAAAGTGTTGGCGGACTCTGTACGCGGGCAAAGGGTTGAGTTATTACAGAGGTCAACGAAACGTAAAGTTACCTTTGACCTAGATTTTTTTTTTTATAGTGCAATCCAATCTGCTGTTTTGACAATAGTTATTTATATTCATAACTATTCACTTAAATGTATCTAGGAAATTGAATGTTTGTGCCCATATGTTTTTTAAAAATAGACTTTTGGAACATTATGCTTTTGAGTAATGTGGCTGGAATTACAACCACATTGCTTCTCTTTCCTGGAAAAGTCTTGTGTGTCATTTGACAAATGTTGCACCTATAATACCCCTTGGCTGTTGATTAGTTGAGTGCCAACAAAGACATTGGTACGTGATCAACCAATATTGCTAATAGTCCAAACTTGGATGTACTCACTATTTGAGAAGATAAATGATAAGCTTAAAAGGGGAATATTAAAGTTAGGAGGATATGAGGTAGCGAAAGGATAGCTCTTTGTTAAGGGAGAACCTGGAGATTGTCAAGCTGTTGGCAGTTGTCTTTGCAGTTCTATCTATATGTCTGTTTGTCAGTCTATCTGTTTGTTTATCTTTCCATCCATCCACCCATCCATCCATCCACCCATCCATCCATCCATCCATTCCATCCATCCATCTAACCATCCATCCATCCATCCATTCATCCATCCATCTTATCTGCCTTCCTGCCTGCCAACCTATCTATCTATCATCACTTTGAACCGAAGATGGCACATAGGACAGAAGTTCTAGACTCTTGTGTCTGACAATTGTTATCAAAGTGGAAATATGTTCTCTGCATAGATCTGCTTTTTATTTTTATTGTTTGACTACTTCTCTTTCAACATCACTTTTGTCATTTCTAGTGATAAACACTTGCATTTCTTGCTAGGACTGGAAGCTACCGCAATAACAAATTTAATGACCTGTGAATAGATTTGAACAATCGTGTAGATAAATCTATGTGCTCCAAAACTCAGTCTTTATGATGGAAAACGGGTAATAGTAAATTAATATTATTATGGAGGGGAACTCCCAAGGTAATATATTAATGAATCATTCCAGGCGAAGAAGTATGTTTACAACACTTGGGAAAAAAAAAATCACAAATAATCAACAACAGAAAAAAAGCAAAGAACAATAAACAACACGAAGTAGGATTGAACCTGGACTTCTTGACATAGTGTCTTGCTGCGAGAAATAAACAATAGAGCACACGACCAACTAAGCAACCCAGAACAATAGACAGCCCAAAGCAAGGTAGCTTAGTTGGCCATGTGCTCTAGCATTTGTTTCTTATGGCAAGGTGATATGTCGAGGGGTACTGTTTTAATCCTCCTTAGAGCTGTCTATTTTAGTCTTTGTTTTAGGTTATTTGTGATTTTTTCAGAGTGTTGTAATGTTGCTTCTTCCCCAGAAATGATTCACTTTATGATGGAAGCATATTACCCACTGGCCTACCCAATAAAAACACAGTAACTTCTCCATATGCAGCTACATATATGCTGTATGCTTTTGTTTCCCCAAACCATACCTCTCTCATCTACTGCCATGTGAAAGTAGGCCTTAAGAGTCATGCTTAGCCACCATAGTCACACATTCTACATGCGGACAAGAAGAGTACACACCATTAACAGTTTTTTGTTTGTTTTCACATTTCACAAAATATTCTATAACCAGTTTGCATGTTGGCTGATAAAGTTTTAAAAGATTTGTAAACATTTTAGATAAATAAGAAAAAAATGGGGTATTTTTTATAATTTATGTTATTTCTAATTCTTGTTATAAATGAATTCTACTGTAAAGTGTTGTACACTTTTTTCTGTGAGTATATTGTCCCATTAATAATAGATCATGCACAGAGTGGTGCATGCTAACCTACTTCCCTGAGTATATTTGATCACTACTCATTTTTCTGTTGTATTATAACACATTATATTATAATATTCTCACAAACCTGGAGGACAATTGTCCTTTAATATCATTCAGGTGTTGTTTGATCATTTCATTCACAGACTATTAAAGCTGCGGACATTTCCACAGTAAAAAAACTTGGCAAGCCACCTCATTTAATTACCAGGATCATGGACTGTTGTCTATTGCTGTTCCGAAGGAAAGTTGATCCACTCGAACCAGATCCTGAGCGACCATGCCCAAAACCTTCCTGGCAGGAAGCTCTCAAGGTATCCATTAGCTACAATGTTGTCATCATATCATGGCATTAACCTCACAAGGTAACCATTAGCTACAATGTTGTCATCATATCATGGCATTAACCTCACAAGGTAACCATTAGCTACAATGTTGTCATCATATCATGGCATTAACCTCACAAGGTAACCATTAGCTACAATGTTGTCATCATATCATGGCATTAACCTCACAAGGTAACCATTAGCTACAATGTTGTCATCATATCATGGCATTAACCTCACAAGGTAACCATTAGCTACAATGTTGTCATCATATCATGGCATTAACCTCACAAGGTAACCATTAGCTACAATTTCATCATCATAGCATGGTAGTAAGATCTCAAGGTATCCATTAGCTACAATGTCATCATCATAGCATGGTAGTAAGATCTCAAGGTGTCCATTAGCTACAATGTCATCATCATCATCATATTCTGGTAGTAAGCTCTCAATGTAACCACTAGCTACAATGCTGTCATATCATGGCATTAAGCTCACAAGGTAACAATTAGCTACAATGTCATCATAAAATGACAGTAAGATTTCAAAGTATCCATTAGCTGCAATGTCATTATCATATCATGATAGTAAGATCTCAAGGTATCCATCAGCTACAATGTCATCATCATTATACTCTGCTAGTAAGATCTCAAAAGTAGCCATAAGCTACAATGTCATTATCATCATACTCTGGTAGTAAGATCTCAAAAGTAGCCATACGCTACAATGTCATCATCATTATATTTGGGTAGTAAGATCTCAAAAGTAGTGTTAGCAACAATGTCATCATCATCATCATCATCATATTCTGGTAGTAAACTTTCAAGGTAACACTAGCTACAATGGTGTCATTATATCATGGTAGTAAGCTCTCAAGGTAACAATTAGCTACAATATCATCATCATAGCATGACAGTAAGATTTCAAAGTATCCATTAGCTACAATGTCATCATCATAGCATGACAGTAAGATTTCATAGTATCCATTAGCTACAATATCATCATCATAGCATGACAGTAAGATTTCATAGTATCCATTAGCTACAATGTCATCATCATAGCATGACAGTAAGTTTTCAAAGTATCCATTAGCTACAATGTCATCATCATAGCATGACAGTAAGATTTCAAAGTATCCATTAGCTACAATGTCATCATCATAGCATGACAGTAAGATTTCAAAGTATCCATTAGCTACAATGTCATCATCATAGCATGACAGTAAGATTTCATAGTATTCATTAGCTACAATGTCATTATCATAGCATGACAGTAAGATTTCAAAGTATCCATTAGCTACAATGTCATCATCATAGCATGACAGTAAGATTTCAAAGTATCCATTAGCTACAATGTCATCATCATAGCATGACAGTAAGATTTCAAAGTATCAATTAGCTACAATGTCATCATCATCATAACTCTGGTAGTAAGATCTCAAAAGTAACCATTAGCTACAATGTCATCATCATCATCATCATATTCTGGTAGTAAACTTTCAAGGTAACCACTAGCTACAATGTTGTCATTATATCATGGTAGTAAGCTCTCAAGATAACCATGAGATAGAATGTCATCATGATAGCATGACAGTAAGATCTCAAAAGTAACCATTAGTTACAATGTCATCATCATAGCATGACAGTAAGATTTCATAGTAACCATTAGCTACAATGTCATCATCATCATCATACTCTGGCAGTATAACTGGGAAATACCCTGTTTATCTAGTACATCCAGCATAGCTTCGAGTACACCCCCCAGTTGGATATGTCAGGTAGACTATGGATCGGCTACTTCGGGTACACTCAGGATCTGCTACTGCGGGTACACTCAGGATCTGCTACTGCTGGTAGACTCAGGATCTGCTACTGCTGGTACACTCAGGATCTGCTACCTCTGGTAGACTCAGGATCTGCTACCTCTGGTAGACTCAGGATTTGCTACCTCTGGTAGACTCAGGATCTGCTACCTCTGGTAGACTCAGGATCTGCTACCTCTGGTAGACTCAGGATTTGCTACCTCTGGTACACTCAGAATCTGCTACCTCTGGTAGCCTCAGGATTTGCTACCTCTGGTACACTCAGGATCTGCTACTGCTGGTACACTCAGGATCTGCTACTGCTGGTACACTCAGGATATGCTACTGCTGGTACACTCAGGATCTGCTACTGCTGGTACACTCAGGATCTGCTACTGCTGGTACACTCAGGATCTGCTACCTCTGGTAGACTCAGGATCTGCTACCTCTGGTACGCTCAGGATCTGCTACTTCTATTAGACTCAGGATCTGCTCGTACACGGAAGCCTGCTCAGCAACAGGACCCCACCCTTGCCGTCTTGGTTCCGGACCGACTTCATGTTGTGTATGCGCTCATGTCAACCGTAGCATTCGTTCGTCGCGGACAACACCCCTTCCAACTGTACAGCACAGAACAACACCAGAGTCAATATAAAAATGGTTTAATATTCTTGAAGACAGCTCTCAGCCGGCCACCTTGGCCACTGTGTTAAGCATAATTTACACACACTCTCGTCATGCACCTACCCTAAAAATACAATGTTTTAGGTGCAGATTCTTCTAGCTTCACAATAGATACTCATTGGCAAAATACTTGGTTCAACAATGTCTCTGGTGCAGCCTATTCTAGCTTCACAATATATGATTCGCCAACGTAATAATTGGTTTAACAATGTCTCTGGTGCAGCCTATTCTAGCTTCACAATATATGATTCGCCAACATAATAATTGGTTTAACAATGTCTCTGGTGGAGCCTATTCTAGCTTCACAATATATGATTCGCCAACTTAATAATTGGTTTAACAATGTCTCTGGTGCAGCCTATTCTAGCTTCACAATATATGATTCACCAACTTAATAATTGGTTTAACAATGTCTCTGGTGCAGCCTATTCTGGCTTCACAATATATGATTCGCCAACTTAATAATTGGTTTAACAATGTCTCTGGTGGAGCCTATTCTAGCTTCACAATATATGATTCGCCAACTTAATAATTGGTTTAACAATGTCTCTGGTGCAGCCTATTCTAGCTTCACAATATATGATTCACCAACTTAATAATTGGTTTAACAATGTCTCTGGTGCAGCCTATTCTAGCTTCACAATATATGATTCGCCAACTTAATAATTGGTTTAACAATGTCTCTGGTGCAGCCTATTCTAGCTTCACAATATATGATTCGCCAACTTAATAATTGGTTTAACAATGTCTCTGGTGCAGCCTATTCTAGCTTCACAATATATGATTCGCCAACTTAATAATTGGTTTAACAATGTCTCTGGTGGAGCCTATTCTAGCTTCACAATATATGATTTGCCAACTTAATAATTGGTTTAACAATGTCTCTGGTGCAGCCTATTCTAGCTTCACAATATATGATTCGCCAACTTAATAATTGGTTTAACAATGTCTCTGGTGGAGCCTATTCTAGCTTCACAATATATGATTCGCCAACTTAATAATTGGTTTAACAATGTCTCTGGTGCAGCCTATTCTAGCTTCACAATATATGATTCGCCAACTTAATAATTGGTTTAACAATGTCTCTGGTGCAGCCTATTCTAGCTTCACTATATATAATCACTGACAAAATACTTGGTTCAACAATGTCTCTGGTGCAGCCTATTCTAGCTTCACAATATATGATCACCAACATAATAATTACCTCTTCATAAGAGTCTCTCAGCACTGTGTCTGGTGCAGCCTATTCTCATCATCATCATCATCATCATCATCATCATGTGCCTTTTCCGCAACGAAAGTTGGATACCATCGATCACCATTCTACTCTGTTTCTTGCTTTGATGGTGCAGGCTGTCATAGATTGACTTGTCCATCTTTTGATGTTACTCGTCCATGTTAGTCTTGTTCTGCCTCTGCCTCTTTTATCTTGTATTTTCCCTTCCAATATTACTTTTAGTAGGCTGTTGTGTCTTTTAACATGCCCCAAAAATTTCATTTCAGTTCTCTTTTTATTTTCAGTTGTTTTAAAACTTCATCGTTTGTTATCTTTTCTTTCCATCCAATTCTACCTATTCTTCTATAAATCCACATTTCAAAGGCTTCAATTTTCTGTTCTCTTTTCTTGTCTAATGTCCATGTTTCTGCGCCATACAGGAATATTGAGAAGATGTAGCATTTTGCCATTCTTAGTTTCAGCCCTGTTGATATTTGTTTTGTTGTTAGTATATTTTTCATGGCATTAAAATTACTTTTTGCCATACCTATTCTTTTGTTTATTTCAATTTTACATTTTCCATCATTGGTTATAGTATGTCCCAGGTAGTTGTAGCTCTGGACTGTCTCCAGATGTATTCCCTCAACTGTGATATTTAATTGTGGGTCTTGAGAATTTTCTTTGTTTATGATCATAGTTGCAGTCTTTTTGATATTAATTTCTAGTCCATATTTTTTGCTTGTTATGTTTATCACATTAAGCAATTGTTGTAGATCTTTAGGATTTTCTGCTAGTAGAACAGTATCATCAGCATATCCTAGGTTATTGATTATCTTTCCATTAATGTTTAGGCCTGGCATTTCTGAGATGTTTTTAAAGATTTGTTCAGTGTATAGATTGAACAAGCTTGGTGATAGGATGCATCCTTGTCTTACTCCTCTTTTTATATCAATGGATGTAGAGTTCTCCTTGTTATATCTTATTATTGCTGTTTGCTCCCAGTACAAATTACATATTAGTCGTATGTCTGTGTCGTCTATATTTATATCCTTTAGGCAGTCTATAAGTTGGTTATGGTGTATTCTATCGAAAGCTTTGGTGTAATATATAAAGCAGGCATATATTGGTTTATTTACTTCTGTGTACTTTTCAATCAATGTTCTCATGCTAAATATGGCTTCTTTGGTCCCACTGTTTTTCCTGAACCCAAATTGTTGCTCATCTAATTCAGTATTGATTTTATTCTGAATCCTTCCCTGTATAACTTTTAGTAAAATTTTTGTTACATGGCTCATTAGGCTTATTGTTCTGAAATCACTGCATTCAACTGCACCATTCTTTTTAGGCAATGCAATGAAAGTTGATGTTTTTAGATCGTTTGGTATGTATCCTGTATGGTATATGTCATTGCATATATCTGTGATCACTTCGATGCCAAACTCTTCTTGTTAGTCATACCCTGGCCTATTTTGCTGTGAGGTTTTGTTCTTTAAATAAGTGCAGCTTTTAATTTTCTCAAGCCCTGCTAATTGCTGTCAAACATTTCTTGTTTAAATCATTGTAATGCTTGTTTTTGTGTTTGTTTTCTAATGTCATAGTTAGAATGAATATTTGGCCTAGACAGCTTCTCCCCTTTCCTAATCTTGCTTCTTCTTCACATATAATTAACTAAAGTATCTTTCAATATGTATTACCTTCAGGGAGCCTCATTATTTGTATATAACCTGATTATCTTTAGTAATCTAAGTGTAATTATATAACATATTCATCATTATTAACATAATTATCTTCATATAACATATTCATTTTTTTCAACCTAATTATCCTCATATAACATCATCATTATCATCATCGAGTGCCGTCTCCGCAACAAAGGTTGGCTACCATGGATCGTCATTCCACTCTGTTTCTTGCTTTGATGGTGCAGGCTGTCATAGATTGAGTTGTCCATCTTTTGATGTTACTCGTCCATGTTAGTCTTGGTCTGCCTCTGCCTCTTTTACCTTGTATTTTCCCATCCAATATTACTTTTAGTAGGCTGTTGTGTCTTTTAACGTGTCCCAAAAATTTCATTTGTCTTGTCTTAATTGTATTTAGTAGTTCTCTTTTTATTTTTAGTTGTTTTAAAACTTCATCGTTTGTTTTCTTTTCTTTCCATCCAATTCTTCTGAAAATCAACATTTCAAAGGCTTCAATTTTCTGTTCTGTTTTCTTGTCTAATGTCCATGTTTCTGCACCACACAGGAATATTGAGAAGATGTAACATTTAACATTTTGCTATTCTTAGTTTCAGCCCTGTTGTTATTTGTTTTGTTGTTAGTATATTATATACTGTCATATAACATACTTATCTCTATTAACCTAATTATCTTCATATAACATACTTATCTCTATTAACCTAATTATCTTCATATAACATACTTATCTCTATTGACCTAATTATCTTCATATAACATACTTATCTCTATTAACCTAATTATCTTCATATAACATACTTATCTCTATTGACCTAATTATCTTCATATAAAATATTTATCTCTATTAACCTAATTATCTTCATTAAAGTTTATCTTTTTTGACATTTAAACTCATTTTCTTGATTTAATAAAATAAATCAAAGTAGTCTCCTACACAATTTTACATTTAGGTTGGTTAGGACATCAGTTGATATAGGAACATTACACTATGTTGGTTAGGACATCAGTTGATATAGGAACATTACACTATGTTGGTTAGGACATCAGTTGATATAGGAACATTACACTATGGTGGTTAGGACATCCATTGATATATGAACATTACACTATGTTGGTTAGGACATCAGTTGATATAGGAACATTACACTATGTTGGTTAGGACATCAGTTGATATAGGAACATTACACTATGTTGGTTAGGACATCAGTTGATATAGGAACATTACACTATGTTTGTTAGGACATCAGTTGATATAGGAACATTACACTATGTTGGTTAGGACATCAGTTGATATAGGAACATTACACTATGTTGGTTAGGACATCAGTTGATATAGGAACCTTACACTATGTTGGTTAGGACATCAGTTGGTATAGGAACATTACACTATGTTGGTTAGGGCATCAGTTGATATAGGAACATTACACTATGTTGGTTAGGACATCAGTTGATATAGGAACATTACACTATGTTGGTTAGGACATCAGTTGATATAGGAACCTTACACTATGTTGGTTAGGACATCAGTTGATATAGGAATCTTACACCATGTTGGTTAGGACATCAGTTGATATAGGAACATTACACTATGTTGGTTAGGACATCAGTTGATATAGGGACCTTACACTATGTTGGTTAGGACATCAGTTGATATTGGAACATAACACCATGTTGGTTAGGACATAAGTTGATATAGGAATCTTACACTATGTTGGTTAGGATATCAGTTGATATAAGAACCTTACACTATGTTGGTTAGGACATCAGTTGATATAGGAACCTTACACTATGTTGGTTAACACATCAGTTATTATAGGAACCTTATACTATGTTGGTTAGGACATCAGTTGATATAGCACTTTCATAGGAACCTTATACTATGTTGGTTAGGACATCAGTTGATATAGGAACCTTACACTATGTTGGTTAGGATATCAGTTGATATAGGAACATTACACTATGTTGGTTAGGACATCAGTTGATGTAGGAACCTTACACTATGTTGGTTAGGATATCAGTTGATATAGGAACCTTACACTATGTTGGTTAGGGCATCAGTTGATATAGGAACCTTACACTATGTTGGTTAGGATATCAGTTGATATAGGAACATTACACTATGTTGGTTAGGATATCAGTTGATATAGGAACATTACACTATGTTGGTTAGGACATCAGTTGATGTAGGAACCTTACACTATGTTGGTTAGGATATCAGTTGATATAGGAACCTTACACTATGTTGGTTAGGGCATCAGTTGATATAGATGCATTGGTGATTCTGACTGATGCACTGTCAGTATTATCAGCTCTTAAAAGCCCCAAGATCAATGAACTAGATGACTTGAGAACTACCCTGGTCCAGCTATGTAAAAACTTCAGGAGAGTAGTCATTCAGTGGATACCTTCACACTGTAACATACACGGGAACGAACGCGCAGATAAATTAGCTAAGCAGGGAGTGAGATTACCACAAGAGAACCATCTGCTCAGTTATGATGAAGCCAAATCCATCCTCAAGGGTCAGTTCCATGAAAAATGGAAACGAGAACACCCAAAGCATAACGAGAGTGACGGATACCACAAACTATCAAGGAGGGATCAAGTCATCATAATTCGCCTATGCACAGGCCACAATAGAATGAGAAATCACATGTTCACCAAATTCAAAATAAGTACAACCAGCCTATGCCACTGTACACTGGACAATATGACTACAAAACATGTTCTACAGGATTGCCCCCAGTACACGGACCTGAGAAGAGCAATGTGGTCCATGACCACCTACCTGGAGGCGAAACTATATGGGGAAATCGATTCGCTTAAACAGACAGCTAACTTCATGAGAGAGTCTGGAATCCTACTCTGATTGAGTCTTGATCGCAGAGAGAGAGAGAGAGAGAGAGAGAGTTGATATAGGAACCTTACACTATGTTGGTTAGGACATCAGTTGATATAGGAACCTTACACTATGTTGGTTAGGACATCAGTTGATATAGGAAACTTACACTATGTTGGTTAGGACATCAGTTGATATATGAACCTTACACTATGTTTGTTAGGACATCAGTTGATATAGGAACCTTACACTATGTTGGTTAGGACATCAATTGATATAGGGACCGTACACTATTTTGGTTAGGACATCAATTGATATAGCATTTCCATATGAACCTTACACTATGTTGGTTAGGGCATCAGTTGATATTTGAACCTTACACTATGTTGGTTAGGGCATCAGTTGATATAAGAACCTTACACTATGTTGGTTAGGGCATCAGTTGATATTGGAACCTTACACTATGTTGGTTAGTATATCAGATGACATAGGAACCTTACACTATGTTGATTAGGACATCAATTGATATAGCATTTTCATAGGAACCTTACACTATGTTGGTTATGACATCAATTGATATAGCATTTCCATAGGAAGCTTACACTATGTTGGTTAGGACATCAGTTGATATAGCATTTCCATAGGAACCTTACACTATGTTGGTTATGACATCAATTGATATAGCATTTCCATAGGAAGCTTACACTATGTTGGTTAGGACATCAGTTGATATAGCATTTCCATGGGAACCTTACACTATGTTGGTTAGGACATCAGTTGATATAGCATTTCCATAGGAACCTTACACTATGTTGGTTAGGATATCAGTTGATATAGCATTTCCGACTGCAATCAATATAGAGGTATATTTCTTCTCAGCCATGTAGGAAAGTTATATGCCAAATTCTTGGAAAAAAGGCTGAGACCAATAATAGAACTACAGTTAAGCAATTCTCAAATGGGGTTCTGAAAAAACAGAGGACGTACTGATGCACTATTCACATTAAAACAGCTTGCAGAAAAAAATGACAGAACACAATCAAAAATTATACATAGCTTTCATTGACCAGGGAAAAGCATTCGACAGAGTAAACAGAGAACAACTGTGGGAGATACTAACAACATACGGAGTAAGCCAACATCTAACCAACCTTATTAAAAGTCTCTACACCAACAGCAGCTGCAGGGTCAGAACAGCAGCAAGCAACACAGACCACTTTGAAGTTAGAACGGGTGTAAGACAGGGGTGCGTACTATCTCCCCTTCTGTTTATTACATACATGGACCATATATGCAAGCTAGCCAACCCATCAGAGACAGAGGAGATCAACGAGCTTTTATTTGCAGACGATCAGGCACTAATACATGAAACAATAGAAGACCTACAAGAACACTTAAACAAACTCAACATCTCAGGCACAAAATACAACATGAAAATCAACATCAACAAAATAGAAGTCATGAATGTCGCCAAAAATAAACAGAACATCAACATAACTATAGAAGGCAGACAACTAAAACAATGGAGAAATTCAAATACCTAGGAAGTCTAATGACAAATGATAATTCTCAGAGATAGAATCAAGATGCAACAAAGCTTGTCAAATCATCGGACAGTTACCACCACTATTGTCCAACAAGGAAATAACTCTGGAGGCAAAACTTGCACCATACAATACAATCTTCATCCCAATGTTGTGCTACCAATGCCAGACCTGGACCCTAGATGCAAGAACAATAAGAAAAATAACCTCTACAGAGATGAAATGTGTTAGACGAATGACAGGAAACAGTCTGAGAGATAAGATCAGAAATGAAGAACTGAGAAAAAAGCAAGGAATAGCCCCTGCCATAGAATATATAAGGAAACAACAGATAAAATGGTTTGGCCACGTGACAAGGCAGAAAGAACAAAACACAACACAATGAGCCTTCAACAAATGTTGTGAGAACACCAGACCCAAGGGTCGATCACGAAAAAGATGGGTCGATGAAATATTAGAAGCACTAGGAAACATAACAGCAGCAGAGGCGAACAGAAGAGCAAAAGACCGCAAATTATATCTCCCCTCAACGCTGAAAGGCAGATGAGGAAGGAAAGAAGACGCAGAAGATCCTTGAGATAAATAACAAAGATAGATAGTTCTCCTTATTCATGGCACTTAGTTGAGTTTGCTTGTACATCCTTAGTTCTTCTTATTCATGGCACTTAGTTGAGTTTGCTTGTACATCCTTAGTTCTTCTTATGCATGGCAATTAATTGAGTTTGCTTGTACATCGTTAGTTCTTCTTACTCATGGCACTTAATTGAGTTTGCTTGTACATCCTTAGTTCTCCTTATTCATGGCACTTAGTTGAGTTTGCTTGTACATCCTTAGTTCTTCTTACTTATGGCACTTAATTGAGTTTGCTTGTACATCCTTAGTTCTTCTTACTTATTGCACTTTGATGAGTTTGTTAGCCCATCCTTAGTTCTTCTTACTTATGGCACTTAGATGAGTTTGTTAGTCAATTCTTAATTCTCCTTATTCATGGCACTTAGTTGAGTTTGCTTGTACATCCTTAAATCTCCTTATTCATGGCACTTAGTTGAGTTTGCTTGTACATCCTTAGTTCTCCTTACTTATGACACTTAGGTGAGTTTGTTAGTCCATCCTTAGTTCTTGTTATTCATCGCACCTAGATAAGTTTGTTAGCCCATCCTTAGTTCTTCTTACTTATGGCACTTAGATGAGTTTGTTAGTCCATCCTTAGTTCTCCTTACTTATGGCACTTAGATGAGTTCGTTAGTCCATCTTTAGTTCTTCTTACTTATGGCACTTAGATGAGTTTGTTAGTCCATCCTTAGTTCTTCTTACTTATGGCACTTAGATGAGTTTGTTAGTCCATCTTTAGTTCTCCTTATTTATGGCATTTAGATGAGTTTGTTAGTCCATCCTTAGTTCTCCTTACTTATGGCATTTAGATGAGTGTGTTAGTCCATCTTTAGTTCTCCTTACTTATGGCATTTAGATGAGTTTGTTAGTCCATCTTTAGTTCTCCTTACTTATGGCACTTAGATGAGTTTGTTAGTCCATCCTTAGCTATTCTTACTTATGGCACTTAGATGAGTTTGTTAGTCCATTCTTAGTTCTCCTTACTTATGACACTTAGATGAGTTTGTTAGTCCATCCTTAGTTCTTGTTATTTATGGCACTTAGATGAGTTTGTTAGTCCATCCTTAGTTCTCCTTACTTGTGGCATTTAGATGAGTGTGTTAGCCCATCTTTAGTTCTTCTTACTTATGGCACTTAGATGAGTTTGTTAGTCCATCCTTAGTTCTTCTTACTTATTACACTTAGATGAGTTTGTTAGTCCATCCTTTGTTCTTCTTACTTATGGCACTTAGATGAGTTTGTTAGCCCATCCTTAGTTCTCCTTACTTATGACACTTAGATGAGTTTGCTAGTCCATCCTTAGTTCTTCTTACTTATTGCACTTTGATGAGTTTGTTAGCCCATCCTTAGTTCTTCTTACTTATGGCATTAGATGAGTTTGTTAGTCAATTCTTAATTCTCATTATTCATGGCACTTAGTTGAGTTTGCTTGTATATCCTTAAATCTCCTTATTCATGGCACTTAGTTGAGTTTGCTTGTACATCCTTAGTTCTCCTTACTTATGACACCTAGATAAGTTTGTTAGCCCATTCTTAGTTCTTCTTACTTATGGCACTTAGATGAGTTTGTTAGTCCATCTTTAGTTCTCCTTACTTATGGCATTTAGATGAGTTTGTTAGTCCATCCTTAGTTCTCCTTACTTATGGCATTTAGATGAGTGTGTTAGTCCATCTTTAGTTCTCCTTACTTATGGCATTTAGATGAGTTTGTTAGTCCATCTTTAGTTCTCCTTACTTATGGCACTTAGATGAGTTTGTTAGTCCATCCTTAGCTATTCTTACTTATGGCACTTAGATGAGTTTGTTAGTCCATCCTTAGTTCTTCTTACTTATTACACTTAGATGAGTTTGTTAGTCCATCCTTTGTTCTTCTTACTTATGGCACTTAGATGAGTTTGTTAGCCCATCCTTAGTTCTCCTTACTTATGACACTTAGATGAGTTTGCTAGTCCATCCTTAGTTCTTCTTACTTATTGCACTTTGATGAGTTTGTTAGCCCATCCTTAGTTCTTCTTACTTATGGCATTAGATGAGTTTGTTAGTCAATTCTTATTCTCCTTATTCATGGCACTTAGTTGAGTTTGCTTGTATATCCTTAAATCTCCTTATTCATGGCACTTAGTTGAGTTTGCTTGTACATCCTTAGTTCTCCTTACTTATGACACCTAGATAAGTTTGTTAGCCCATTCTTAGTTCTTCTTACTTATGGCACTTAGATGAGTTTGTTAGTCCATCTTTAGTTCTCCTTACTTATGGCATTTAGATGAGTTTGTTAGTCCATCCTTAGTTCTCCTTACTTATGGCATTTAGATGAGTGTGTTAGTCCATCTTTAGTTCTCCTTACTTATGGCATTTAGATGAGTTTGTTAGTCCATCTTTAGTTCTCCTTACTTATGGCACTTAGATGAGTTTGTTAGTCCATCCTTAGCTATTCTTACTTATGGCACTTAGATGAGTTTGTTAGTCCATCCTTAGTTCTCCTTACTTATGGCACTTGGATGAGTTTGTTAGTCCATCCTTAGTTCTCCTTACTTATGACACTTAGATGAGTTTGTTAGTCCATTCTTAGTTCTCCTTACTTATGACACTTAGATGAGTTTGTTAGTCCATCCTTAGTTCTCCTTACTTATGTCACTTGGATGAGTTTGTTAGCCCATCCTTAGTTCTTGTTATTTATGGCACTTAGATGAGTTTGTTAGTCCATCCTTAGTTCTCCTTACTTGTGGCATTTAGATGAGTGTGTTAGTCCATCCTTAGTTCTCCTTACTTATGACACAGGTGAGTTTGTTTGTCCATCCTTAGTTCTTGTTATTCATTGTACTTAGATGAGTTTGTTAGTCCATCCTTAGTTCTCCTTACTTATGGCACTTAGATGAGTTTGTTAGTCTATCCTTAGTTCTCCTTACTTATGGCACTTAGATGAGTTTGTTAGTCCATACTTAGTTCTCCTTACTTATGGCACTTGGATGAGTTTGTTAGTCCATCCTTAGTTCTCCTTACTTATGACACTTAGATGAGTTTGTTAGTCCATCCTTAGTTCTTCTTACTTATGATGCCCTGATGAGAGTTTGTTAGTCCATCCTTAGTTCTTCTTACTTATGGCACTTAGATGAGTTTGTTAGTCCATCTTTAGTTCTCCTTACTTATGGCACTTAGATGAGTCTGTTAGTCCATCCTTAGTTCTACTTACTTATGGCACTTAGATGAGTTTGTTAGTCCATCCTTAGTTCTTCTTACTTATGACACTTAGATGAGTTTGCTAGTCCATCCTTAGTTCTTCTTACTTATTGCACTTAGATGAGTTTGTTAGCCCATCCTTAGTTCTTCTTACTTATGGCACTTAGATGAGTTTGTTAGTCCATCCTTAATTCTCCTTATTCATGGCACTTAGTTGAGTTTGCTTGTACATCCTTAGTTCTCCTTATTCATGGCACTTAGTTGAGTTTGCTTGTACATCCTTAGTTCTCCTTATTCATGGCACTTAGTTGAGTTTGCTTGTACATCCTTAGTTCTCCTTATTCATGGCACTTAGTTGAGTATGCTTTTACATCCTTAGTTCTTTTTACTTATGGCACTTAGATGAGTTTGTTAGTCCATCCCTAGTTCTCCTTACTTATGACACTTAGATGAGTGTGTTAGTCCATACTTAGTTCTTGTTATTCATTGCACTTAGATAAGTTTGTTAGCCCATCCTTAGTTCTTTTTACTTATGGCACTTGGATGAGTTTGTTAGTCCATCCTTAGTTCTCCTTACTTATGGCACTTAGATGAGTTTGTTAGTCCATCCTTAGTTCTTCTTACTTATGGCACTTGGATGAGTTTGTTAGCCCATCCTTAGTTCTCCTTACTTATGACACTTAGATGAGTTTGTTAGTCCATCTTTAGTTCTCCTTACCTATGGCACTTAGATGAGTTTGTTAGTCCATCCTTAGTTCTCCTTACTTATGGCACTTAGATGAGTTTGTTAGTCCATCTTTAGTTCTTCTTACTTATGGCACTTAGATGAGTTTGTTAGTCCATCCTTAGTTCTTCTTACTTATGGCACTTAGATGAGTTTGTTAGTCCATCTTTAGTTCTCCTTACTTATGGCATTTAGATGAGTTTGTTAGTCCATCCTTAGTTCTCCTTACTTATGGCATTTAGATGAGTGTGTTAGTCCATCTTTAGTTCTCCTTACTTATGGCATTTAGATGAGTGTGTTAGTCCATCTTTAGTTCTCCTTACTTATGGCACTTAGATGAGTTTGTTAGTCCATCTTTAGCTATTCTTACTTATGGCACTTAGATGAGTTTGTTAGTCCATCCTTAGTTCTTCTTACTTATGGCACTTGGATGAGTTTGTTAGTCCATCCTTAGTTCTCCTTACTTATGACACTTAGATGAGTTTTTAGTCAATTCTTAGTTCTTCTAACTTATGGCACTTAGATGAGTTTGTTAGTCCATCCTTAGTTCTTCTTACTTATGGCACTTAGATGAGTTTGTTAGTCCATCCTTAGTTCTACTTACTTATGACACTTAGATGAGTTTGTTAGTCCATCCTTAGTTCTTCTTACTTATGGTACTTAGATGAGTTTGTTAGTCCATCCTTAGTTCTTCTTACTTATGGCACTTAGATGAGTTTGTTAGTCCATCCTTAGTTCTTCTTACTTATGGCACTTAGATGAGTTTGTTAGTCCATCCTTAGTTCTTGTTATTTATGGCACTTAGATGAGTTTGTTAGTCCATCCTTAGTTCTTCTTACTTATGGCACTTAGATGAGTTTGTTAGTCCATCCTTAGTTCTTCTTACTTATGGCACTTAGATGAGTTTGTTAGTCCATCCTTAGTTCTTCTTACTTATGGCACTTAGATGAGTTTGTTAGTCCATCCTTAGTTCTTCTTACTTATGACACTTAGATGAGTTTGTTAGTCCATCCTTAGTTCTTCTTACTTATGACACTTAGATGAGTTTGTTAGTCCATCCTTAGTTCTTCTTACTTATGGCACTTAGATGAGTTTGTTAGTCCATCCTTAGTTCTTCTTACTTATGACACTTAGATGAGTTTGTTAGTCCATCCTTAGTTCTTCTTACTTATGGCACTTAGATGAGTTTGTTAGTCCATCCTTAGTTCTTCTTACTTATGGCACTTAGATGAGTTTGTTAGTCCATCCTTAGTTCTTCTTACTTATGGTACTTAGATGAGTTTGTTAGCCCATCCTTAGTTCTTCTTACTTATGGTACTTAGATGAGTTTGTTAGCCCATCCTTAGTTCTTCTTACTTATGGCACTTAGATGAGTTTGTTAGCCCATCCTTAGTTCTTCTTACTTATGGCACTTAGATGAGTTTGTTAGTCCATCCTTAGTTCTTCTTACTTATGGCACTTAGATGAGTTTGTTAGTCCATCCTTAGTTCTTCTTACTTATGACACTTAGATGAGTTTGTTAGTCCATCCTTAGTTCTTCTTACTTATGACACTTAGATGAGTTTGTTAGTCCATCCTTAGTTCTTCTTACTTATGACACTTAGATGAGTTTGTTAGTCCATCCTTAGTTCTTCTTACTTATGACACTTAGATGAGTTTGTTAGTCCATCCTTAGTTCTACTTACTTATGACACTTAGATGAGTTTGTTAGTCCATCCTTAGTTCTTCTTACTTATGGCACTTAGATGAGTTTGTTAGCCCATCCTTAGTTCTTCTTACTTATGGCACTTAGATGAGTTTGTTAGTCCATCCTTAGTTCTTCTTACTTATGGCACTTAGATGAGTTTGTTAGTCCATCCTTAGTTCTACTTACTTATGGCACTTAGATGAGTTTGTTAGTCCATCCTTAGTTCTTCTTACTTATGGCACTTAGATGAGTTTGTTAGTCCATCCTTAGTTCTTCTTACTTATGGCACTTAGATGAGTTTGTTAGCCCATCCTTAGTTCTTCTTACTTATGGCACTTAGATGAGTTTGTTAGCCCATCCTTAGTTCTTCTTACTTATGGCACTTAGATGAGTTTGTTAGCCCATCCTTAGTTCTTGTTACTTATGGCACTTAGATGAGTTTGTTAGCCCATCCTTAGTTCTTCTTACTTATGGCACTTAGATGAGTTTGTTAGTCCATCCTTAGTTCTACTTACTTATGACACTTAGATGAGTTTGTTAGTCCATCCTTAGTTCTTCTTACTTATGGCACTTAGATGAGTTTGTTAGTCCATCCTTAGTTCTTCTTACTTATGGCACTTAGATGAGTTTGTTAGTCCATCCTTAGTTCTTCTTACTTATGGCACTTAGATGAGTTTGTTAGTCCATCCTTAATTCTCCTTATTCATGGCACTTAGTTGAGTTTGCTTGTACATCCTTAGTTCTCCTTACTTATGGCACTTAGATGAGTTTGTTAGTCCATCCTTAGTTCTTCTTACTTATGGCACTTAGATGAGTTTGTTAGCCCATCCTTAGTTCTTCTTACTTATGGCACTTAGATGAGTTTGTTAGTCCATCCTTAGTTCTTCTTACTTATGGCACTTAGATGAGTTTGTTAGTCCATCCTTAGTTCTTCTTACTTATGGCACTTAGATGAGTTTGTTAGTCCATCCTTAGTTCTTCTTACTTATGGCACTTAGATGAGTTTGTTAGTCCATCCTTAGTTCTTCTTACTTATGGCACTTAGATGAGTTTGTTAGTCCATCCTTAGTTCTCCTTACTTATGGCATTTAGATGAGTTTGTTAGTCCATCCTTAGTTCTCCTTACTTATGGCATTTAGATGAGTTGTTAGTCCATCCTTAGTTCTCCTTACTTATGGCACTTAGATGAGTTTGTTAGTCCATCCTTAGTTCTTCTTACTTATGGCACTTAGATGAGTTTGTTAGTCCATCCTTAGTTCTTCTTACTTATGGCACTTAGATGAGTTTGTTAGTCCATCCTTAGTTCTCTTACTTATGGCACTTAGATGAGTTTGTTAGTCCATCCTTAGTTCTTCTTACTTATGGCACTTAGATGAGTTTGTTAGTCCATCCTTAGTTCTACTTACTTATGGCACTTAGATGAGTTTGTTAGTCCATCCTTAGTTCTACTTACTTATGGCACTTAGATGAGTTTGTTAGTCCATCCTTAGTTCTCCTTACTTATGACACTTAGATGAGTTTGTTAGCCCATCCTTAGTTCTTGTTATTATGCACTTAGATGAGTTTGTTAGCCCATCCTTAGTTCTTCTTACTTATGGCACTTAGATGAGTTTGTTAGTCCATCCTTAGTTCTTCTTACTTATGGCACTTAGATGAGTTTGTTAGTCCATCCTTAGTTCTTGTTATTTATGGCACTTAGATGAGTTTGTTAGTCCATCCTTAGTTCTTCTTACTTATGGCACTTAGATGAGTTTGTTAGTCCATCTTAGTTCTCCTTACTTATGGCACTTAGATGAGTTTGTTAGTCCATCCTTAGTTCTTCTTACTTATGGCACTTAGATGAGTTTGTTAGTCCATCTTAGTTCTTCTTACTTATGGCACTTAGATGAGTTTGTTAGTCCATCCTTAGTTCTTCTTACTTATGGCACTTAGATGAGTTTGTTAGTCCATCCTTAGTTCTTCTTACTTATGGCACTTAGATGAGTTTGTTAGCCCATCCTTAGTTCTTCTTACTTATGGCACTTAGATGAGTTTGTTAGTCCATCCTTAGTTCTTCTTACTTATGACACTTAGATGAGTTTGTTAGTCCATCCTTAGTTCTTCTTACTTATGGCACTTAGATGAGTTTGTTAGTCCATCCTTAGTTCTTCTTACTTATGGCACTTAGATGAGTTTGTTAGTCCATCCTTAGTTCTTCTTACTTATGGCACTTAGATGAGTTTGTTAGTCCATCCTTAGTTCTTCTTACTTATGACACTTAGATGAGTTTGTTAGCCCATCCTTAGTTCTTCTTACTTATGGCACTTAGATGAGTTTGTTAGTCCATCCTTAGTTCTTCTTACTTATGGCACTTAGATGAGTTTGTTAGCCCATCCTTAGTTCTTCTTACTTATGGCACTTAGATGAGTTTGTTAGTCCATCCTTAGTTCTTCTTATTATGGCACTTAGATGAGTTTGTTAGTCCATCCTTAGTTCTCCTTATTCATGGCACTTAGTTGAGTTTGCTTGTACATCCTTAGTTCTCCTTACTTATGGCACTTAGATGAGTTTGTTAGTCCATCCTTAGTTCTTCTTACTTATGACACTTAGATGAGTTTGTTAGTCCATCCTTAGTTCTTCTTACTTATGGCACTTAGATGAGTTTGTTAGTCCATCCTTAGTTCTTCTTACTTATGGCACTTAGATGAGTTTGTTAGTCCATCCTTAGTTCTCCTTATTCATGGCACTTAGTTGAGTTTGTTGTACATCCTTAGTTCTCCTTATTATGGCACTTAGTTGAGTTTGCTTGTACATCCTTAGTTCTCCTTATTATGGCACTTAGTTGAGTTTGCTTGTACATCCTTAGTTCTTCTTACTTATGGCACTTAGATGAGTTTGTTAGCCCATCCTTAGTTCTTCTTACTTATGGCACTTAGATGAGTTTGTTAGTCCATCCTTAGTTCTTCTTACTTATGACACTTAGATGAGTTTGTTAGTCCATCCTTAGTTCTTCTTACTTATGGCACTTAGATGAGTTTGTTAGCCCATCCTTAGTTCTCCTTACTTATGGCACTTAGATGAGTTTGTTAGTCCATCCTTAGTTCTTCTTACTTATGGCACTTAGATGAGTTTGTTAGCCCATCCTTAGTTCTTCTTACTTATGGCACTTAGATGAGTTTGTTAGTCCATCCTTAGTTCTCCTTACTTATGGCACTTAGATGAGTTTGTTAGTCCATCCTTAGTTCTCCTTACTTATGGCACTTAGATGAGTTTGTTAGTCCATCCTTAGTTCTCCTTACTTATGGCACTTAGATGAGTTTGTTAGTCCATCCTTAGTTCTTCTTACTTATGGCACTTAGATGAGTTTGTTAGTCCATCCTTAGTTCTTCTTACTTATGGCACTTAGATGAGTTTGTTAGTCCATCCTTAGTTCTCCTTACTTATGGCATTTAGATGAGTTTGTTAGTCCATCCTTAGTTCTCCTTACTTATGGCATTTAGATGAGTTTGTTAGTCCATCTTTAGTTCTCCTTACTTATGGCACTTAGATGAGTTTGTTAGTCCATCCTTAGTTCTCCTTACTTATGGCACTTAGATGAGTTTGTTAGTCCATCCTTAGTTCTTCTTACTTATGGCACTTAGATGAGTTTGTTAGTCCATCCTTAGTTCTCCTTACTTATGACACTTAGATGAGTTTGTTAGTCCATCCTTAGTTCTTCTTACTTATGCACTTAGATGAGTTTGTTAGTCCATCCTTAGTTCTTCTTACTTATGGCACTTAGATGAGTTTGTTAGTCCATCCTTAGTTCTCTTACTTATGGCACTTAGATGAGTTTGTTAGTCCATCCTTAGTTCTTCTTACTTATGGCACTTAGATGAGTTTGTTAGTCCATCCTTAGTTCTCCTTACTTATGACACTTAGATGAGTTTGTTAGTCCATCCTTAGTTCTCCTTACTTATGGCACTTAGATGAGTTTGTTAGTCCATCCTTAGTTCTTCTTACTTATGGCACTTAGATGAGTTTGTTAGTCCATCCTTAGTTCTTCTTACTTATGGCACTTAGATGAGTTTGTTAGTCCATCCTTAGTTCTACTTACTTATGGCACTTAGATGAGTTTGTTAGTCCATCCTTAGTTCTCCTTACTTATGGTACTTAGATGAGTTTGTTAGTCCATCCTTAGTTCTTCTTACTTATGGCACTTAGATGAGTTTGTTAGCCCATCCTTAGTTCTTCTTACTTATGGCACTTAGATGAGTTTGTTAGCCCATCCTTAGTTCTTCTTACTTATGGCACTTAGATGAGTTTGTTAGTCCATCCTTAGTTCTTGTTATTTATGGCACTTAGATGAGTTTGTTAGTCCATTCTTAGTTCTTCTTACTTATGGCACTTAGATGAGTTTGTTAGTCCATCCTTAGTTCTTCTTACTTATGACACTTAGATGAGTTTGTTAGTCCATCCTTAGTTCTTCTTACTTATGACACTTAGATGAGTTTGTTAGTCCATCCTTAGTTCTTCTTACTTATGACACTTAGATGAGTTTGTTAGTCCATCCTTAGTTCTTCTTACTTATGGCACTTAGATGAGTTTGTTAGTCCATCCTTAGTTCTTCTTACTTATGGCACTTAGATGAGTTTGTTAGTCCATCCTTAGTTCTTCTTACTTATGGTACTTAGATGAGTTTGTTAGTCCATCCTTAGTTCTTCTTACTTATGGTACTTAGATGAGTTTGTTAGCCCATCCTTAGTTCTTCTTACTTATGGCACTTAGATGAGTTTGTTAGTCCATCCTTAGTTCTTCTTACTTATGGCACTTAGATGAGTTTGTTAGTCCATCCTTAGTTCTACTTACTTATGACACTTAGATGAGTTTGTTAGATGACACTTAGTTTTGTTAGTCCATCCTTAGTTCTTCTTACTTATGACACTTAGATGAGTTTGTTAGTCCATCCTTAGTTCTTCTTACTTATGACACTTAGATGAGTTTGTTAGTCCATCCTTAGTTCTTCTTACTTATGACACTTAGATGAGTTTGTTAGTCCATCCTTAGTTCTTCTTACTTATGGCACTTAGATGAGTTTGTTAGTCCATCCTTAGTTCTTCTTACTTATGGCACTTAGATGAGTTTGTTAGTCCATCCTTAGTTCTTCTTACTTATGGCACTTAGATGAGTTTGTTAGTCCATCCTTAGTTCTTCTTACTTATGACACTTAGATGAGTTTGTTAGTCCATCCTTAGTTCTACTTACTTATGGCACTTAGATGAGTTTGTTAGTCCATCCTTAGTTCTTCTTACTTATGACACTTAGATGAGTTTGTTAGTCCATCCTTAGTTCTTGTTATTTATGGCACTTAGATGAGTTTGTTAGTCCATCCTTAGTTCTTCTTACTTATGGCACTTAGATGAGTTTGTTAGTCCATCCTTAGTTCTTCTTACTTATGGCACTTAGATGAGTTTGTTAGCCCATCCTTAGTTCTTCTTACTTATGGCACTTAGATGAGTTTGTTAGTCCATCCTTAGTTCTTCTTACTTATGGCACTTAGATGAGTTTGTTAGTCCATCCTTAGTTCTTCTTACTTATGGCACTTAGATGAGTTTGTTAGTCCATCCTTAGTTCTTCTTACTTATGGCACTTAGATGAGTTTGTTAGTCCATCCTTAGTTCTTCTTACTTATGGCACTTAGATGAGTTTGTTAGTCCATCCTTAGTTCTCCTTACTTATGGCACTTAGATGAGTTTGTTAGTCCATCCTTAGTTCTCCTTACTTATGACACTTAGATGAGTTTGTTAGTCCATCCTTAGTTCTTCTTACTTATGGCACTTAGATGAGTTTGTTAGTCCATCCTTAGTTCTTCTTACTTATGGCACTTAGATGAGTTTGTTAGTCCATCCTTAGTTCTTCTTACTTATGGCACTTAGATGAGTTTGTTAGTCCATCCTTAGTTCTCCTTACTTATGGCACTTAGATGAGTTTGTTAGTCCATCCTTAGTTCTTCTTACTTATGGCACTTAGATGAGTTTGTTAGTCCATCCTTAGTTCTTCTTACTTATGGCACTTAGATGAGTTTGTTAGTCCATCCTTAGTTCTCCTTACTTATGGCACTTAGATGAGTTTGTTAGTCCATCCTTAGTTCTCCTTACTTATGGCACTTAGATGAGTTTGTTAGTCCATCCTTAGTTCTTCTTACTTATGGCACTTAGATGAGTTTGTTAGTCCATCCTTAGTTCTCCTTACTTATGGCACTTAGATGAGTTTGTTAGTCCATCCTTAGTTCTTCTTACTTATGGCACTTAGATGAGTTTGTTAGCCCATCCTTAGTTCTTCTTACTTATGGCACTTAGATGAGTTTGTTAGTCCATCCTTAGTTCTCCTTACTTATGGCACTTAGATGAGTTTGTTAGTCCATCCTTAGTTCTCCTTACTTATGGCACTTAGATGAGTTTGTTAGTCCATCCTTAGTTCTCCTTACTTATGACACTTAGATGAGTTTGTTAGTCCATCCTTAGTTCTTCTTACTTATGGCACTTAGATGAGTTTGTTAGCCCATCCTTAGTTCTTCTTACTTATGGCACTTAGATGAGTTTGTTAGTCCATCCTTAGTTCTTCTTACTTATGGCACTTAGATGAGTTTGTTAGTCCATCCTTAGTTCTCCTTACTTATGGCACTTAGATGAGTTTGTTAGTCCATCCTTAGTTCTCTTACTTATGGCACTTAGATGAGTTTGTTAGTCCATCCTTAGTTCTCCTTACTTATGGCACTTAGATGAGTTTGTTAGTCCATCCTTAGTTCTTCTTACTTATGGCACTTAGATGAGTTTGTTAGTCCATCCTTAGTTCTCCTTACTTATGGCACTTAGATGAGTTTGTTAGTCCATCCTTAGTTCTTCTTACTTATGGCACTTAGATGAGTTTGTTAGTCCATCCTTAGTTCTTCTTACTTATGGCACTTAGATGAGTTTGTTAGTCCATCCTTAGTTCTTCTTACTTATGGCACTTAGATGAGTTTGTTAGTCCATCCTTAGTTCTTCTTACTTATGGCACTTAGATGAGTTTGTTAGTCCATCCTTAGTTCTTCTTACTTATGACACTTAGATGAGTTTGTTAGTCCATCCTTAGTTCTTCTTACTTATGGCACTTAGATGAGTTTGTTAGTCCATCCTTAGTTCTTCTTACTTATGGCACTTAGATGAGTTTGTTAGTCCATCCTTAGTTCTTCTTACTTATGGCACTTAGATGAGTTTGTTAGTCCATCCTTAGTTCTTCTTACTTATGGCACTTAGATGAGTTTGTTAGTCCATCCTTAGTTCTTCTTACTTATGGCACTTAGATGAGTTTGTTAGTCCATCCTTAGTTCTCCTTACTTATGGCACTTAGATGAGTTTGTTAGTCCATCCTTAGTTCTTCTTACTTATGGCACTTAGATGAGTTTGTTAGCCCATCCTTAGTTCTTCTTACTTATGGCACTTAGATGAGTTTGTTAGTCCATCCTTAGTTCTTCTTACTTATGGCACTTAGATGAGTTTGTTAGTCCATCCTTAGTTCTCCTTACTTATGGCACTTAGATGAGTTTGTTAGTCCATCCTTAGTTCTCCTTACTTATGACACTTAGATGAGTTTGTTAGTCCATCCTTAGTTCTTCTTACTTATGGCACTTAGATGAGTTTGTTAGTCCATCCTTAGTTCTTCTTACTTATGGCACTTAGATGAGTTTGTTAGTCCATCCTTAGTTCTTCTTACTTATGGCACTTAGATGAGTTTGTTAGTCCATCCTTAGTTCTTCTTACTTATGGCACTTAGATGAGTTTGTTAGTCCATCCTTAGTTCTCCTTACTTATGGCACTTAGATGAGTTTGTTAGTCCATCCTTAGTTCTTCTTACTTATGGCACTTAGATGAGTTTGTTAGTCCATCCTTAGTTCTTCTTACTTATGGCACTTAGATGAGTTTGTTAGTCCATCCTTAGTTCTCTTACTTATGACACTTAGATGAGTTTGTTAGTCCATCCTTAGTTCTTCTTACTTATGGCACTTAGATGAGTTTGTTAGTCCATCCTTAGTTCTTCTTACTTATGGCACTTAGATGAGTTTGTTAGTCCATCCTTAGTTCTTCTTACTTATGGCACTTAGATGAGTTTGTTAGTCCATCCTTAGTTCTTCTTACTTATGGCACTTAGATGAGTTTGTTAGTCCATCCTTAGTTCTTGTTACTTATGGCACTTAGATGAGTTTGTTAGTCCATCCTTAGTTCTTCTTACTTATGGCACTTAGATGAGTTTGTTAGTCCATCCTTAGTTCTTCTTACTTATGGCACTTAGATGAGTTTGTTAGTCCATCCTTAGTTCTTCTTACTTATGGCACTTAGATGAGTTTGTTAGTCCATCCTTAGTTCTTCTTACTTATGGCACTTAGATGAGTTTGTTAGTCCATCCTTAGTTCTTCTTACTTATGGCACTTAGATGAGTTTGTTAGTCCATCCTTAGTTCTTCTTACTTATGGCACTTAGATGAGTTTGTTAGTCCATCCTTAGTTCTTCTTACTTATGGCACTTAGATGAGTTTGTTAGTCCATCCTTAGTTCTTCTTACTTATGGCACTTAGATGAGTTTGTTAGTCCATCCTTAGTTCTTCTTACTTATGGCACTTAGATGAGTTTGTTAGTCCATCCTTAGTTCTTCTTACTTATGGCACTTAGATGAGTTTGTTAGTCCATCCTTAGTTCTTCTTACTTATGGCACTTAGATGAGTTTGTTAGTCCATCCTTAGTTCTTCTTACTTATGGCACTTAGATGAGTTTGTTAGTCCATCCTTAGTTCTTCTTACTTATGGCACTTAGATGAGTTTGTTAGTCCATCCTTAGTTCTTCTTACTTATGGCACTTAGATGAGTTTGTTAGTCCATCCTTAGTTCTTCTTACTTATGGCACTTAGATGAGTTTGTTAGTCCATCCTTAGTTCTTCTTACTTATGGCACTTAGATGAGTTTGTTAGTCCATCCTTAGTTCTTCTTACTTATGGCACTTAGATGAGTTTGTTAGTCCATCCTTAGTTCTTCTTACTTATGGCACTTAGATGAGTTTGTTAGTCCATCCTTAGTTCTTCTTACTTATGGCACTTAGATGAGTTTGTTAGTCCATCCTTAGTTCTTCTTACTTATGGCACTTAGATGAGTTTGTTAGTCCATCCTTAGTTCTTCTTACTTATGGCACTTAGATGAGTTTGTTAGTCCATCCTTAGTTCTTCTTACTTATGGCACTTAGATGAGTTTGTTAGTCCATCCTTAGTTCTTCTTACTTATGGCACTTAGATGAGTTTGTTAGTCCATCCTTAGTTCTTCTTACTTATGGCACTTAGATGAGTTTGTTAGTCCATCCTTAGTTCTTCTTACTTATGGCACTTAGATGAGTTTGTTAGTCCATCCTTAGTTCTTCTTACTTATGGCACTTAGATGAGTTTGTTAGCCCATCCTTAGTTCTTCTTACTTATGGCACTTAGATGAGTTTGTTAGTCCATCCTTAGTTCTTCTTACTTATGACACTTAGATGAGTTTGTTAGTCCATCCTTAGTTCTTCTTACTTATGGCACTTAGATGAGTTTGTTAGTCCATCCTTAGTTCTTCTTACTTATGGCACTTAGATGAGTTTGTTAGTCCATCCTTAGTTCTTCTTACTTATGGCACTTAGATGAGTTTGTTAGTCCATCCTTAGTTCTTCTTACTTATGGCACTTAGATGAGTTTGTTAGCCATCCTTAGTTCTTCTTACTTATGGCACTTAGATGAGTTTGTTAGCCCATCCTTAGTTCTTCTTACTTATGGCACTTAGATGAGTTTGTTAGTCCATCCTTAGTTCTTCTTACTTATGGCACTTAGATGAGTTTGTTAGTCCATCCTTAGTTCTTCTTACTTATGGCACTTAGATGAGTTTGTTAGTCCATCCTTAGTTCTTCTTACTTATGGCACTTAGATGAGTTTGTTAGTCCATCCTTAGTTCTTCTTACTTATGGCACTTAGATGAGTTTGTTAGTCCATCCTTAGTTCTTCTTACTTATGGCACTTAGATGAGTTTGTTAGTCCATCCTTAGTTCTTCTTACTTATGACACTTAGATGAGTTTGTTAGTCCATCCTTAGTTCTTCTTACTTATGGCACTTAGATGAGTTTGTTAGTCCATCCTTAGTTCTTCTTACTTATGGCACTTAGATGAGTTTGTTAGTCCATCCTTAGTTCTTCTTACTTATGGCACTTAGATGAGTTTGTTAGTCCATCCTTAGTTCTTCTTACTTATGGCACTTAGATGAGTTTGTTAGTCCATCCTTAGTTCTTCTTACTTATGGCACTTAGATGAGTTTGTTAGTCCATCCTTAGTTCTTCTTACTTATGGCACTTAGATGAGTTTGTTAGCCCATCCTTAGTTCTTCTTACTTATGGCACTTAGATGAGTTTGTTAGTCCATCCTTAGTTCTTCTTACTTATGACACTTAGATGAGTTTGTTAGTCCATCCTTAGTTCTTCTTACTTATGACACTTAGATGAGTTTGTTAGTCCATCCTTAGTTCTTCTTACTTATGGCACTTAGATGAGTTTGTTAGTCCATCCTTAGTTCTTCTTACTTATGCACTTAGATGAGTTTGTTAGTCCATCCTTAGTTCTTCTTACTTATGGCACTTAGATGAGTTTGTTAGTCCATCCTTAGTTCTCCTTACTTATGGCACTTAGATGAGTTTGTTAGTCCATCCTTAGTTCTTCTTACTTATGGCACTTAGATGAGTTTGTTAGTCCATCCTTAGTTCTTCTTACTTATGGCACTTAGATGAGTTTGTTAGTCCATCCTTAGTTCTTCTTACTTATGACACTTAGATGAGTTTGTTAGTCCATCCTTAGTTCTCTTACTTATGGCACTTAGATGAGTTTGTTAGTCCATCCTTAGTTCTTCTTACTTATGACACTTAGATGAGTTTGTTAGTCCATCCTTAGTTCTTCTTACTTATGGCACTTAGATGAGTTTGTTAGTCCATCCTTAGTTCTTCTTACTTATGGCACTTAGATGAGTTTGTTAGTCCATCCTTAGTTCTTCTTACTTATGGCACTTAGATGAGTTTGTTAGTCCATCCTTAGTTCTTCTTACTTATGGCACTTAGATGAGTTTGTTAGTCCATCCTTAGTTCTACTTACTTATGGCACTTAGATGAGTTTGTTAGTCCATCCTTAGTTCTTCTTACTTATGGCACTTAGATGAGTTTGTTAGTCCATCCTTAGTTCTCCTTACTTATGGCACTTAGATGAGTTTGTTAGCCCATCTTTAGTTCTTCTTACTTATGGCACTTAGATGAGTTTGTTAGTCCATCCTTAGTTCTCCTTACTTATGGCACTTAGATGAGTTTGTTAGTACATCCTTAGTTCTCCTTACTTATGGCACTTAGATGAGTTTGTTAGTCCATCCTTAGTTCTCCTTACTTATGACACTTAGATGAGTTTGTTAGTCCATCCTTAGTTCTTCTTATTATGGCACTTAGATGAGTTTGTTAGCCCATCCTTAGTTCTTCTTACTTATGGCACTTAGATGAGTTTGTTAGTCCATCCTTAGTTCTCCTTACTTATGGCACTTAGATGAGTTTGTTAGTCCATCCTTAGTTCTTCTTACTTATGGCACTTAGATGAGTTTGTTAGTCCATCCTTAGTTCTTCTTACTTATGGCACTTAGATGAGTTTGTTAGTCCATCTTTAGTTCTCCTTACTTATGGCACTTAGATGAGTTTGTTAGTCCATCCTTAGTTCTCCTTACTTATGGCACTTAGATGAGTTTGTTAGTCCATCCTTAGTTCTCCTTACTTATGGCACTTAGATGAGTTTGTTAGTCCATCCTTAGTTCTCCTTACTTATGGCACTTAGATGAGTTTGTTAGTCCATCCTTAGTTCTTCTTACTTATGGCACTTAGATGAGTTTGTTAGTCCATCCTTAGTTCTTCTTACTTATGGCACTTAGATGAGTTTGTTAGTCCATCCTTAGTTCTCTTACTTATGGCACTTAGATGAGTTTGTTAGTCCATCCTTAGTTCTTCTTACTTATGGCACTTAGATGAGTTTGTTAGTCCATCCTTAGTTCTTCTTACTTATGGCACTTAGATGAGTTTGTTAGTCCATCCTTAGTTCTTCTTACTTATGGCACTTAGATGAGTTTGTTAGTCCATCCTTAGTTCTTCTTACTTATGGCACTTAGATGAGTTTGTTAGTCCATCCTTAGTTCTTCTTACTTATGGCACTTAGATGAGTTTGTTAGTCCATCCTTAGTTCTTCTTACTTATGGCACTTAGATGAGTTTGTTAGTCCATCCTTAGTTCTTCTTATTTATGGCACTTAGATGAGTTTGTTAGTCCATCCTTAGTTCTTCTTACTTATGGCACTTAGATGAGTTTGTTAGTCCATCTTAGTTCTCCTTACTTATGGCACTTAGATGAGTTTGTTAGTCCATCCTTAGTTCTTCTTACTTATGGCACTTAGATGAGTTTGTTAGTCCATCCTTAGTTCTTCTTACTTATGACACTTAGATGAGTTTGTTAGTCCATCCTTAGTTCTTCTTACTTATGGCACTTAGATGAGTTTGTTAGTCCATCCTTAGTTCTTCTTACTTATGGCACTTAGATGAGTTTGTTAGTCCATCCTTAGTTCTTCTTACTTATGGCACTTAGATGAGTTTGTTAGTCCATCCTTAGTTCTTCTTACTTATGGCACTTAGATGAGTTTGTTAGTCCATCCTTAGTTCTTCTTACTTATGGCACTTAGATGAGTTTGTTAGTCCATCCTTAGTTCTTCTTACTTATGGCACTTAGATGAGTTTGTTAGCCCATCCTTAGTTCTTCTTACTTATGGCACTTAGATGAGTTTGTTAGTCCATCCTTAGTTCTTCTTACTTATTACACTTAGATGAGTTTGTTAGTCCATCCTTAGTTCTTCTTACTTATGGCACTTAGATGAGTTTGTTAGTCCATCCTTAGTTCTCCTTACTTATGGCACTTAGATGAGTTTGTTAGTCCATCCTTAGTTCTTCTTACTTATGGCACTTAGATGAGTTTGTTAGCCCATCCTTAGTTCTTCTTACTTATGGCACTTAGATGAGTTTGTTAGTCCATCCTTAGTTCTCTTATTATGGCACTTAGATGAGTTTGTTAGTCCATCCTTAGTTCTCCTTATTATGGCACTTAGATGAGTTTGTTAGTCCATCCTTAGTTCTCCTTACTTATGACACTTAGATGAGTTTGTTAGTCCATCCTTAGTTCTTCTTACTTATGCACTTAGATGAGTTTGTTAGCCCATCCTTAGTTCTTCTTACTTATGGCACTTAGATGAGTTTGTTAGTCCATCCTTAGTTCTCCTTATTATGGCACTTAGATGAGTTTGTTAGTCCATCCTTAGTTCTCCTTATTATGGCACTTAGATGAGTTTGTTAGTCCATCCTTAGTTCTCCTTACTTATGGCACTTAGATGAGTTTGTTAGTCCATCCTTAGTTCTCCTTACTTATGGCACTTAGATGAGTTTGTTGTCCATCCTTAGTTCTTTTACTTATGGCACTTAGATGAGTTTGTTAGTCCATCCTTAGTTCTCCTTACTTATGACACTTAGATGAGTTTGTTAGTCCATCCTTAGTTCTTGTTATTATGCACTTAGATGAGTTTGTTAGCCATCCTTAGTTCTTCTTACTTATGGCACTTAGATGAGTTTGTTAGTCCATCCTTAGTTCTCCTTACTTATGGCACTTAGATGAGTTTGTTAGTCCATCCTTAGTTCTTCTTACTTATGGCACTTAGATGAGTTTGTTAGTCCATCCTTAGTTCTCCTTACTTATGACACTTAGATGAGTTTGTTAGTCCATCCTTAGTTCTCCTTACTTATGGCACTTAGATGAGTTTGTTAGTCCATCCTTAGTTCTCCTTACTTATGGCACTTAGATGAGTTTGTTAGTCCATCCTTAGTTCTTCTTACTTATGGCACTTAGATGAGTTTGTTAGTCCATCCTTAGTTCTTCTTACTTATGGCACTTAGATGAGTTTGTTAGTCCATCTTAGTTCTCCTTACTTATGGCACTTAGATGAGTTTGTTAGTCCATCCTTAGTTCTCCTTACTTATGGCACTTAGATGAGTTTGTTAGTCCATCTTTAGTTCTCCTTACTTATGGCACTTAGATGAGTTTGTTAGTCCATCTTTAGTTCTCCTTACTTATGGCACTTAGATGAGTTTGTTAGTCCATCTTAGCTCTTCTTACTTATGGCACTTAGATGAGTTTGTTAGTCCATCCTTAGTTCTCCTTACTTATGGCACTTAGATGAGTTTGTTAGTCCATCCTTAGTTCTCCTTACTTATGACACTTAGATGAGTTTGTTAGTCCATCCTTAGTTCTTCTTACTTATGGCACTTAGATGAGTTTGTTAGTCCATTCTTAGTTTCTTACTTATGGCACTTAGATGAGTTTGTTAGTCCATCCTTAGTTCTACTTACTTATGGCACTTAGATGAGTTTGTTAGTCCATCCTTAGTTCTTCTTACTTATGGCACTTAGATGAGTTTGTTAGTCCATCCTTAGTTCTCCTTACTTATGACACTTAGATGAGTTTGTTAGTCCATCCTTAGTTCTTCTTACTTATGGCACTTAGATGAGTTTGTTAGTCCATCCTTAGTTCTTCTTACTTATGGCACTTAGATGAGTTTGTTAGTCCATCCTTAGTTCTTCTTACTTATGACACTTAGATGAGTTTGTTAGTCCATCCTTAGTTCTCTTACTTATGGCACTTAGATGAGTTTGTTAGTCCATCCTTAGTTCTTCTTACTTATGGCACTTAGATGAGTTTGTTAGTCCATCCTTAGTTCTTCTTACTTATGGCACTTAGATGAGTTTGTTAGCCATCCTTAGTTCTTCTTACTTATGGCACTTAGATGAGTTTGTTAGCCCATCCTTAGTTCTTGTTACTTATGGCACTTAGATGAGTTTGTTAGTCCATCCTTAGTTCTTCTTACTTATGGCACTTAGATGAGTTTGTTAGTCCATCCTTAGTTCTTCTTACTTATGACACTTAGATGAGTTTGTTAGTCCATCCTTAGTTCTCTTACTTATGGCACTTAGATGAGTTTGTTAGTCCATCCTTAGTTCTTCTTACTTATGGCACTTAGATGAGTTTGTTAGCCCATCCTTAGTTCTTCTTACTTATGGCACTTAGATGAGTTTGTTAGTCCATCCTTAGTTCTTCTTACTTATGGCACTTAGATGAGTTTGTTAGTCCATCCTTAGTTCTTCTTACTTATGGCACTTAGATGAGTTTGTTAGTCCATCCTTAGTTCTTCTTACTTATGGCACTTAGATGAGTTTGTTAGTCCATCCTTAGTTCTTCTTACTTATGGCACTTAGATGAGTTTGTTAGCCCATCCTTAGTTCTTCTTACTTATGGCACTTAGATGAGTTTGTTAGTCCATCCTTAGTTCTTCTTACTTATGGCACTTAGATGAGTTTGTTAGTCCATCCTTAGTTCTTCTTACTTATGACACTTAGATGAGTTTGTTAGTCCATCCTTAGTTCTTCTTACTTATGGCACTTAGATGAGTTTGTTAGTCCATCCTTAGTTCTTCTTACTTATGACACTTAGATGAGTTTGTTAGTCCATCCTTAGTTCTTCTTACTTATGACACTTAGATGAGTTTGTTAGTCCATCCTTAGTTCTTCTTACTTATGCACTTAGATGAGTTTGTTAGTCCATCCTTAGTTCTTCTTACTTATGGCACTTAGATGAGTTTGTTAGTCCATCCTTAGTTCTTCTTACTTATGGCACTTAGATGAGTTTGTTAGTCCATCCTTAGTTCTTCTTACTTATGGCACTTAGATGAGTTTGTTAGTCCATCCTTAGTTCTTCTTACTTATGACACTTAGATGAGTTTGTTAGTCCATCCTTAGTTCTTCTTACTTATGGCACTTAGATGAGTTTGTTAGTCCATCCTTAGTTCTTCTTACTTATGCACTTAGATGAGTTTGTTAGTCCATCCTTAGTTCTTCTTACTTATGGCACTTAGATGAGTTTGTTAGCCCATCCTTAGTTCTTCTTACTTATGGCACTTAGATGAGTTTGTTAGCCATCCTTAGTTCTTCTTACTTATGGCACTTAGATGAGTTTGTTAGTCCATCCTTAGTTCTTCTTACTTATGGCACTTAGATGAGTTTGTTAGTCCATCCTTAGTTCTCTTACTTATGACACTTAGATGAGTTTGTTAGTCCATCCTTAGTTCTTCTTACTTATGGCACTTAGATGAGTTTGTTAGTCCATCCTTAGTTCTCCTTACTTATGGCACTTAGATGAGTTTGTTAGCCCATCCTTAGTTCTTCTTACTTATGGCACTTAGATGAGTTTGTTAGTCCATCCTTAGTTCTCCTTACTTATGGCACTTAGATGAGTTTGTTAGTCCATCCTTAGTTCTCCTTATTATGGCACTTAGATGAGTTTGTTAGTCCATCCTTAGTTCTCTTACTTATGGCACTTAGATGAGTTTGTTAGTCCATCCTTAGTTCTTCTTACTTATGGCACTTAGATGAGTTTGTTAGTCCATCCTTAGTTCTTCTTACTTATGGCACTTAGATGAGTTTGTTAGTCCATCCTTAGTTCTTCTTACTTATGGCACTTAGATGAGTTTGTTAGTCCATCCTTAGTTCTTCTTACTTATGGCACTTAGATGAGTTTGTTAGTCCATCCTTAGTTCTTCTTACTTATGGCACTTAGATGAGTTTGTTAGCCATCCTTAGTTCTTCTTACTTATGGCACTTAGATGAGTTTGTTAGCCATCCTTAGTTCTTCTTACTTATGGCACTTAGATGAGTTTGTTAGTCCATCCTTAGTTCTTCTTACTTATGACACTTAGATGAGTTTGTTAGTCCATCCTTAGTTCTTCTTACTTATGGCACTTAGATGAGTTTGTTAGTCCATCCTTAGTTCTTCTTACTTATGGCACTTAGATGAGTTTGTTAGCCCATCCTTAGTTCTTCTTACTTATGGCACTTAGATGAGTTTGTTAGTCCATCCTTAGTTCTCCTTACTTATGGCACTTAGATGAGTTTGTTAGTCCATCCTTAGTTCTCTTACTTATGGCACTTAGATGAGTTTGTTAGTCCATCCTTAGTTCTTCTTACTTATGGCACTTAGATGAGTTTGTTAGTCCATCCTTAGTTCTTCTTATTATGGCACTTAGATGAGTTTGTTAGCCCATCCTTAGTTCTTCTTACTTATGGCACTTAGATGAGTTTGTTAGTCCATCCTTAGTTCTCCTTACTTATGGCACTTAGATGAGTTTGTTAGTCCATCCTTAGTTCTTCTTACTTATGGCACTTAGATGAGTTTGTTAGTCCATCCTTAGTTCTTCTTACTTATGGCACTTAGATGAGTTTGTTAGTCCATCCTTAGTTCTCCTTACTTATGGCACTTAGATGAGTTTGTTAGTCCATCCTTAGTTCTCCTTACTTATGGCACTTAGATGAGTTTGTTAGTCCATCCTTAGTTCTCCTTACTTATGGCACTTAGATGAGTTTGTTAGTCCATCCTTAGTTCTCCTTACTTATGGCACTTAGATGAGTTTGTTAGTCCATCCTTAGTTCTTCTTACTTATGGCACTTAGATGAGTTTGTTAGTCCATCCTTAGTTCTTCTTACTTATGGCACTTAGATGAGTTTGTTAGTCCATCCTTAGTTCTTCTTACTTATGGCACTTAGATGAGTTTGTTAGTCCATCCTTAGTTCTTCTTACTTATGGCACTTAGATGAGTTTGTTAGTCCATCCTTAGTTCTTCTTACTTATGGCACTTAGATGAGTTTGTTAGTCCATCCTTAGTTCTACTTACCTATGGCACTTAGATGAGTTTGTTAGCCCATCCTTAGTTCTTCTTACTTATGACACTTAGATGAGTTTGTTAGCCATCCTTAGTTCTTGTTATTTATGCACTTAGATGAGTTTGTTAGTCCATCCTTAGTTCTTCTTACTTATGGACTTAGATGAGTTTGTTAGTCCATCCTTAGTTCTTGTTATTTATGGCACTTAGATGAGTTTGTTAGTCCATCCTTAGTTCTTCTTACTTATGGCACTTAGATGAGTTTGTTAGTCCATCCTTAGTTCTCCTTACTTATGGCACTTAGATGAGTTTGTTAGTCCATCCTTAGTTCTTCTTACTTATGGCACTTAGATGAGTTTGTTAGTCCATCTTAGTTCTCTTACTTATGACACTTAGATGAGTTTGTTAGTCCATCCTTAGTTCTTCTTACTTATGGCACTTAGATGAGTTTGTTAGTCCATCCTTAGTTCTTCTTACTTATGGCACTTAGATGAGTTTGTTAGTCCATCCTTAGTTCTTCTTACTTATGGCACTTAGATGAGTTTGTTAGCCATCCTTAGTTCTTCTTACTTATGACACTTAGATGAGTTTGTTAGTCCATCCTTAGTTCTTCTTACTTATGGCACTTAGATGAGTTTGTTAGTCCATCCTTAGTTCTTCTTACTTATGGCACTTAGATGAGTTTGTTAGCCCATCTTAGTTCTTCTTACTTATGGCACTTAGATGAGTTTGTTAGTCCATCCTTAGTTCTTCTTACTTATACACTTAGATGAGTTTGTTAGTCCATCCTTAGTTCTTCTTACTTATGGCACTTAGATGAGTTTGTTAGCCCATCCTTAGTTCTCCTTACTTATGACACTTAGATGAGTTTGTTAGTCCATCCTTAGTTCTTCTTACTTATTGCACTTAGATGAGTTTGTTAGCCCATCCTTAGTTCTTCTTACTTATGGCACTTAGATGAGTTTGTTAGTCAATTCTTAGTTCTCCTTATTATGGCACTTAGATGAGTTTGTTGTCCATCCTTAGTTCCTTACTTATGGCACTTAGATGAGTTTGTTGTCCATCCTTAGTTCTCCTTACTTATGACACTTAGATGAGTTTGTTAGTCCATCCTTAGTTCTTGTTATTATCGCACTTAGATGAGTTTGTTAGCCATCCTTAGTTCTTCTTACTTATGGCACTTAGATGAGTTTGTTAGTCCATCCTTAGTTCTCTTACTTATGGCACTTAGATGAGTTTGTTAGTCCATCCTTAGTTCTTCTTATTATGGCACTTAGATGAGTTTGTTAGTCCATCCTTAGTTCTTCTTACTTATGGCACTTAGATGAGTTTGTTAGTCCATCTTAGTTCTCCTTACTTATGGCATTTAGATGAGTTTGTTAGTCCATCCTTAGTTCTCCTTACTTATGGCACTTAGATGAGTTTGTTAGTCCATCTTTAGTTCTCCTTACTTATGGCACTTAGATGAGTTTGTTAGTCCATCCTTAGTTCTCCTTACTTATGGCACTTAGATGAGTTTGTTAGTCCATCCTTAGCTTCTTACTTATGGCACTTAGATGAGTTTGTTAGTCCATCCTTAGTTCTCCTTACTTATGGCACTTAGATGAGTTTGTTAGTCCATCCTTAGTTCTCCTTACTTATGACACTTAGATGAGTTTGTTAGTCCATCTTAGTTCTCCTTACTTATGACACTTAGATGAGTTTGTTAGTCCATCCTTAGTTCTCCTTACTTATGTCACTTAGATGAGTTTGTTAGCCCATCCTTAGTTCTTGTTATTTATGGCACTTAGATGAGTTTGTTAGTCCATCCTTAGTTCTCCTTACTTATGGCACTTAGATGAGTGTGTTAGCCCATCCTTAGTTCTTCTTACTTATGGCACTTAGATGAGTTTGTTAGTCCATTCTTAGTTCTCCTTATTATGGCACTTAGATGAGTTTGTTAGTCCATCCTTAGTTCTCCTTATTATGGCACTTAGATGAGTTTGTTAGTACATCCTTAGTTCTCCTTACTTATGACACTTAGATGAGTTTGTTAGTCCATCCTTAGTTCTTGTTATTATCGCACTTAGATGAGTTTGTTAGCCCATCCTTAGTTCTTCTTACTTATGGCACTTAGATGAGTTTGTTAGTCCATCCTTAGTTCTCCTTACTTATGGCACTTAGATGAGTTTGTTAGTCCATCTTAGTTCTTCTTACTTATGGCACTTAGATGAGTTTGTTAGTCCATCCTTAGTTCTTCTTACTTATGGCACTTAGATGAGTTTGTTAGTCCATCTTAGTTCTCCTTACTTATGGCACTTAGATGAGTTTGTTAGTCCATCCTTAGTTCTCCTTACTTATGGCACTTAGATGAGTTTGTTAGTCCATCTTTAGTTCTCCTTACTTATGGCACTTAGATGAGTTTGTTAGTCCATCCTTAGTTCTCTTACTTATGGCACTTAGATGAGTTTGTTAGTCCATCCTTAGTTCTTCTTACTTATGGCACTTAGATGAGTTTGTTAGTCCATCCTTAGTTCTCCTTACTTATGGCACTTAGATGAGTTTGTTAGTCCATCCTTAGTTCTCCTTACTTATGACACTTAGATGAGTTTGTTAGTCCATTCTTAGTTCTCCTTACTTATGACACTTAGATGAGTTTGTTAGTCCATCCTTAGTTCTCCTTACTTATGGCACTTAGATGAGTTTGTTAGCCCATCCTTAGTTCTTGTTATTTATGGCACTTAGATGAGTTTGTTAGTCCATCCTTAGTTCTCCTTACTTATGGCACTTAGATGAGTTTGTTAGTCCATCTTAGTTCTTCTTACTTATGGCACTTAGATGAGTTTGTTAGTCCATCCTTAGTTCTTCTTACTTATGACACTTAGATGAGTTTGTTAGTCCATCCTTAGTTCTTCTTACTTATGGCACTTAGATGAGTTTGTTAGCCCATCCTTAGTTCTCCTTACTTATGACACTTAGATGAGTTTGTTAGTCCATCCTTAGTTCTTCTTACTTATTGCACTTAGATGAGTTTGTTAGCCCATCCTTAGTTCTTCTTACTTATGGCACTTAGATGAGTTTGTTAGTCCATCTTAGTTCTCCTTACTTATGGCACTTAGATGAGTTTGTATATCCTTAATCTCCTTATTATGGCACTTAGATGAGTTTGTTAGTCCATCCTTAGTTCTCCTTACTTATGACACTTAGATGAGTTTGTTAGTCCATCCTTAGTTCTTCTTACTTATGGCACTTAGATGAGTTTGTTAGTCCATCTTAGTTCTCCTTACTTATGGCACTTAGATGAGTTTGTTAGTCCATCCTTAGTTCTCCTTACTTATGGCACTTAGATGAGTTTGTTAGTCCATCTTAGTTCTCCTTACTTATGGCACTTAGATGAGTTTGTTAGTCCATCTTTAGTTCTCCTTACTTATGGCACTTAGATGAGTTTGTTAGTCCATCCTTAGTTCTTCTTACTTATGGCACTTAGATGAGTTTGTTAGTCCATCCTTAGTTCTCTTACTTATGGCACTTAGATGAGTTTGTTAGTCCATCCTTAGTTCTCTTACTTATGACACTTAGATGAGTTTGTTAGTCCATTCTTAGTTCTCCTTACTTATGACACTTAGATGAGTTTGTTAGTCCATCCTTAGTTCTCTTACTTATGTCACTTAGATGAGTTTGTTAGCCCATCCTTAGTTCTTGTTATTTATGGCACTTAGATGAGTTTGTTAGTCCATCCTTAGTTCTCCTTACTTATGGCACTTAGATGAGTTTGTTAGTCCATCCTTAGTTCTCTTACTTATGCACAGATGAGTTTGTTAGTCCATCCTTAGTTCTTGTTATTATTGCACTTAGATGAGTTTGTTAGTCCATCCTTAGTTCTCTTACTTATGGCACTTAGATGAGTTTGTTAGTCCATCCTTAGTTCTCCTTACTTATGGCACTTAGATGAGTTTGTTAGTCCATCCTTAGTTCTCCTTACTTATGGCACTTAGATGAGTTTGTTAGTCCATCCTTAGTTCTCCTTACTTATGACACTTAGATGAGTTTGTTAGTCCATCCTTAGTTCTTCTTACTTATGATGCACTTATGAGAGTTTGTTAGTCCATCCTTAGTTCTTCTTACTTATGGCACTTAGATGAGTTTGTTAGTCCATCCTTAGTTCTCCTTACTTATGGCACTTAGATGAGTTTGTTAGTCCATCCTTAGTTCTACTTACTTATGGCACTTAGATGAGTTTGTTAGTCCATCCTTAGTTCTTCTTACTTATGGCACTTAGATGAGTTTGTTAGTCCATCCTTAGTTCTTCTTACTTATGACACTTAGATGAGTTTGTTAGTCCATCCTTAGTTCTTCTTACTTATTGCACTTAGATGAGTTTGTTAGCCCATCCTTAGTTCTTCTTACTTATGGCACTTAGATGAGTTTGTTAGTCCATCCTTAGTTCTCCTTATTATGGCACTTAGATGAGTTTGTTAGTACATCCTTAGTTCTCTTATTATGGCACTTAGATGAGTTTGTTAGTCCATCCTTAGTTCTCCTTATTATGGCACTTAGATGAGTTTGTTAGTCCATCCTTAGTTCTCCTTATTATGGCACTTAGATGAGTTTGTTTTACATCCTTAGTTCTTCTTACTTATGGCACTTAGATGAGTTTGTTAGTCCATCCTTAGTTCTCCTTACTTATGACACTTAGATGAGTTTGTTAGTCCATCCTTAGTTCTTGTTATTATGGCACTTAGATGAGTTTGTTAGCCCATCCTTAGTTCTTCTTACTTATGGCACTTAGATGAGTTTGTTAGTCCATCCTTAGTTCTCCTTACTTATGGCACTTAGATGAGTTTGTTAGTCCATCCTTAGTTCTTCTTACTTATGGCACTTAGATGAGTTTGTTAGTCCATCCTTAGTTCTCCTTACTTATGACACTTAGATGAGTTTGTTAGTCCATCCTTAGTTCTCCTTACTTATGGCACTTAGATGAGTTTGTTAGTCCATCCTTAGTTCTTCTTACTTATGGCACTTAGATGAGTTTGTTAGCCCATCCTTAGTTCTTCTTACTTATGACACTTAGATGAGTTTGTTAGTCCATCCTTAGTTCTTCTTACTTATGGCACTTAGATGAGTTTGTTAGTCCATCCTTAGTTCTTCTTACTTATGGCACTTAGATGAGTTTGTTAGTCCATCCTTAGTTCTTCTTACTTATGGCACTTAGATGAGTTTGTTAGTCCATCCTTAGTTCTTCTTACTTATGGCACTTAGATGAGTTTGTTAGTCCATCCTTAGTTCTTCTTACTTATGACACTTAGATGAGTTTGTTAGTCCATCCTTAGTTCTTGTTACTTATGGCACTTAGATGAGTTTGTTAGTCCATCCTTAGTTCTTCTTACTTATGGCACTTAGATGAGTTTGTTAGTCCATCCTTAGTTCTTCTTACTTATGGCACTTAGATGAGTTTGTTAGCCCATCCTTAGTTCTTCTTACTTATGGCACTTAGATGAGTTTGTTAGCCATCCTTAGTTCTTCTTACTTATGGCACTTAGATGAGTTTGTTAGTCCATCCTTAGTTCTTCTTACTTATGGCACTTAGATGAGTTTGTTAGTCCATCCTTAGTTCTTCTTACTTATGGCACTTAGATGAGTTTGTTAGTCCATCCTTAGTTCTTCTTACTTATGACACTTAGATGAGTTTGTTAGTCCATCCTTAGTTCTTCTTACTTATGGCACTTAGATGAGTTTGTTAGTCCATCCTTAGTTCTTCTTACTTATGGCACTTAGATGAGTTTGTTAGTCCCATCCTTAGTTCTTCTTACTTATGGCACTTAGATGAGTTTGTTAGTCCCATCCTTAGTTCTTCTTACTTATGGCACTTAGATGAGTTTGTTAGCCCATCCTTAGTTCTTGTTATTATGGCACTTAGATGAGTTTGTTAGTCCATCCTTAGTTCTCTTACTTATGGCACTTAGATGAGTTTGTTAGTCCATCCTTAGTTCTTCTTACTTATGGCACTTAGATGAGTTTGTTAGTCCATCCTTAGTTCTTCTTACTTATGGCACTTAGATGAGTTTGTTAGTCCATCCTTAGTTCTTCTTACTTATGGCACTTAGATGAGTTTGTTAGTCCATCCTTAGTTCTTCTTACTTATGGCACTTAGATGAGTTTGTTAGTCCATCCTTAGTTCTCTTACTTATGGCACTTAGATGAGTTTGTTAGTCCATCCTTAGTTCTTCTTACTTATGGCACTTAGATGAGTTTGTTAGTCCATCCTTAGTTCTCCTTACTTATGGCACTTAGATGAGTTTGTTAGTCCATCCTTAGTTTTCTTACTTATGGCACTTAGATGAGTTTGTTAGTCCATCCTTAGTTCTTCTTACTTATGGCACTTAGATGAGTTTGTTAGTCCATCCTTAGTTCTTCTTACTTATGGCACTTAGATGAGTTTGTTAGTCCATCCTTAGTTCTTCTTACTTATGGCACTTAGATGAGTTTGTTAGTCCATCCTTAGTTCTTCTTACTTATGGCACTTAGATGAGTTTGTTAGTCCATCCTTAGTTCTACTTACTTATGGCACTTAGATGAGTTTGTTAGTCCCATCCTTAGTTCTTCTTACTTATGACACTTAGATGAGTTTGTTAGCCATCCTTAGTTCTTCTTACTTATGGCACTTAGATGAGTTTGTTAGTCCATCCTTAGTTCTTCTTACTTATGGCACTTAGATGAGTTTGTTAGCCCATCCTTAGTTCTCTTATTTATGGCACTTAGATGAGTTTGTTAGTCCATCCTTAGTTCTTGTTACTTATGGCACTTAGATGAGTTTGTTAGTCCATCCTTAGTTCTCCTTACTTATGGCACTTAGATGAGTTTGTTAGTCCATCCTTAGTTCTTCTTACTTATGGCACTTAGATGAGTTTGTTAGTCCATCCTTAGTTCTTCTTACTTATGACACTTAGATGAGTTTGTTAGTCCATCCTTAGTTCTTCTTACTTATGGCACTTAGATGAGTTTGTTAGTCCATCCTTAGTTCTTCTTACTTATGGCACTTAGATGAGTTGTTAGTCCATCCTTAGTTCTTCTTACTTATGGCACTTAGATGAGTTTGTTAGTCCATCCTTAGTTCTTCTTACTTATGACACTTAGATGAGTTTGTTAGTCCATCCTTAGTTCTTCTTACTTATGGCACTTAGATGAGTTGTTAGTCCATCCTTAGTTCTTCTTACTTATGGCACTTAGATGAGTTTGTTAGCCCATCCTTAGTTCTTCTTACTTATGGCACTTAGATGAGTTTGTTAGTCCATCCTTAGTTCTTCTTACTTATGGCACTTAGATGAGTTTGTTAGTCCATCCTTAGTTCTTCTTACTTATGGCACTTAGATGAGTTTGTTAGCCATCCTTAGTTCTCCTTACTTATGACACTTAGATGAGTTTGTTAGTCCATCCTTAGTTCTTCTTACTTATGGCACTTAGATGAGTTTGTTAGCCCATCCTTAGTTCTTCTTACTTATGGCACTTAGATGAGTTTGTTAGTCCATCCTTAGTTCTCCTTACTTATGGCACTTAGATGAGTTTGTTAGTCCATCCTTAGTTCTCTTATTATGGCACTTAGATGAGTTTGTTAGTCCATCCTTAGTTCTCCTTACTTATGACACTTAGATGAGTTTGTTAGTCCATCCTTAGTTCTTGTTACTTATGGCACTTAGATGAGTTTGTTAGCCCATCCTTAGTTCTTCTTACTTATGGCACTTAGATGAGTTTGTTAGTCCATCCTTAGTTCTCCTTACTTATGGCACTTAGATGAGTTTGTTAGTCCATCCTTAGTTCTTCTTACTTATGGCACTTAGATGAGTTTGTTAGTCCATCCTTAGTTCTTCTTACTTATGGCACTTAGATGAGTTTGTTAGTCCATCCTTAGTTCTCCTTACTTATGCACTTAGATGAGTTTGTTAGTCCATCCTTAGTTCTCCTTACTTATGGCACTTAGATGAGTTTGTTAGTCCATCCTTAGTTCTCCTTACTTATGGCACTTAGATGAGTTTGTTAGTCCATCCTTAGTTCTCCTTACTTATGGCACTTAGATGAGTTTGTTAGTCCATCCTTAGTTCTTCTTACTTATGGCACTTAGATGAGTTTGTTAGTCCATCCTTAGTTCTCCTTACTTATGGCACTTAGATGAGTTTGTTAGTCCATCCTTAGTTCTCCTTACTTATGGCACTTAGATGAGTTTGTTAGTCCATCTTAGTTCTCCTTACTTATGACACTTAGATGAGTTTGTTAGTCCATCCTTAGTTCTCCTTACTTATGACACTTAGATGAGTTTGTTAGTCCATCCTTAGTTCTTCTTACTTATGGCACTTAGATGAGTTGTTAGTCCATCCTTAGTTCTCCTTACTTATGGCACTTAGATGAGTTTGTTAGCCATCCTTAGTTCTTCTTACTTATGGCACTTAGATGAGTTTGTTAGTCCATCCTTAGTTCTCTTATTATGGCACTTAGATGAGTTTGTTGTCCATCCTTAGTTCTTCTTACTTATGGCACTTAGATGAGTTTGTTGTCCATCCTTAGTTCTCCTTACTTATGACACTTAGATGAGTTTGTTAGTCCATCCTTAGTTCTTGTTTTATGCACTTAGATGAGTTTGTTAGTCCATCCTTAGTTCTTCTTACTTATGGCACTTAGATGAGTTTGTTAGTCCATCCTTAGTTCTCCTTACTTATGGCACTTAGATGAGTTTGTTAGTCCATCCTTAGTTCTCTTACTTATGGCACTTAGATGAGTTTGTTAGTCCATCCTTAGTTCTCCTTACTTATGGCACTTAGATGAGTTTGTTAGTCCATCCTTAGTTCTCCTTACTTATGGCACTTAGATGAGTTTGTTAGTCCATCCTTAGTTCTTACTTATGGCACTTAGATGAGTTTGTTAGTCCATCCTTAGTTCTCCTTACTTATGGCACTTAGATGAGTTTGTTAGTCCATCCTTAGTTCTCCTTACTTATGGCACTTAGATGAGTTTGTTAGTCCATCCTTAGTTCTCTTACTTATGGCACTTAGATGAGTTTGTTAGTCCATCCTTAGTTCTCCTTACTTATGGCACTTAGATGAGTTTGTTAGTCCATCCTTAGTTCTTCTTACTTATGGCACTTAGATGAGTTTGTTAGTCCATCCTTAGTTCTCCTTACTTATGGCACTTAGATGAGTTTGTTAGTCCATCCTTAGTTCTTCTTACTTATGGCACTTAGATGAGTTTGTTAGTCCATCCTTAGTTCTTCTTACTTATGGCACTTAGATGAGTTTGTTAGTCCATCCTTAGTTCTTCTTACTTATGGCACTTAGATGAGTTTGTTAGTCCATCCTTAGTTCTCCTTACTTATGGCACTTAGATGAGTTTGTTAGTCCATCCTTAGTTCTTCTTACTTATTGCACTTAGATGAGTTTGTTAGTCCATCCTTAGTTCTTCTTACTTATGGCACTTAGATGAGTTTGTTAGTCCATCCTTAGTTCTCCTTACTTATGGCACTTAGATGAGTTTGTTGTCCATCCTTAGTTCTCCTTATTATGGCACTTAGATGAGTTTGTTGTCCATCCTTAGTTCTCCTTACTTATGACACTTAGATGAGTTTGTTAGCCATCCTTAGTTCTTCTTACTTATGGCACTTAGATGAGTTTGTTAGTCCATCCTTAGTTCTCTTACTTATGGCACTTAGATGAGTTTGTTAGTCCATCCTTAGTTCTCCTTACTTATGGCACTTAGATGAGTTTGTTAGTCCATCCTTAGTTCTCTTACTTATGGCACTTAGATGAGTTTGTTAGTCCATCCTTAGTTCTCCTTACTTATGGCACTTAGATGAGTTTGTTAGTCCATCCTTAGTTCTTCTTACTTATGGCACTTAGATGAGTTTGTTAGTCCATCCTTAGTTCTCCTTACTTATGGCACTTAGATGAGTTTGTTAGTCCATCCTTAGTTCTCCTTACTTATGACACTTAGATGAGTTTGTTAGTCCATCCTTAGTTCTCTTACTTATGACACTTAGATGAGTTTGTTAGTCCATCCTTAGTTCTTCTTACTTATGGCACTTAGATGAGTTTGTTAGCCCATCCTTAGTTCTTCTTATTTATGGCACTTAGATGAGTTTGTTAGTCCATCCTTAGTTCTCCTTACTTATGGCACTTAGATGAGTTTGTTAGTCCATCCTTAGTTCTTCTTACTTATGACAAGATGAGTTTGTTAGTCCATCCTTAGTTCTTGTTACTTATTGCACTTAGATGAGTTTGTTAGTCCATCCTTAGTTCTTCTTACTTATGGCACTTAGATGAGTTTGTTAGTCCATCCTTAGTTCTCCTTACTTATGGCACTTAGATGAGTTTGTTAGTCCATCCTTAGTTCTCCTTACTTATGGCACTTAGATGAGTTTGTTAGTCCATCCTTAGTTCTCCTTACTTATGGCACTTAGATGAGTTTGTTAGTCCATCCTTAGTTCTTCTTACTTATATGGCCTTATTAGAGTTTGTTAGTCCATCCTTAGTTCTTCTTACTTATGGCACTTAGATGAGTTTGTTAGTCCATCTTAGTTCTCTTACTTATGGCACTTAGATGAGTTTGTTAGTCCATCTTTAGTTTCTTTACCTTATGCACTTAGAGTTGTTAGTCCATCCTTAGTTCTTCTTACTTATGGCACTTAGATGAGTTTGTTAGTCCATCCTTAGTTCTTCTTACTTATGGCACTTAGATGAGTTTGTTAGTCCATCCTTAGTTCTTCTTACTTATGCACTTAGATGAGTTTGTTAGTCCATCCTTAGTTCTTCTTACTTATGGCACTTAGATGAGTTTGTTAGCCCATCCTTAGTTCTCTTACTTATGGCACTTAGATGAGTTTGTTAGTCCATCCTTAGTTCTCTTTTTATGGCACTTAGATGAGTTTGTTAGTCCATCCTTAGTTCTCCTTACTTATGCACTTAGATGAGTTTGTTAGTCCATCCTTAGTTTTCTCTTATTATGGCACTTAGATGAGTTTGTTAGTCCATCCTTAGTTCTTCTTATTATGCACTTAGATGAGTTTGTTTTCCATCCTTAGTTCTTCTTACTTATGGCACTTAGATGAGTTTGTTAGTCCATCCTTAGTTCTCCTTACTTATGACACTTAGATGAGTTTGTTAGTCCATCTTAGTTTTCTTGTATTTTCTTGCACTTTACTTGTGGCACTTAGAAGTTTGTTAGCCCATCCTTAGTTCTTCTTACTTATGGCACTTAGATGAGTTGTTAGTCCATCCTTAGTTCTTCTTACTTATGCACTTAGATGAGTTTTTAGTCCATCCTTAGTTCTTCTTACTTATGGCACTTAGATGAGTTTGTTAGTCCATCCTTAGTTCTTCTTACTTATGACACTTAGATGAGTTTGTTAGTCCATCCTTAGTTTCTCCTTACTTATGGCACTTAGATGAGTTTGTTAGTCCATCCTTAGTTCTTCTTACTTATGGCACTTAGATGAGTTTGTTAGTCCATCCTTAGTTCTTCTTACTTATGACACTTAGATGAGTTTGTTAGTCCATCCTTAGTTCTTCTTACTTATGGCACTTAGATGAGTTTGTTAGTCCATCCTTAGTTCTTCTTACTTATGACACTTAGATGAGTTTGTTAGTCCATCCTTAGTTCTTCTTACTTATGGCACTTAGATGAGTTTGTTAGTCCATCCTTAGTTCTTCTTACTTATGGCACTTAGATGAGTTTGTTAGCCCATCCTTAGTTCTTCTTACTTATGGCACTTAGATGAGTTTGTTAGTCCATCCTTAGTTCTTCTTACTTATGGCACTTAGATGAGTTTGTTAGTCCATCCTTAGTTCTTCTTACTTATGGCACTTAGATGAGTTTGTTAGTCCATCCTTAGTTCTTCTTACTTATGGCACTTAGATGAGTTTGTTAGCCCATCCTTAGTTTCTTCTTACTTATGGCACTTAGATGAGTTTGTTAGCCCATCCTTAGTTCTTCTTACTTATGGCACTTAGATGAGTTTGTTAGTCCATCCTTAGTTCTTCTTACTTATGGCACTTAGATGAGTTTGTTAGTCCATCCTTAGTTCTTCTTACTTATGGCACTTAGATGAGTTTGTTAGTCCATCCTTAGTTCTTCTTACTTATGACACTTAGATGAGTTTGTTAGCCCATCCTTAGTTCTTCTTACTTATGGCACTTAGATGAGTTTGTTAGTCCATCCTTAGTTCTTCTTACTTATGGCACTTAGATGAGTTTGTTAGCCCATCCTTAGTTCTTGTTATTTATGGCACTTAGATGAGTTTGTTAGTCCATCCTTAGTTCTTCTTACTTATGGCACTTAGATGAGTTTGTTAGCCCATCCTTAGTTCTTCTTACTTATGGCACTTAGATGAGTTTGTTAGTCCATCCTTAGTTCTTTTATTTATGGCACTTAGATGAGTTTGTTAGTCCATCCTTAGTTTTCTTATTTATGGCACTTAGATGAGTTTGTTAGCCCATCCTTAGTTCTTCTTACTTATGGCACTTAGATGAGTTTGTTAGTCCATCCTTAGTTTCTTACTTATGGCACTTAGATGAGTTTGTTAGTCCATCCTTAGTTCTACTTACTTATGACACTTAGATGAGTTTGTTAGTCCATCCTTAGTTCTCCTTACTTATGGCACTTAGATGAGTTGTTAGTCCATCCTTAGTTCTTCTTACTTATGTACTTAGATGAGTTTGTTAGTCCATCCTTAGTTCTTGTTATTTATGGCACTTAGATGAGTTTGTAGTAGTCCATCCTTAGTTCTTCTTACTTATGGCACTTAGATGAGTTTGTTAGTCCATCCTTAGTTCTTCTTACTTATGACACTTAGATGAGTTTGTTAGCCCTTAGTTCTTCTTACTTATGACACTTAGATGAGTTTGTTAGTCCATCCTTAGTTCTTCTTACTTATGACACTTAGATGAGTTTGTTAGTCCATCCTTAGTTCTCTTACTTATGGCACTTAGATGAGTTTGTTAGTCCATCCTTAGTTCTTCTTACTTATGGCACTTAGATGAGTTTGTTAGCCCATCCTTAGTTCTTCTTACTTATGGCACTTAGATGAGTTTGTTAGTCCATCCTTAGTTCTTCTTACTTATGGCACTTAGATGAGTTTGTTAGCCCATCCTTAGTTTCTCCTTACTTATGGCACTTAGATGAGTTTGTTAGCCATCCTTAGTTCTTCTTACTTATGGCACTTAGATGAGTTTGTTAGTCCATCC
>JAVIAB010000008.1:74953177-75123177 GCA_032433765.1 Megaustenia siamemsis
GTGTAAGTGTATTTGACAAGTATTAGTGTAGAAACATTGATTAAAGCATCAATGTTTGATTGTTTAGAATTTGTTGAGAGTAAGAGGTGTTCAATGATAACTGTTTTGTGTAAGTGTATTTAACAAGTATTAGTGTAGAACATTGATTATAGCATGAATGTTTGATTGTTTGATATTGTTGAAGCAAGAGGTATTTTCATTGATAACTGTTGTTTTGTGTAAGAGCATTTGACAAGTATTAGTGTAGAAACATTGATGATAGCATGAATGTTTGATTGTTTAGAATTTGTTGAGAGTAAGAGGTGTTCAATGATAACTGTTTTGTGTAAGTGTATTTGACAAGTATTAGTGTAGAAACATTGATGATAGCATGAATGTTTGATTGTTTAGATATTGTTGAGAGCAAGAGGTGTTCATTGATAACTGTTTTGTGTAAGTGTATTTGACAAGTATTAGTGTAGAAACATTGATGATATCATGAATGTTTGATTGTTTAGATATTGTTGAGAGCAAGAGGTATTTCATTGATAACTGTTTTGTGTAAGAGCATTTGACAAGTATTAGTGTAGAAACATTGATGATAGCATGAATGTTTGATTGTTTAGAATTTGTTGAGAGTAAGAGGTGTTCAATGATAACTGTTTTGTGAAAGTGTATTTGACAAGTATTAGTGTAGAAACATTGATGATAGCATCAATGTTTGATTGTTTAGAATTTGGTTTATTGTTTGGTAACAATATCAATTGGATCATCTTTCCATCTTTCAGCCATTACTGACTTTCACTCCAACATTACTTGGTGACAGTTTTCTTATAAATTCTACCTACAACTTGGTGGCAATTATCTTATAAATTCTACCTACAACTTGGTGGCAATTATCTTATAAGTTCTAACTACAACTTGATGGCAATTATCTTATAAGTTCTACCTACAACTTGGTGGCAATTATCTTATAAGTTCTAACTACAACTTGGTGGCAATTATCTTATAAGTTCTAACTACAACTTGATGGCAATTATCTTATAAGTTCTAACTACAACTTGGTGGCAATTATCTTATAAGTTCTAACTACAACTTGGGGGCAATTATCTTATAAGTTCTAACTACAACTTGGGGACAATTATCTTATAAGTTCTAACTACAACTTGGGGGCAATTATCTTATAAGTTCTAACTACAACTTGGTGGCAATTATCTTATAAGTTCTAACTACAACTTGGTGGCAATTATCTTATAAGTTCTAACTACAACTTGATGGCAATTATCTTATAAGTTCTAACTACACTTGGTGGCAATTATCTTATAAGTTCTAACTACAACTTGGTGGCATTATCTTATAAGTTCTAACTACAACTTGGGGGCAATTATCTTATAAGTTCTAACTACAACTTGGTGGCAATTATCTTATAATTCTAACTACAACTTGGTGGCAATTATCTTATAAGTTCTAACTACAACTTGATGGCAATTATCTTATAAGTTCTACTTACAACTTGGTGGCAATTATCTTATAAGTTCTAACTACAACTTGGGGCAATTATCTTATAAGTTCTAACTACAACTTGATGGCAATTATCTTATAAGTTCTAACTACAACTTGGGGGCAATTATCTTATAAGTTCTGCTTACAACTTGGGGCAATTATCTTATAAGTTCTAACTACAACTTGGGGGCAATTATCTTATAAGTTCTAACTACAACTTGGTGGCAATTATCTTATAAGTTCTAACTACAACTTGGTGGCAATTATCTTATAAGTTCTAACTACAACTTGGTGGCAATTATCTTATAAGTTCTAACTACAACTTGGGGACAATTATCTTATAAGTTCTAACTACAACTTGGGGGCAATTATCTTATAAGTTCTAACTACAACTTGGTGGCAATTATCTTATAAGTTCTAACTACAACTTGGTGGCAATTATCTTATAAGTTCTAACTACAACTTGATGGCAATTATCTTATAAGTTCTAACTACAACTTGGTGGCAATTATCTTATAAGTTCTAACTACAACTTGGTGGCAATTATCTTATAAGTTCTAACTACAACTTGGTGGCAATTATCTTATAAGTTCTAACTACAACTTGGTGGCAATTATCTTATAAATTCTAACTACAACTTGGTGGCAATTATCTTATAAGTTCTAACTACAACTTGATGGCAATTATCTTATAAGTTCTACTTACAACTTGGTGGCAATTATCTTATAAGTTCTAACTACAACTTGGGGGCAATTATCTTATAAGTTCTAACTACAACTTGATGGCAATTATCTCATAAGTTCTAACTACAACTTGGGGGCAATTATCTTATAAGTTCTGCTTACAACTTGGGGGCAATTATCTTATAAGTTCTAACTACAACTTGGGGGCAATTATCTTATAAGTTCTAACTACAACTTGGTGGCAATTATCTTATAAGTTCTAACTACAACTTGGTGGCAATTATCTTATAAGTTCTAACTACAACTTGGGGGCAATTATCTTATAAGTTCTAACTACAACTTGGGGGCAATTATCTTATAAGTTCTAACTACAACTTGATGGCAATTATCTTATAAGTTCTAACTACAACTTGGTGGCAATTATCTTATAAGTTCTAACTACAACTTGATGGCAATTATCTTATAAGTTCTAACTACAACTTGGTGGCAATTATCTTATAAGTTCTAACTACAACTTGGTGGCAATTATCTTATAAGTTCTAACTACAACTTGGTGGCAATTATCTTATAAGTTCTAACTACAACTTGATGGCAATTATCTTATAAGTTCTAACTACAACTTGATGGCAATTATCTTATAAGTTCTAACTACAACTTGATGGCAATTATCTTATAAGTTCTACTTACAACTTGGTGGCAATTATCTTATAAGTTCTAACTACAACTTGGGGCAATTATCTTATAAGTTCTGCTTACAACTTGGGGGCAATTATCTTATAAGTTCTAACTACAACTTGGGGGCAATTATCTTATAAGTTCTGCTTACAACTTGGTGGCAATTATCTTATAAGTTCTAACTACAACTTGGGGGCAATTATCTTATAAGTTCTGCTTACAACTTGGTGGCAATTATCTTATAAGTTCTGCTTACAACTTGGTGGCAGTTTTCTTATAAATTCTACTTACAACTTGATGGCAGTTTTCTTATAAATTCTACTTACAACTTGGTGGCAGTTTTCTTATAAATTCTACTTACAACTTGATAGCAGTTTTCTTATAAATTCTACTTACAACTTGGTGGCAGTTTTCTTATAAATTCTACTTACAACTTGGTGGCAGTTTTCTTATAAATTCTACTTACAACTTGGTGGCAGTTTTCTTATAAATTCTACTTACAACTTGGTGGCAGTTTTCTTATAAATTCTACTTACAACTTGGTGGCAGTTTTTTATAAATTCTACTTACAACTTTGTGGCAGTTTTTGTTATAAATTTTACTTACAACTTGAAGGAAATTTTTAATATAAATTCTACTTACAACTTGAAGGAAATTTTTAATATAAATTCTACTTACAACCTAAAATTCTACTTACAACTTGATGGAAATTTTAAATATAAATTCTACTTATAACTTGATGAAACTTTTATTATAAATTCTACTTACAACTTGATGACAGTTTTCTTATAAATTCTACTTACAACTTGATGACAGTTTTCTTATAAGTTCTACTTACAACTTGATGGAAATTTTTAATATATTTCTTTACAACTTGATGGAAATGTTTAATGTAAATTCTACTTACAACTTGAAGGAAATTTTTATATAAATTCTACTTACAACCTAAAATTCTACTTACAACTTGATGGAAATTTTTAATATAAATTCTACTTACAACTTGATGGAAATTTTAATATAAATTCTACTTACAACTTGATAGAATTTTTAATATAAATTCTACTTACAACTTAAAATTCTACTTACAACTTTAATATAAATTCTTCAAGACATCCAGTTTCTGCAACAGTCAGTCCAAGCCCATCTGTAATATCTTGAACCAACCATTTCCTAGGTCTTCCTTCCTCTCTGATTGACCTAGAACTGTCCTCTCATCTAATGCTAGGAAGTGACATCCAGAGATGTCATGGAGAGTAGCTGACATTTCACTTCTATTTCATTAACTCTTCAGTTAATTAACAGCATGATGGGACGAGGAAACTTTTTGAGAAACATCAATTATAGAACTAGCAGAAATCATTGAACTATGTATAGATTAAGAAATATTGGACATTATAGTGAAAGAAAGCAAAAATAAGGACTCAGCCTTAATAGCAAAAAGGCAGAAGTAATGGTAACAACAAAGAAAAAAGACATCACCTCAGTGCAGAATAAAGACAAGTGGAACAATATTAAAAGAGGTAAATGAATTTAAATATTTAGGAACTTTGTTAACCTCAGACGGAAGATGTACAACAGAGATGAGATGCAGAATGGCTCAGACAAAAGCAGCTTTCCAGAAAATGAGGAGATACTATGCAATCCTTTTTGACAATAGAAACAAGAAAAAGAGTTCTTAAATGTTATGTAGAGCCAGTCTTAACATATGGATGTGAATCATGGACAATAGGACAACAAACAAGAAAATCACTAGAGTCTGTAGAAATGTGGTTTTACAGAAGAATGTTGAGAATACCATGGACAGATAATAAGAGTAATGAAAATGTTCTGAAAGAGGTCAAAGCAAAAAGAGAGCTAATTTCCAATTTAGGAAGAAACAATCATCATTTTTTTGGCCATGTAATGAGAAGAGAACAACTGGAATATATTGTACCAACTGGGAAAATTGAGGGACAAAGAGAAAGAGGGAAGCAAAGAGAAAAAAATAACAGACAGATTAAGAGAATGGCTTGGCAGAAAGTCAACAACAGAAATGATAAAGAACTGTCGAGATCGAAAGTTGTGGAGAGACATGATCACCTACGCCAGTAGGCCCGCTTCTTGAATTTGATGATGATGATGTATAGATTTTAAACATGGACCTATAACATGGAGAAACTCTAGTTGGTCAAGTTGATCAAGATGACATGGTGATCATTTGAAATCATTCCAGTGTGTGGTCATAAGATTTATTAAGATGACATGTTGATTGTTTGAAATCATTCAGGTGGGTAGTCATTAGATTTATCAAAATGACATGTTGATTGTTTTAAATCATTCAGGTGTGTAATCATTAGATTTATGAAAATGACATGTTGATTGTTTGAAATCATTCAGGTGTGTAATCATTAGATTTATCAAAAGGACATGTTGATTGTTTGAAATCATTCAGGTGTGTAATCATTAGATTTATCATAATGACATGTTGATTGTTTGAAATCATTCAGGTGTGTGGTCATTAGATTTATCAAAACAACATGTTGATTGTTTGAAATCATTCAGGTGTGTAATCATTAGATTTATCAAAATAACATGTTGATTGTTTGAAATCATTCAGGTGTGTGGTCATTAGATTTATCAAAATGACATGTTGATTGTTTAAAATCATTCAGGTGTGTAATCATTAGATTTACCAAATGGCATGTTGATCATTTGAAATCATTCAAGTGTGTGGTCATTAGATTTACCAAATGGCATGTTGATCATTTGAAATCATTCAAGTGTGTGGTCATTAGATTTATCAAAATGGCATGGTGATCATTTGAAATCATTCCAGTGTGTGGTCATTAGATTTATCAATAGGACATGTTGATTGTTTGAAATCATTCAGGTGTGTGGTCATTAGATTTATCAAAATGGCATGGTGATCATTTGAAATCATTCAGGTGTGTGGTCATTAGGTTTATCAAAATGACATGTTGATCATTTGAAATCATTCAGGTGTGTGGTAATGTTGCTGGTCTGTGTTCCTGGACACAAGCCATGTCCTTCTTCTATGGCATCAATAAAGAGGTGCTTCCCCTCAAAGTAAGTGCTTCACCTTCTGGCCACTTTCAGATGATTTATTTGTGTGTGCATGAGTGTGTGTGTGTGGTAACATGTTTGGTTAGTGACAGAGAGAGAGAGAGAGAGAGAGAGAGAGAGAGAGAGAGAGAGGCATGCTCCCTACATATAATACATTCATTTGGATTAGCCATTAGCACCAAGAAAACTGAACTCATGCAGGATATAGTGCCTGGGGCCAGAAGTCGTCAACATCTCCTTCTAGTTGATGGTTGAGCCTGGTGAAATAGTCTCCTTCTAGTTGATGGTTGAGCCTGATGAAATAGTCTCCTTCTAGTTGATGGTTGAGCCTGATGAAATAGTCTCCTTCTAGTTGATGGTTGAGCCTGATGAAATAGTCTCCTTCTAGTTGATGGTTGAGCCTGATGAAACAGTCTCCTTCTAGTTGATGGTTGAGTCTGATGAAATAGTCTCCTTCTAGTTGATGGTTGAGCCTGATGAAATAGTCTCCTTCTAGTTGATGGTTGAGCCTGATGAAATAGTCTCCTTCTAGTTGATGGTTGAGCCTGATGAAATAGTCTCCTTCTAGTTGATGGTTGAGCCTGATGAAACAGTCTCCTTCTAGTTGATGGTTGAGTCTGATGAAATAGTCTCCTTCTAGTTGATGGTTGAGCCTGGTGAAATAGTCTCCTTCTAGTTGATGGTTGAGCCTGATGAAATAGTCTCCTTCTAGTTGATGGTTGAGTCTGATGAAATAGTCTCCTTCTAGTTGATGGTTGAGCCTGATGAAATAGTCTCCTTCTAGTTGATGGTTGAGCCTGGTGAAATAGTCTCCTTCTAGTTGATGGTTGAGTCTGATGAAATAGTCTCCTTCTAGTTGATGGTTGAGCCTGGTGAAATAGTCTCCTTCTAGTTGATGGTTGAATCTGATGAAATAGTCTCCTTCTAGTTGATGGTTGAGTCTGATGAAATAGTCTCCTTCTAGTTGATGGTTGAGTCTGATGAAATAGTCTCCTTCTAGTTGATGGTTGAGTCTAATGAAATAGTCTCCTTCTAGTTGATGGTTGAGCCTGGTGAAATAGTCTCCTTCTAGTTGAAGGTTGAGCCTGATGAAATAGTCTCCTTCTAGTTGATGGTTGAGTCTGATGAAATAGTCTCCTTCTAGTTGATGGTTGAGCCTGATGAAATAGTCTCCTTCTAGTTGAAGGTTGAGCCTGATGAAATAGTCTCCTTCTAGTTGATGGTTGAGCCTGGTGAAATAGTCTCCTTCTAGTTGATGGTTGAGCCTGATGAAATAGTCTCCTTCTAGTTGATGGTTGAGTCTGGTGAAATAGTCTCCTTCTAGTTGATGGTTGAGCCTGGTGAAATAGTCTCCTTCTAGTTGAAGGTTGAGCCTGATGAAATAGTCTCCTTCTAGTTGATGGTTGAGTCTGATGAAATAGTCTCCTTCTAGTTGATGGTTGAGCCTGATGAAATAGACTCCTTCTAGTTGATGGTTGAGCCTGATGAAATAGTCTCCATCTAGTTGATGGTTGAGCCTGATGAAATAGTCTCCATCTAGTTGATGGTTGAGCCTGATGAAATAGTCTCCATCTAGTTGATGGTTGAGCCTGATGAAATAGTCTCATTGTATGTGGCAACTTTTTCTAAAGAACCATCGTGAGTACTTGCCTCATAACAATTGATTTGTTTCAAGACAGACATGCTGGTGTACCTGACATAAGTTAGTGATAAAGTCATTGAGAACCAGATTTAGCAAAACCTTGATGTAGCAAGAACCAGATGCAGCAAGAACTTGATGTTGTAAGAACTTGATGTAGTAAGAACCAGATGTAGCAAAACCTTGATATAGCAACAACCAGATGCAGCAAGAACTTGATGTAGCAAAAACTTGATGTTGTAAGAACTTGATGTAGCAAGAACTTGATGTAGCAAAAACCAAATGCAACAAGAACTTGATGTAATAAGAACTTGATGTTGTAAGAACCACATAAACCTTGATGTAGTAAGAACCAGATGTAGCAAGAACTTAATGCAGCAAAAACTTGATGTAGCAAGAACCAGATGTAGCAAAAACTTGATGTAGCAAGAACCAGATGTAGCAAAAACTTGATGCAGCAAGAACTTGATGTAGCAAAAACCAAATGCAACAAGAACTTGATGTAGTAAGAACCAGATGTAGCAAAACCTTGATATAGCAAGAACCAGATGCAATAAGAACTTGATGTAGCAAAAACTTGATGTTGTAAGAGCTTGATGTAGCAAGAACTTGATGTAGCAAAAACTAAATGCAGCAAGAACTTGATGTATTAAGAACTTGATGTAGTAAGAACCAGAAGTAGCAAGAACCAGATGTAGCAAAAACTTGATGCAGCAAGAACCAGATGTAGCAAAAACCAGATGTAGTAAGAACTTGATGTAGCAAGAACTTGATGTAACAAGAACCAGATGCAGCAAGAACTTGATATAGCAAGAACTTGATGTAACAAGAGCCAGATGCAGCAAGAACTTGATGTAGCAAGAATTTGATGTAACAAGAACCAGATGCAGCAAGAACTTGATGTAGCAAGAACCAGATGCAGCAACAAGTTGGTGTAGTAAGAACTTGATGTAGCAAGAACCAGATGCAGCAAGAACTTGATGTAGTAAGAATGTGATGTATTAAGAACTTGATGCAGCAAAAACTTGATGTAGCTAAAACCTGATGTAGCAAGAACGTGATGTAGCAAAAACAAGATGCAGCAAGAACATGATGTAGTAAAAACTTGATATAGCAAGAACATTATGTAGCAAGAATTTGATGTAGCAAGAATCAGATGCAGCAAGAAATTGATGTAGTAAGAACTTGATGTAGTAAGAACTTGATGTAACAAGAACTAGATGTGGCAAGAACTTGATGTAGCAAAAAAACTAGATGTAGCAAGAACTTGATGTAGCAAGAACTTGATGTAGCAAGAATCAGATGCAGCAAGAACTTGATGTAGCAAGAACCAGATGTAGAAATAACTTAATGTAACAAGAACATGGTGTAACAAGAACTAGATGCAGCAAGAACTTGATGTAGCAAGAATTTGATGTAACAAGAACCAGATGCAGCAAGAACTTGATGTAGCAAGAACCAGATGCAGCAACAAGTTGGTGTAGTAAGAACTTGATGTAGCAAGAACCAGATGCAGCAAGAACTTGATGTAGTAAGAATGTGATGTATTAAGAACTTGATGCAGCAAAAACTTGATGTAGCTAAAACCTGATGTAGCAAGAACGTGATGTAGCAAAAACAAGATGCAGCAAGAACATGATGTAGTAAAAACTTGATATAGCAAGAACATTATGTAGCAAGAATTTGATGTAGCAAGAATCAGATGCAGCAAGAAATTGATGTAGTAAGAACTTGATGTAGTAAGAACTTGATGTAACAAGAACTAGATGCGGCAAGAACTTGATGTAGCAAAAAACTAGATGTAGCAAGAACTTGATGTAGCAAGAACTTGATGTAGCAAGAATCAGATGCAGCAAGAACTTGATGTAGCAAGAACCAGATGTAGAAATAACTTAATGTAACAAGAACATGGTGTAACAAGAACTAGATGCAGCAAGAACTTGATGTAACAAAAAACTTGATGTAGCAAGAACTTGATGTAACAAAAATCTAGATGCAGCAAGAACTTGATGTAACAAGAACTAGATGCAGCAAGAAATTGATGTAGCAAAAAACTAGATGTAACAAGAACTTGATGTAGCAAGAACTTGATGTAACAAAAATCTAGATGCAGCAAGAACTTGATGTAACAAGAACTAGATGCAGCAAGAAATTGATGTAGCAAAAAACTAGATGTAACAAGAACTTGATGTAGCAAGAACTTGATGTAACAAAAATCTAGATGCAGCAAGAACTTGATGTAACAAGAACTAGATGCAGCAAGAAATTGATGTAGCAAAAAACTAGATGTAACAAGAACTTGATGTAGCAAGAACCAGATGCAGCAAGAACTTGATTTAACAAGAACCAGATGGAGCAAGAACTTGATGTAGTAAGAACTTAATGTAGCAAGAACCAGATGCAGCAAAACTTAATGTAGCAAGAACTTGATTTAACTAGATTTAGATGCTGCCAGAACTTGATGTAGCAAAAAACTAGATGCAGCAAGAACCTGATGTAACAAGAATTAGATGCAGCAAGAACTTGAGGTAGCAAAAAACTAGATGCAGCAAGAACTTGATGCAGCAAGAACCAGATGCAGCAAGACCAGAATTAGCAAGAACTTGATGTAGCAAGAACCAAATTTAGCAAGAACTTGCTGTAGCAAGAACTAGATTTAGCAAGAACTTGCTGTAGCATGAACCAGATTTAGCAAGAAATTGCTTTAGCAAGAACTTAATGTCGCAAGAGCTTGATGTAGCAAGAGCTTAATGTGGCAAGAACTTGATGTAGCAAGAACTAGATTGAGCATGAAATTGATGTAGCAAGAACCAGATGCAGCAAGAACTTGATGTAGCAAGAACTTGATGTAGCAAGAACTTGATTTAGCAAGAACATGCTGTAACAAGAAGCAGATTTAGTAAGAACTTGACGTAGCAAGAACTTGATGTATCAAGAGCCAGATTTAACAAGTACCTGATGTAGCAAGAACTTGATGTAGCAGGAACCAAATGCAGCAATAACCTAGTGTAACAAGAACCGAATGTAGCAATAACTATGTAGCAAGAAACTGGTGTAACAAGAACCAGATGTAGCAAGAAACTGGTGTAGTAAGAACCAGAAGTAGCAAGAACCAGATGTAGCAAAAACTTGATGCAGCAAGAACTTGATGTAGTAAAACCAGATGTAGTAAGAACAAGATGTAGCAAGAACCAGATGTAGCAAGAAATTGATGTAGCAAGAACTTGATGTAGTAAGAACTTGATGTAGTAAGAACAAGATGTAGCAAGAACCAGATGTAGCAAGAACTTGATGTAGCAAGAACCAGATGTAGCAAGAACTTGATGTAGTAAGAACCAGATGTAGCAAGAACTTGATGTAGCAAGAACTTGATGTAGCAAGAACCAGATGTAGCAAGAACTTGATGTAGTAAGAACCAGATGTAGTAAGAACAAGATGTAGTAAGAACAAGATGTAGCAAGAACTTGATATAGTAAGAACAAGATGTAGCAAGAACCAGATGTAGCAAAAACCAAATGTAGCAAGAACCAGATGTAGCAAGAACAAGATGTAGTAAGAACAAGATGTAGCAAGAACCAGATGTAGCAAGAACCAGATGTAGCAAGAACCAGATGTAGCAAGAACTTGATGTAGCAAGAACCAGATGTAGCAAGAACTTGATGTAGTAAGAACCAGATGTAGCAAGAACTTGATGTAGTAAGAACCAGATGTAGCAAGAACTTGATGTAGTAAGAACCACATGAAGCAGGAACCTGATGTGCCAAAGTTAGATGTGTTCTTGGTGTCATAATGCATCTTTTTCTTTTAAATTAAGAAAGAGAAGAAGATTTGGAGAATCAGAGATTATTCTTCTTTGTTATTAACTGAAGAGATTATTCCTCTTTGTTATTAACTGAAGAGATTATTCCTCTTTGTTATTAACTGAAGAGATTATTCCTCTTTGTTATTAACTGAGTCTTGCACATTTGAACAGAATCTTGATATATGTGATGTCAACACTGAAACTATTCTTGATTGTTCCATCTTTTGCCTGTGAGTTAAAGTATTTGTCAATAATGGTATTGTGTTGCGGCTGAGAGAATTATTTATCAATAATGGGATTGTGTTGCGACTGAGAGAATTATTTGTCAATAATGAGATTGTGTTGCGGCTGAGAGAATTATTTGTCAATAATGAGATTGTGTTACGACTGAGGGACTTATTTGTCAATAATGGTATTGTGTTGCGGCTGAGAGAATTATTTATCAATAATGGGATTGTGTTGCGACTGAGAGAATTATTTGTCAATAATGAGATTGTGTTACGACTGAGGGATTTATTTGTCAATAATGGTATTGTGTTGTGGCTGAGAGAATTATTTGTCAATAATGGTATTGTGTTGCGGCTGAGAGAATTATTTATCAATAGTGGTATTGTGTTGCGGCTGAGAGAATTATTTATCAATAGTGGTATTGTGTTGCGGCTGAGAGAATTATTTGTCAATAATGAGATTGTGTTACGACTGAGGGTATTATTTGTCAATAATGGAATTGTGTTGCAGTTGAGAGAATTATTTATCAATAATGGGAATGTGTTACGACTGCGAGAATTATTTGTCAATAATGGGATTGTGTTACGACTGAGAGAAGTATTTGTCAATAATGGGATTGTGTTGCGGCTGAGAGAATTATTTGTCAATAATAAGATTGTGTTGTGGCTGAGAGAAGTATTTGTCAATAATGAGATTGTGTTATGACTGAGAGAATTATTTGTCAATAATGGTATTGTGTTGTGGCTGAAAAAAGTATTTGTCAATAATGAGAATGAGTTGTGGCTGAGAGAAGTATTTGTCAATAATGGTATTGTGTTGTGGCTGAAAAAAGTATTTGTCAATAATGAGAATGAGTTGTGGCTGAGAGAAGTATTTGTCAATAATGGGATTGTGTTGTGGCTGAAAAAAGTATTTGTCAATAATGAGAATGAGTTGTGGCTGAAAAAAGTATTTGTCAATAATGGGATTGTGTTGCAATTGAAAGAAGTAATTGTCAATAATGGGATTGTGTTGCGAATGAGAGAAGTGTTTGTCAATAATGAGATTGAGTTGCAATTGAAAGAAGTAATTGTCAATAATGGGATTGTGTTGCGAATGAGAGAAGTGTTTGTCAATAATGAGATTGTGTTGCAATTAAAAGAAGTATTTGTCAATAATGGGATTGTGTTGTGAATGAGAGAAGTGTTTGTCAATAATGAGATTGTTTTGCAATTAAAAGAAGTTTTTATCAGTTGTATTGAAAGTTCATTTTGTTCTTGTGATAGGCTAACTTAATAAAGCAAGAAGCAAGGTTAAAAGTTGCCAGTGTGGAGCTTTCAGATGTCCAGAAAACTTTAGATGAGAAACAAGCAGAACTGAATATTGTGCAAGCAAAATATGACTCAGCCATGTCAAAAAAAAAAGGTATTTTTATTGTAATCTGTCTGTCTGCTTGTCGTCTTTTTGAATTAGACAGATGGGGAAAGTGGGGGGGGGGGGGGGGGGTGTAAGGTATAAAATGTAGCTTTATCAGTGGCTGACCAAGGTCTAGACCCACAGGGAAGTGACGTTTTTCTTTTTTTTCCTTTCTTGAGTATCCAGCATATTATCGTCATGTAGTTAGATTTCTGTGTATATCCTTATATATATTTTTGTGTTGTTTGTTGTTCCAGCTGAAGGCCTACTTGGCTGAAACGTCAGCTTTTGTTTTGTTTCTTACTTAAGTAAAGCTGTTATCAAATATCAGACCTTGCACAGGACCCACAATGTATCTCACCACATATCACTATTCTGAGTGAGCCTCTGAACCTTGTGCTTCTCTAGATTAGCCTCTTTTTCTTTACCCTCTAGTTCCCATTTGACCACCTTCTTCTCTTGATTATTAGATTAACGACAGCCTGTGTATAGATCACTATGCATTTTTGCATGTGCTCTTAAATTTTCCATGACGGTATGACTTATCATTTAATATAATGCAGGTAATATGGTTTCCTTAAAGCAGCAACTCTCTTTGATCTTTGTCGACTTAGTAATTATTGTGTCCCAAAAAATATAGATATTACAGTAATTGAACAACTTCTAGACTTTTGATATGTTACAGTAATTGGATAACTTCTAGACTTTTGATATGTTACAGTAATTGGACAACTTCTAGACCTTTGATATGTTACAATAATTGGACAACTTCTAGACCTTTGATATGTTACAATAATTGGACAACTTCTAGACTTTTGATATGTTACAATAATTGGACAACTTCTAGACCTTTGATATGTTACAATAATTGGACAACTTCTAGACCTTTGATATGTTACAGTAATTGGATAACTTCTAGACTTTTGATATGTTACAGTAATTGGATAACTTCTAGACTTTTGATATGTTACAATAATTGAACAACTTCTAGACTTTTGATATGTTACAATAATTGGATAACTTCTAGACTTTTGATATGTTACAATAATTGGACAACTTCTAGACTTTTGATATGTTACAATAATTGAACAAATTCTAGACCTTTGATATATTACAGTAATTGAACAACTTCTAGACTTTTGATATGTTACAATAATTGAACAACTTCTAGACTTTTGATATGTTACAATAATTGAACAACTTCTAGACTTTTGATATGTTACAATAATTGAACAACTTCTAAACCTTTGATATGTTACAATAATTGAACAACTTCTAGACTTTTGATATATTACAATAATTGGACAACTTCTACACTTTTGATTTGTTACAATAATTGGACAACTTCTAGACCTTTGATATATTACAGTAATTGAACAACTTCTAGACTTTTGATATGTTACAATAATTGAACAACTTCTAGACTTTTGATATGTTACAATAATTGAACAACTTCTAGACTTTTGATATGTTACAATAATTGAACAACTTCTAGACCTTTGATATGTTACAGTAATTGAACAACTTCTAGACTTTTGATATGTTACAATAATTGAATAATTTCTAGACTTTTGATATGTTACAATAATTGAACAACTTCTAGACTTTTGATATGTTACAATAATGGAACAACTTCTAGACTTTTGATATGTTACAATAATTGAACAACTTCTAGACTTTTGATATGTTACAATAATTGAACAACTTCTAGACCTTTGATATGTTACAGTAATTGAACAACTTCTAGACTTTTGATATGTTACAATAATTGAACAATTTCTAGACTTTTGATATGTTACAATAATTGAACAACTTCTAGACTTTTGATATGTTACAATAATTGAACAACTTCTAGACCTTTGATATGTTACAATAATTGAACAACTTCTAGACCTTTGATATGTTACAATAATTGGACAACTTCTAGACTTTTGATATATTACAATAATTGAACAACATCTAGACTTTTGATATGTTACAATAATTGAACAACTTCTAGACTTTTGATATGTTACAATAATTGAACAACTTCTAGACTTTTGATATGTTACAGTAATTGAACAACTTCTAGACCTTTGATATGTTACAGTAATTGAACAATTTCTAGACCTTAGATATGTTACAATAATTGAACAATTTCTAGACTTTTGATATGTTACAATAATTGAACAACTTCTAGACTTTTTATATGTTACAGTAATTGAACAACTTCTAGACCTTTGATATGTTACAGTAATTGAACAACTTCTAGACTTTTGATATGTTACAGTAATTGAACAACTTCTAGACTTTTGATATGTTACAATAATTGGACAACTTCTAGACTTTTGATATGTTACAATAATTGACAACTTCTAGACTTTTGATATGTTACAATAATTGAACAACTTCTAGACTTTTGATATGTTACAGTAATTGGACAACTTCTAGACCTTTGATATGTTACAATAATTGGACAACTTCTAGACTTTTGATATGTTACAGCAATTGAACAACTTCTAGACTTTTGATATGTTACAATAATTGAACAACTTCTAGACTTTTGATATGTTACAATAATTGGACAACTTCTAGACTTTTGATATGTTACAATAATTGAACAACTTCTAGACTTTTGATATGTTACAATAATTGAACAACTTCTAGACTTTTGATATGTTACAATAATTGAACAACTTCTAGACTTTTGATATGTTACAATAATTGGACAACTTCTAGACTTTTGATATGTTACAATAATTGGACAACTTCTAGACCTTTGATATGTTACAATAATTGGACAACTTCTAGACTTTTGATATGTTACAATAATTGGACAACTTCTAGACTTTTGATATGTTACAATAATTGGACAACTTCTAGACTTTTGATATGTTACAATAATTGAACAACTTCTAGACTTTTGATATGTTACAATAATTGAACAACTTCTAGACTTTTGATATGTTACAATAATTGAACAACTTCTAAACCTTTGATATGTTACAATAATTGAACAACTTCTAGACTTTTTATATGTTACAATAATTGAACAACTTCTAGACTTTTGATATGTTACAATAATTGGACAACTTCTAGACTTTTGATATGTTACAATAATTGGACAACTTCTAGACTTTTGATATGTTACAATAATTGGACAACTTCTAGACCTTTGATATGTTACAATAATTTGACAACTTCTAGACTTTTGATATGTTACAATAATTGGACAACTTCTAGACTTTTGATATGTTACAATAATTGAACAACTTCTAGACTTTTGATATGTTACAATAATTGAACAACTTTTAGACCTTTGATATGTTACAATAATTGGACAACTTCTAGACTTTTGATATGTTACAATAATTGGACAACTTCTAGACTTTTGATATGTTACAATAATTGAACAACTTCTAGACTTTTGATATGTTACAATAATTGAACAACTTCTAGACTTTTGATATATTACAATAATTGGACAACTTCTAGACTTTTGATATGTTACAATAATTGGACAACTTCTAGACTTTTGATATGTTACAATAATTGGACAACTTCTAGACTTTTGATATGTTACAATAATTGAACAACTTCTAGACTTTTGATATGTTACAATAATTGGACAACTTCTAGACTTTTGATATGTTACAATAATTGAACAACTTCTAGACCTTTGATATGTTACAATAATTTGACAACTTCTAGACTTTTGATATGTTACAGTAATTGGACAACTTCTAGACTTTTGATATGTTACAATAATTGAACAACTTCTAGACTTTTGATATGTTACAATAATTGGACAACTTCTAGACTTTTGATATGTTACAATAATTGGACAACTTCTAGACTTTTGATATGTTACAATAATTGGACAACTTCTAGACTTTTGATATGTTACAATAATTGAACAACTTCTAGACTTTTGATATGTTACAATAATTGGACAACTTCTAGACTTTTGATATGTTACAATAATTGGACAACTTCTAGACTTTTGATATGTTACAATAATTGAACAACTTCTAGACCTTTGATATGTTACAATAATTGAACAACTTCTAGACTTTTGATATGTTACAATAATTGAACAACTTCTAGACCTTTGATATGTTACAATAATTGAACAACTTCTAGACTTTTGATATATTACAATAATTGGACAACTTCTAGACTTTTGATATGTTACAATAATTGGACAACTTCTAGACTTTTGATATGTTACAATAATTGGACAACTTCTAGACTTTTGATATGTTACAATAATTGAACAACTTCTAGACTTTTGATATGTTACAGTAATTGGACAACTTCTAGACTTTTGATATGTTACAATAATTGAACAACTTCTAGACTTTTGATATGTTACAATAATTGGACAACTTCTAGACTTTTGATATGTTACAGTAATTGGACAACTTCTAGACTTTTGATATGTTACAATAATTGAACAACTTCTAGACTTTTGATATGTTACAATAATTGGACAACTTCTAGACTTTTGATATGTTACAATAATTGGACAACTTCTAGACTTTTGATATGTTACAATAATTGAACAACTTCTAGACTTTTGATATGTTACAGTAATTGGAAAACCATCAATAATGTTCTTATCTGTTGTCTGTTTGTCATTGATTCATAAAGAGCTCATTTTTGTTTACCATCATTGTCAATTATGTTTTCCATATTTTTTTCCCCAATCTTTGGAATGCAGAAGATGTTATTTTGCACCTCACTTATGTTGTGCATCTGCTATCTGAAGGTATCCCATTTAATTGTGCATTTAGGAGATACCTTGTTCTTTATTGTGCCCATTACTTCTGTCTTGTTTGTTTCTAAGGCTAACACCTTACATCATTATAATGGTCATCAGCATTTGTCCAACACATGTTCACTTTATTTTTGTCGTCTACTTCTTCTTTCACATTTTTCTCATTGAGCGTGGGATTTCTCTTGATGTCTCTTATTTTCAATCTTTCAGTGGCTCCTTTTTTCATGCTTTGTATTTTCTCTATTATATTGTGTCTGTTCTGTATCAATATTTTCTCTTTCTTGTGTACCTGTTAGTCTGATGTAAGTAAAACTAGATTTTAACCAACTCAGTGGTCTAGAGGTAAGACATTGGCCTCTAGACAGGAAGACCCAATTTTAATCTTTCCACCAGCAGTGGGAATTTTTCTTTGAATCTGTGGTTTCCTCATGGCTTTAGTCTCCCCTGCTCTCTGAGTAGTGAGATCTAATATCAGGCCCTCTCTGGTAACAGTGAAAAACATGAGGTCCCAAATGGACATTTGAGAAGCCTCGACAGTTACAAATTAAAAGAGTATGCCAAAGATGGTTGCTAGCCAGCAACAGTTATGAGACCAGTCTAGCCATGCTGAAGATGGATGTGTCGGACAGCGAGTATAGCATCTTTGCCATAATCTAGCAACCCAACATGCCCACTTAATGAGTAATGCAATGAAAAAGAAGAGAAGAACTTGATGTTAATTGTTGCTCAGTTTTCCTTATCTATAAACTTATTCAGAGCTTCCCTGTGGCTGGTACATGATGGCTGTTGAAATGTGCTCCTGGTCTAGTTTCGACAAATATTTGACTGTTTCTGAATATGTTTATTAGTGTGTAGTCAATTTGTTCACAAATGTTGTTTCTTAGCTTATCCATATCCAAAGCTGAAATAATGTCACTTAAACCATATGTTTCCTATCATTAGCTTATGCATTTAGGCCCATTCAGTGTGTCACCTCTATCATTTCTGTCTCTTAAACTACATTTTTTTCGTTATGCATTGAAATCTTCTAGAACCTAGGAAGTCTCATATGGTTTGCACAGTTCAAGTGCCATATTGAGTTCAAAGTCAACAGCAGCCTCTGTTTCCTGTCTGCACTTAGTGTGTTAACTTGTATAAGTTTAGTATCTATTAGTCTTCCTTTGTGTTGAACTTAAAGGGCTCAGTTGGATATTACCTAGAGACCTGTTTTATTTTCTTGCTTATTCTGCATCTAAGATGATTTCTACTCTTCCTTGGTGACTAGTGCCTATTTATCAAAATGTATGATTTGTTAGTGATTAAGTTTGTGTTCTACTAGTGATTAAATCTGTGTTCTACCTGTGATAATATCTGTGTTTTTACTAGTGATTAAGTCTGTGTTCTATCTATCTATCTATTGTCCTTTCGAGCTGAAGATGGCACATAGGGCAGAACCACAATTTCAAAAACAGAAACCTTGTGTGCCAAAGTGGCACATATTGCTGAGATCACTGCTCTAAAATATATGGCACTGTTTCCATAACAATACTTTTTACAATGACAGCTTGTCAAGCCATCGATCAACCTCCTTAGTCGCCTCTTACGACATGCCTGGAAGGTCACAGTGTCACTATTCTTTACTTCCCTCATAATGAGGCCCCGGTAACACACAGTAGACTGTGTTCTACTAGCGATTAAATCTGTGTTCTTCTTGTGATTAAATCTGTGCTTTTACTAGTGATTAAGTCTGTGTTCTACTAGTGATTAAATCTGTGTTTTTGCTAGTGATTAAGTCTGTGTTCTACTAGTGATTAAATCTGTATTTTTATTAGTGATTATTAGTGAAAAATCTGATTCATCAACAAACCCACTCGACATAACAGCTTTAAATCAAAAAGATATTAAAGATACCTATACAATACAAGTAAAGAACACATACCAGAAGCTGCTAGAGGAAGGAATTGAACAATACAGAAGAGAAAATCCTGATGAAAAAGTAACAACCAAATGGCAATGCATAAAGAAAAGCATACAAAAAGCCTGCGACACCTTACCCAAAAGAGAAAAGAATAAAAAACAAAAATGGATAACTAACACCATCTTAGAAAAAATGGAAGAAAGGAGACAAGCGAAGAACACTGCCCAATATAATAAAATAGATAATGAGATACGCAAAATGTGCAAAAAGGCAAAAGAAGACTGGCTCAGCCAAAAATGTAGAGAAATAGAAACTATGGAAAGCAAACAAGACCTAAGAGGAATGCACACAGAAATAAAGAGAATGACTAATAAAAATAAAAAAGCCACAGAAGGTGGATGCATTGCTGACAAAAAAGGAAAAATGCTAACAGACAATAAGGATATCATAGATAGATGGCAGGAATATATAACAGAACTATTTCATGATCAAAGGGACAAGAAACCAGTTATAAAATGTACATCAGGCTATAAAATCTTAAAATCTGAGGTGGAAAAAGCTATAAAAACAATGAAAAGGGGAAAAGCAGCAGGACCTGAAAGCATACAGATAGAGATGATACAGGCACTTGAAGATTTTGGCATTGAAGTGATTACAGACATATGCAACGACATATACCACACAGGATACATACCAAATGAACTAAAAACATCAACTTTCATTGCATTGCCTAAAAAGAATGGTGCAGTTGAATGCAGTGACTTTAGAACAATAAGCCTAATGAGCCATGTTACAAAAATCTTGCTAAAAGTTATACAAGGAAGATTCAGAATAAAATCAATACTGAATTAGAATAGCAGCAATTTGGATTTAGGAAAAATAGCGGGACAAAAGAAGCCATATTCTGTATGAGAACATTAATCGAAAAATACACAGAAGTAAACAAAGCAATATATGCCTGCTTCATAGACTACACCAAAGCTTTTGATAGAGTACACCACAAACAACTTATAGAATGCCTAAAAGAGATACATCTAGATGACATGGATATACGACTAATATGCAATCTATACTGGGAGCAAACAGCAATAATAAAATATAACAAAGAGTTCTCTACACCCATTGATATAAAAAGAGGAGTAAGACAAGGATGCATCCTATCACCAAGCTTGTTCAATCTATACACTGAGCAAATCTTTAAAAACATCATAGAGATGCCAGGCCTACAAATTAATGGAAAGATAATCAATAACCTAAGATATGCTGATGATACTGTACTACTAGCAGAAAATCCTAAAGACCTACAACAATTACTTAATGAAATAAACACGACAAGCAAAAAATATGGACTAGATATGAATATCAAAAAGACTAAAACTATGATCATAAACAAAGAAAATACTCAAAACCCACAAGTGGATATCAAAATTGAAGGAATAGACCTTGAGACAGTTCAGAACTATAACTACCTTGGACATACTATAACCAGTGATGGAAAATGTACAACTGAAATAAACAAAAGAATAGGAATGGCAAAAAGTAATTTTAATGTCATGAAGGACATACTAACATCAAAACAAATAACACCAGAGCTAAAACTAAGAATAGCAAAATGTTACATCTTCTCAATATTCCTATATGGTGCTGAAACATGGACATTAGACAAGAAAACAGAACAGAGAATTGAAGCCTTTGAAATGTGGATATATAGAAGAATAGGTAGAATTGGATGGAAGGAAAAGAAAAGAAATGACAAAGTCTTAAAACAACTAAAAATGAAAAGAGAACTTCTGAACACAATTAGAACAAGACAAATGCGATTCTTAGGCCATGTTAAAAGACACAACAGCCTACTGAAAGTGATCCTGGAGGGGAAAATACAAGGTAAAAGAGGCAGAGGCAGACCAAGATTAACATGGACGAGTAACATCAAAAGATGGACAAATCAACCGATGACAACCTGCACCATCAAAGCAAGAGATAGAGCAAAATGGCGCTCCATGGTAGCCAACCTTCGTTGCGGAGACGGCACTCAATGATGATGATTAGTGATTAAGTCTATGTTTCCACTAGTGATGAAATCTATGTTTCTACTAGTGATTAAATCTGTGTTTTTATTAGTGATTAAGTCTGTGTTCTACTAGTGATGAAATCTATGTTTTTATTAGTGATTAAGTCTATGTTTCTACTAGTGATTAAGTCTGTGTTCTACTAGTGATTAAATCTGTGTTTTTGCTAGTGATTAAGTCTGTGTTCTACTAGTGATTAAATCTGTATTTTTATTAGTGATTAAGTCTATGTTTCTACTAGTGATGAAATCTATGTTTCTACTAGTGATTAAATCTGTGTTTTTATTAGTGATTAAGTCTGTGTTCTACTAGTGATTAAATCTTTGTTTCTACTAGTGATTAAGTCTATGTTCTACTAGTGATGAAATCTATGTTTCTACTAGTGATTAAGTCTATGTTCTACTAGTGATGAAATCTATGTTTCTACTAGTGATTAAGTCAATGTTCTGTTAGTTATTGATGATGAAATAAACAGCCGAATTGGTAAGGCAGCTACGACTTTCTGCAAACTCACAGTAAGGGCCTGAAACTACACGAAACTTACACTAAAGACCAAACTCTTAATATATCAAACTTGTGTGCTTGGTATATATTTTTATATGGATCTGAAACCTGGACAACATATTCAAATGACGAAAAAAGACTAAATGTCTTCCACATGTGATGTCTCTGCAGAATAATGCACATCAAATGGCAGGATAAAATAACCAACTTAACTGTCCAGCAACGTGCTAAGACACCAACAACCATGTCGATGCTCATATGTCGAAGACTAAGTCGGCTGTGGCACATCCAGCGAATAGAAGAAAAATGCATCCCCAAGCAAATACTATATGGTGAACTAATACATGGAAAAAGACAAATCAACAGACTTAAACTATGATATAGAGATATCTGTAAATCATCTTTGAATGACTTCTCCATCTTTGAAAATGACTGGGAACAATATGGCAAGTGATCACACATCATGGAGAGCATGTATAAGAAATGGTATAACATCATTTGTGGCTGTGCTAAGGCAAAACTTAGAAGAGAAAAGACTCATGAAAAAGGATGGAAAACCCTGTGGATCAGAGGGACTGACTTGTTCATTCTGTGGTCGTGTATGTTCGCCAAACATTGGTCGAATTAGCCACGAGAGAACAACAAAACCTAACAAAAAATGCACAATAGCCTTCACTAAACCGTCTGACAAGACAAAATGGTCCATATATGTTAGTGATTAAGTCTGTTTTCTACTAGTGAATAAATCTGTATTTTTACTAGTGATTAAGTCTATGTTCTGTTAGTGTTTAAGTCTGTGTCTTGTTAGTGATTATTAAGTCTTTGATCAAAATGCTATTAATCAAATAGGCCTTGATGGATGATGCAGAGATGTGCAGAAACAAGATGAGTGCTGCCACACAGCTCATTGGTGGTCTAGGAGGAGAACAGATTCGGTGGACAGCCCAGAGCTTAGAATTCCGTGATCAGATTACTCGGTGAGAAATTGCACTTATCATCTAAAGTAGTTATTCATTTTTATTAATAATCATCTTTAAAAATTCTCCATTCCAATGTGTTTTATTGTTCAATGTTTGTCTGTTCTCTATCCTAGTGTATCTTACTGTTCAGTGTTAGTCTGTTCTCTATCCTAGTGTATCTTATTGTTCAGTGTTAGTCTATTCTATATTCAAGTGTGTCTTATTGTTAAATGTTAGTCTATTCTCTAGCCTAGTGTGTCTTATTGTTCAATGTTAGTCTGTTCTATATCCAAGTGTATCTTACTGTTCAGTGTTAGTCTGTTCTCTATCCTAATGTATCTTATTGCTCAGTGTTAGTCTATTCTATATTCAAGTGGTCTTATTGTTAAATGTTAGTCTATTCTCTAGCCTAGTGTATCTTATTGTTCAATGTTAGTCTGTTCTATATCCTAGTGTATCTTATTGTTCAATGTTAGTCTGTTCTATATTCTAGTGTCTTATTGTTCAATGTTAGTCTGTTCTATATCCTAGTGTATCTTATTGTTCAATGTTAGTCTGTTCTATATCCTAGTGTGTCTTATTGTTCAATGTTAGTCTATTCTCTATCCTAGTGTGTCTTATTGTTCAAAGTTAGTCTATTCTCTATCCTAGTGTGTCTTATTGTTCAAAGTTAGTCTATTCTCTATCCTAGTGTGTCGTATTGTTCAATGTTAGTCTGTTCTATATCCTAGTATGTCTTATTGTTCAATGTTAGTCTATTCTATATCCTAGTGTGACTTATTATTCAATGTTAGTCTATTCTCTATCCTAGTGTGTCTTATTGTTCAATGTTAGTCTGTTCTATATCCTAGTGTGTCTTATTGTTCAATGTTAGTTTGTTCTATATCCTAGTGTATCTTATTGTTCAATGTTAGTCTATTCTCTATCCTAGTGTGTCTTATTGTTCAGTGTTAGTCTGTTCTATATCCTAGTGTGTCTTATAGTTCAGTGTTAGTCTGTTCTATATCCTAGTGTATCTTATAGTTCAGTGTTAGTCTATTCTCTATCCTAGTGTGTCTTATTGTTCAATGTTAGTCTGTTCTATATCCTAGTGTGTCTTATAGTTCAATGTTAGTCTGACCTATATCCTAGTATGTCTTATTGTTCAGTGTTAGTCTGTTCTATATCCTAGTGTGTCTTATTGTTCAGTGTTAGTCTGTTCTATATCCTAGTGTGTCTTATTGTTCAGTGTTAGTCTGTTCTATATCCTAGTGTGTCTTATAGTTCAGTGTTAGTCTGTTCTATATCCTAGTGTGTCTTATTGTTCAGTGTTAATCTGTTCTATATCCTAGTGTGTCTTATTGTTCAATGTTAGTCTGTTCTATATCCTAGTGTGTCTTATTGTTCAGTGTTAGTCTGTTCTCTACCCTAGTGTGTCTTATAGTTCAGTGTTAGTCTGTTCTATATCCTAGTGTTTCTTAGAGTTCAGTGTTAGTCTGTTCTATTTCCTAGTGTGTCTTATTGTTCAATGTTAGTCTGTTCTATATCCTAGTGTATCTTATTGTTCAATGTTAGTCTGTTCTATATCCTAGTGTATCTTATTGTTCAATGTTAGTCTGTTCTATATCCTAGTGTGTCTTATTGTTCAATGTTAGTCTGTTCTATATCCTAGTGTATCTTATTGTTCAATGTTAGTCTGTTCTATATCCTAGTGTATCTTATTGTTCTATGTTAGTCTGTTCTATATCCTAGTGTCTCTCTTTGTTCAATGTTAGTCTGTTCTATATCCTAGTGTGTCATATTGTTCAATGTTAGTCTGTTCTATATCCTAGTGTCTCTCTTTGTTCAATGTTAGTCTGTTCTATATCCTAGTGTGTCATATTGTTCAATGTTAGTCTGTTATATATCCTAGTGTATCTTATTGTTCAATGTTAGTCTGTTCTATATCCTTGTGTGTCTTATTGTTCAATGTTAGTCTGTTGTATATCCTAGTGTATCTCATTGTTCAGTGTTAGTGTGTTCTATATCCTTGTGTGTTTTATTTGTCAGTGTAAGTCTGTTCTATATCCTAGTGTGTTTTTTTTTTGTCAGTGTTAGTGTGTTTTATATCCTTGTGTGTTTTATTTGTCAGTGTTAGTCTGTTGTATATCCTAGTGTATCTCATTGTTCAGTGTTAGTCTGTTGTATATCCTAGTGTGTCTTATTGTTCAGTGTTAGTGTGTTCTATATCCTTGTGTGTTTTTTTTGTCAGTGTTAGTCTGTTGTATATCCTAGTGTATCTCATTGTTCAGTGTTAGTGTGTTCTATATCCTTGTGTATTTATTTGTCAGTGTTAGTCTGTTGTATATCCTAGTGTGTTTTATTTGTCAGTGTTAGTCTGTTGTATATCCTAGTGTGTTTTATTTGTTAGTGTTAGTCTGTTCTATATCCTAGTGTGTTTTATTTGTCAGTGTTAGTCTGTTCTATATCCTAGTGTGTTTTATTTGTTAGTGTTAGTCTGTTCTATATCCTAGTGTGTTTTATTTGTCAGTGTTAGTCTGTTCTATATCCTAGTGTGTTTTATTTATTAGTGTTAGTCTGTTCTATATCCTAGTGTGTTTTATTTGTCAGTGTAAGTCTGTTCTATATCCTAGTGTGTTTTATTTGTTAGTGTTAGTCTGTTCTATATCCTAGTGTGTTTTATTTGTCAGTGTTAGTCTGTTGTATATCCTAGTGTGTCTCATTGTTCAGTGTTAGTCTGTTCTATATCCTAGTGTGTTTTATTTGTCAGTGTTAGTCTATTGTATATCCTAGTGTGTTTTATTTGTCAGTGTTAGTCTGTTCTATATCCTAGTGTGTTTTATTTGTCAGTGTTGGTCTGTTGTATATCCTAGTGTGTCTCATTGTTCAGTGTTAGTCTGTTGTATATCCTAGTGTGTTTTATTTGTCAGTGTTAGTCTGTTCTATATCCTAGTGTGTTTTATTTGTCAGTGTTAGTCTGTTCTATATCCTAGTGTGTTTTATTTGTCAGTGTTAGTCTGTTGTATATCCTAGTGTGTTTTATTTGTCAGTGTTAGTCTGTTGTATATCCTAGTGTGTTTTATTTGTCAGTGTTAGTCTGTTCTATATTCTAGTGTGTTTTATTTGTCAGTGTTAGTCTATTCTATATCCTGGTGTGTTTTATTTGTCAGTGTTAGTCTGTTGTATATCCTAGTGTGTTTTATTTGTCAGTGTTAGTCTGTTCTATATCCTAGTGTGTTTTATTTGTCAGTGTTAGTCTGTTCTATATTCTAGTGTGTTTTATTTGTCAGTGTTAGTCTGTTCTATATCCTGGTGTGTTTTATTTGTCAGTGTTAGTCTGTTCTATATCCTGGTGTGTTTTATTTGTCAGTGTTAGTCTGTTGTATATCCTAGTGTGTTTTATTTGTCAGTGTTAGTCTGTTCTATATCCTAGTGTGTTTTATTTGTCAGTGTTAGTCTGTTCTATATTCTAGTGTGTTTTATTTGTCAGTGTTAGTCTGTTCTATATCCTGGTGTGTTTTATTTGTCAGTGTTAGTCTGTTCTATATCCTGGTGTGTTTTATTTGTCAGTGTTAGTCTGTTGTATATCCTAGTGTGTTTTATTTGTCAGTGTTAGTCTGTTCTATATCCTAGTGTGTTTTATTGTCAGTGTTAGTCTGTTCTATATTCTAGTGTGTTTTATTTGTCAGTGTTAGTCTGTTCTATATCCTGGTGTGTTTTATTTGTCAGTGTTAGTCTGTTCTATATCCTTGTGTGTTTTATTTGTCAGTGTTAGTGTGTTCTATATCCTTGTGTGTTTTATTTGTCAGTGTTAGTCTGTTCTATATCCTAGTGTGTCTTATGAACGTATTACTCATTGTTAGTCTATGTTGTATTATAGAGTCGTCTTGACTGTATTAGTCTGTATATTAGTCTTTTGCTCTTTTGCTGGCCCCCCTTGTTTTTGTTTCCTAGTTTTTCTATCTCATCAATTCATTTTTTGCTTATTGTTGGACCTCTTCTGCTGTTATGTTTCCTTGTTTTTCTAATATTCCATCAATCCATTGTTTGCTCCTTTGTTGGTCTCCCCTGCTGTTATGTTTCCTAGTGATTCTAATATTTCATTAATCCATCTTTCTTGTAGATCCTTCAATCTGATATTCTTATAACTTTTCTTTACTCTTTGTGCTCTTTCTGACTTATCAAATGGTCAAACTGTTCTGTGATTGCTCTATTATTTGTTTATTTTTTTCTTATGAATTTCTCACTTGTGATCTTATATCTCAGGCTTCTCTCATGAATGAAAACATTTCCTTGTGGTGGTACTGTTTGTTTTTGAGTCCAGATCTAACATTGGTTAACACAACACTGACATAAGAATATTAACAATTGGAAAGCATATTCCTAATTATTATGTTATGTATTAGATCATGCGCTTGTTTATTCACACACACATAAAGAGGTATGTATAATTTTGTCACATTGCAAGTCTTTCATTCAAACATTTCCATTTATCCTACCTACTGATCCAGTCTGACTGGAGATGTCCTGGTCTGCACGGGCTTTTTGTCATATGCTGGGCCATTCAATCAAGAGTACCGAAACAAGCTCACCAGCCAGTGGTCCAGCGAACTGGCAGTGAAGAAAATTCCATACACAAAGGGTTTCAATATAGTCAGTGCTCTTGTGGATACCACTACAGTAAGTATGCTACAAACAGGAGCTACACATTTGTGCTACAAACAGGAGCTACACATTTGTGCTACAAACAGGAGCTACACATTTGTGCTACAAACAGGAGCTACACATTTGTGCTACAAACAGAAGATACATATGTGTGAGTGTGTTACAAACAGAAGATGCATGTCTATGCTACAAGTAGAAGATACATGTGTGAGCTACAAATAAAGGATATATGTGTGGGCTACAAACAGAAGACATGTGGATGTGCTACAAACAGAAACTACACATTTGTGCTACAAACAGAAGATACATATGTGGGCTACAAACAGAAGATACATGTGTGTGCTACAAATAGAAGATACATGTGTGCGTTACAAACAGAAGATACATGTATGTGTTACAAGCAGAAGATACATGTGTGTGATACAAGTAGAAGATGCATGTGTGTGTTACAAACAGAAGATACATGTCTGCGTTACAAACAGAAGATACATGTGTCTGTTACAAACAGAAGATACATATGTGTGAGTGTGTTACAAACAGAAGATGCATGTCTATGCTACAAGTAGAAGATACATGTGTGAGCTACAAATAAAGGATATATGTGTGGGCTGCAAACAGAAGACATGTGGATGTGCTACAAACAGAAACTACACATTTGTGCTACAAACAGAAGATACATGTGTGTGCTACAAACAGAAGATACATGTGTGTGTTACAAACAGAAGATACATGTATGTGTTACAAGCAGAAGATACATGCGTGTGATACAAGTAGAAGATACATGTGTGTGTTACAAACAGAAGATACATGCGTGTATTACAAACAGAAGATACATGTGTGTGCTACAAACAGAAGCTACATGTGTGGGCTACAAACAGAAGATACATGTGTGTGCTACAAACAGAAGCTACACGTTTGTGCTACAAACAGAAGATACATATATGTGAGTGTGTTACAAACAGAAGATGCATGTCTATGCTACAAGTAGAAGATACATGTGTGAGCTACAAATAAAGGATATATGTGTGGGCTACAAACAGAAGACATGTGGATGTGCTACAAACAGAAACTACACATTTGTGCTACAAACAGAAGATACATGTGTGTGCTACAAACAGAAGATACATGTGTGTGCTACAAATAGAAGATACATGTGTGCGTTACAAACAGAAGATACATGTATGTGTTACAAGCAGAAGATACATGTGTGTGTTACAAACAGAAGATACATGTATGTGCTACAAACAGAAGATACATGTGTGTGATACAAGTAGAAGATACATGTGTGTGATACAAGTAGAAGATACATGTGTGTGATACAAGTAGAAGATACATGTCTGCGTTACAAACAGAAGATACATGTGTGTGCATTACAAACAGAAGATACATGTATGTGTTACAAGCAGAAGATACATGTGTGTGATACAAGTAGAAGATACATGTGTGTGTTACAAACAGAAGATACATGTCTGCGTTACAAACAGAAGATACATGTGTGTGTTACAAACAGAAGATACATGTGTGTGCTACAAACATAAGATACATGTGTGTGCTACAAACATAAGATACATGTGTGGGCTACAAACAGAAGATAAATGTGTGGGCTACAAACAGAAGATAAATGTGTGGGCTACAAGTAGAAGACACGTGTGGGCTACAATTAGAAAATAAATGTGTGGGCTACAAACAGAAGATACATGTGTGGGCTACAAACAGAAGATACATATGTGGGCTACAAACAGAAGATACATGTGTGGGCTACAAGTACACGCATGTGTGGGCTACAAGTAGAAGATGCATGTGTGGGTTATAAACAGAGGATGCATGTTTGTGTTACAAACAGAAGTTACATCTGTGGGCTACAAACAGAAGATACGTGTGTCTGCTACAAGTAGAATATACGTGTGTGTGTTACAAACAGAAGATACATGTGTGGACTACAAGTAGAAGATAAATGTGTGGTCTACAAGAAGAAGATAAATGTGTGGTCTACAAACAGAAGATACATGTGTGGGCTACAAGTAGAAGATACATGTGTGGGCTACAAGTAGAAGATAAATGTGTTTGTTACAAACAGAAGATACCTGTGTTTGTTACAAACAGAAGATACATGTGTGGGCTACAAGTAAAAGATACATGTGTGGACTATAAACAGAAGATACATGTGTGTGCTACAAGTAGAAGATACTCTCTCTCTCTCTCTCTCTGCAATCAGGACTCAATCAGAGCAGGATTCCAGACTCCCACATGAAGTCAGCTGTCAGGTTAAGTGTGTTGATCGCCCCCACAGACAGGACAACACATTTAGAGTCTGCCAGATCCACTCTGATTGAACACCCGTTAAAACGTTGCACTGTGTTCTGCGCCAGTGGTCCAGTGCATCCGATTTCAGCCAGCATTTTATTCAGGTTTTCTTTCCTTAGCCTTTGATTGTCCCCAATCTTCCTGCAAGGCAGCAGATTGTCTTTTCTGTAGGGGGATTCTGCCCTTAGATGGTCTGCCTTCCCAGGTTTACGAGCACCATCTGCCCGAGTCACTAGAGGTGACTAACACAGACATGCACACACAAAGATATGAGATGTGAATAACACAGATATGTACATAGCGATACGAGACATGACTAATACCGACACACATCAAGATATATGACACATGACTAACATAGACATGCACATACAAAGATATGACACATATCTAACATAGACATACACACAAAGATATAAGATATGACTAACATAGGCATGCACACAGAAAGATATGAGATGTGACTAACATAGCCAAGCACACACAAGGATATGAGAAGTGACGAACACAGACTTGCACACACAAAGATATAAGATATGACGAACATAAACATGCACACAAAGATATGAGATATCCCTAATCAAGACATGCACACACAATGATAGGTCACATGACCAACACAGATACACATTAAGATATGAGATATTACTAAACTCAGATGCACATAAAGATATGAGACATGATTTACACGGACATACCAAGATATGAGATATGACTAACATGACACACACCTAGATATGAGCCATGGCTAGCACACACACACACACACACACAAGCTAAGATTTGAGCCATGGCTAACAGAGAAACACACCAAGATATGAGCCATGGCTTCACGAAAAAACACCAAGAAATGAACCAAGTCTAGCACATAAACACATTGAGGCATCAATATGCTTGGGTTTTTTGTAGTCTGCAGACTCTTCTTAACGTGGGAATCATCGACATATGAGACGCAGGCTTCGATTAACTGTTCACAGGTTTCGTTCAAACAGTTGTCCGGAGATTTGAGAGCAGTCTGACCCGTAGAACGTTCCCGTGCATGTACAGTTCCCGGTTGACTGTTCACAGGTGTCGTTGAAACAGTTGTCCGGACATTTGAGAGTGCATTCTGACCCGTAGTACGTTTCCTTGCACGTACAGTCTGCACTTTCCGGGTCACATATGTCACAGCCATCAGAACACGTCTGTTCTCACTGTAGCCGAAAATTACCATCGGGACAAGTGTCATTACAGGTCTAGCCAGGATGTTTACATTGAAGGCATTTTCCTAATTTTTTCTCACATAAAGGACAGACACTGAGACAAGACCTGGAGCAGTCGTGCCCATAGATCCCATGTGAACATTAGCCGTGACACGTACCGATGATGACGCCGCAGCTTTTGCTACACCCACTACACACTGCACAAAACGACCAAGAATACCCGTCCAGACAATAGGTGTCTGTAAATGTTTGCACCTCACACACCGTCAGTGCACTGTCGGCCTGCGAAATGGTTGGTGAGAACTCAATCTTAATGTGTGCCATTGGCATTTGTGTGGTGACTACAATAGTGTTCACTGAAACATTAGGGTATGATATATCATTACACTGGAACACTACGCCGCCACTGTCAGAGAAAGCCTTTAGAGTGGCATTCTTTACCCGAATCGTAGTGCTAGCTCGATGATAGATTCGAATAGTGTGAATCTTCTGGGGCGTGGCAAAGTTCAGATACCAGTAAACAGGACTGGTTCCACTTCTCAGTTTTGTGTGTGTGCAGTCATTGTCATAGAGATTGGTCTTTGTTTTGCCATTAACTGCGGCCTCTGGTCCACATCCGTCTCCTATATGCTATAACAAGCATTAAATGTGTCGGCCTGGTTTGTGTTCTTTTTAAGAGCCACATTCCGACCCCCACCAATGTAGATCTATCAATTGCAACTATCACCCTTTCAATCCATAACTTGTTGATCAGACCAGCGCCAGAGCAAAAGACATCAATCTCGTGCTGACTAACTACAAACCTTGAATCATTGCTACATGAGGCAGAACCATTTAGTTTTACCGTGAAACTGTCCAGATCTGTTAAGTCATTCACATAAATCCTAAACCAGGAGAACAGCAAAGATTGGTTGAGAGTTGCCTCAACTGGTGTAGACCTTGTGTCCGATTTACATGTGGTGTCATTGACAGGAGAGTAGGTTCAGATTTTTGGGCGTATTTGTGCACGAGAACCAAGTACTGACACTGGGGTCTAAAATATTCGTGCTGACAACTGTCATTGTTTGGGCATGTCCCTGTAGTTTTGTCACACACTCTCTCTCTCTCTTTCTCTCTCTGCGATCAAGACTCAATCAGAGTAGGATTCCAGTCTCTCTCATGAAGTCAGCTGTCTGTTTAAGCGAATCGATCGCCCCATATAGTTTCTCCTCCAGGGAGGTGGGCATGGACCACATTGCTCTTCTTAGGCCCGTGTACTGGGGGTAATCCTGTAGAACATGATTTGTAGTCATATTGTCCAGTGTACATTGGCATAGGCTTATAGTTCCTATTTTGAATTTGGTGAACATGTGATTTCTCATTCTATTGTGGCCTGTGCGTAGGCGAAGTATGATGACTTGATCCCTCCTTGATAGTTGATGGTATCCGTCACTCTCGTTATACTTCTGTGAGGAACAGAAATGAACAAAATTGGTCAGACTAGAAGTAGTCTGTAAGGAGAAACAAAAATGAACAAAATTGGTCAGACTAGAAGTAGTCTGTGAGGAGGAACAGAAATAAACAAAATTGGTCAGACTAGAAGTAGTCTGTGAGGAGGAACACCAGGGAACAGAGATGAACAAAATTGGTCAGACTAGAAGTAGTCTGTGAGGAGGAACACCAGGGAACAGAGATGAACAAAATTGGTCAGACTAGAAGTAGTCTGTCAGGAGGAACAGAGATGAACAAAGCTGGTCAGACTAGAAGTAGTCTGTCAGGAGGAACAGAGATGAACAAAGCTGGTCAGACTAGAAGTAGTCTGTCAGGAGGAACAGAGATGAACAAAACTGGTCAGACTAGAAGTAGTCTGTGAGGAGGAACAGAGATGAACAAAACTGGTCAGACTAGAAGTAGTCTGTCAGGAGGAACAGAGGTGAACAAAGCTGGTCAGACTAGAAGTAGTCTGTCAGGAGGAACAGAGATGAACAAAACTGGTCAGACTAGAAGTAGTCTGTCAGGAGGAACAGAGATGAACAAAACTGGTCAGACTAGAAGTAGTCTGTCAGGAGGAACAGAGATGAACAAAACTGGTCAGACTAGAAGCAGTCTGTCAGGAGGAACAGAGATGAACAAAGCTGGTCAGACTAGAAGTAGTCTGTCAGGAGGAACAGAGATGAACAAAGCAGGTCAGACTAGTAGTCTGTGAGGAGGAACAGAGATGAACAAAGCTGGTCAGACTAGAAGTAGTCTGTCAGGAGGAACAGAGATGAACAAAGCTGGTCAGACTAGTAGTCTGTGAGAAGGACAGCTGGGAACAGAGTTGAACAAAACATGCCAAACTAGGAGCACTGAACAAAGCAAAGTCTATGTAAAATATGGCAGATTTTCTGTAGCCTTGAGAACAAAAACAACTGACAAAGCACCAACATAGCACAGTGATAACCATGTAGAAAGAAATGTAATTGAATGCTACAAATAAAACAAATAAACAAAAACAAATAAATATATAAGTGCACATTTCTTAATTAAAAGTATAGAAAATGGAAATGGTGTAGGAAAGAACATTGTAAGACAATCTAGAGAGCTACCACAGAACAGATATAAACAGAATACCCGGGTAGCAACATACAATAATAGAGATTCAATGATATTAAATAGCTTTACCAATATAACAAATAATGAAGCATCTAGTTTTGAGGCTACGCATTCCCTTCTACAGACCATGTTTCAATTCACATGCTCTCTTTTTCATAATTTCTGTAGAAGATACATATGTGGGTTACAAGTAGAAGATGCATGTGTGGGCTACAAGTAGAAGATACATATGTGGGTTACAAGTAGAAGATACATGTGTGGGCTACAAGTAGAAGATACATATGTGGGTTACAAGTAGAAGATACATATGTGGGTTACAAGTAGAAGATACATATGTGGGTTACAAGTAGAAGATACATATGTGGGTTACAAGTAGAAGATACATATGTGGGTTACAAGTAGAAGATACATATGTGGGCTACAAGTAGAAGATACATGTGTGGGTTACAAGTAGAAGATACATGTGTGGGCTACAAGTAGAAGATACATGTGTGGGCTACAAGTAGAAGATACATGTGTGGGCTACAAGTAGAAGATACATGTGTGGGCTACAAGTAGAAGATACATGTGTGGGCTACAAGTAGAAGATACATATGTGGGTTACAAGTAGAAGATACATGTGTGGGCTACAAGTAGAAGATACATGTGTGTGCTACAAACAGATGCTACATGTGTGTGTTACAATCATAAGATACATGTGTGTACTACAAACAGAAGATACATGTGTGTGCTACAATCATAAGATACATGTGTGTATTACAAACAGAAGATGCATGTGTGGGCTACAAGTAGAAGATACATGTGTGGGCTACAAGTAGAAGATACATGTGTGTGCTACAAGTAGAAGATACATGTGTGTGTTACAAACAGAAGATAAATGTGTTGGCTACAAGTAGAAGATAAATGTGTTGGCTACAAGTAGAAGATAAATGTGTTGGCTACAAGTAGAAGATAAATGTGTTGGCTACAAGTAGAAGATAAATGTGTTGGCTACAAGTAGAAGATACATGTGTTGGCTACAAGTAGAAGATAAATGTGTGGGCTACAAGTAGAAGATAAATGTGTTGGCTACAAGTAGAAGATAAATGTGTGGGCTACATGTAGAAGATACATGTGTGGGCTACAAGTAGAAGATACATGTGTGGGCTACAAGTAGAAGATACATTGAGTGGGCTACATGTAGAAGATACATGTGTGGGCTACAAGTAGAAGATACATGTGTGGGCTACAAGTAGAAGATACATTGAGTGGGCTACATGTAGAAGATACATGTGTGGGCTACAAGTAGAAGATACATGTGTGGGCTACATGTAGAAGATACATGTGTGGGCTACAAGTAGAAGATAAATGTGTGGGCTACAAGTAGAAGATACATGTGTGGGCTACAAGTAGAAGATACATGTGTGGGCTACATGTAGAAGATACATGTGTGGGCTACAAGTAGAAGATACATGTGTGGGCTACATGTAGAAGATACATGTGTGGGCTACAAGTAGAAGATACATGTGTGGGCTACAAGTAGAAGATACATGTGTGGGCTACATGTAGAAGATACATGTGTGGGCTACAAGTAGAAGATACATGTGTGGGCTACAAGTAGAAGATACATGTGTGGGCTACATGTAGAAGATACATGTGTGGGCTACAAGTAGAAGATACATGTGTGGGCTACAAGTAGAAGATAAATGTGTGGGCTACAAGTAGAAGATAAATGTGTGGGCTACATGTAGAAGATAAATGTGTGGGCTACATGTAGAAGATACATGTGTGGGCTACAAGTAGAAGATACATGTGTGGGCTACAAGTAGAAGATACATGTGTGGGCTACAAGTAGAAGATACATGTGTGGGCTACAAGTAGAAGATAAATGTGTGGGCTACAAGTAGAAGATACATGTGTGGGCTACATGTAGAAGATACATGTGTGGGCTACAAGTAGAAGATACATGTGTGGGCTACAAACATAAGCTATAGGTATGTACTACAACCAAAAGATGCATGTGTGTGCTTCAGATGGAAGCTGCATGTGTGTACTGCAAACAGAAGCTGCATGTGTGTGCTACAAACAGAATCTGCTTGCATGTGCTGCAAACAGAAGCAACGTGTGTGTGTGTGTGTTTTATTCTACAAACAAAAGCTACATAGTTGAGTGTTGTGAGCTTCATGTGTGTCTAAAACAGAAGCTGCATGTGTGTTACAAACATAAGCTACATGTGTGGTGCATACAGAAGCTTCATGTGTGTTACAAACAGAAACTGCATGTGTGTTACAAACAGAAGCTACTTGTGTGTTACAAACATGAGCTTCATATGTGTCTAAAACAATAGTTGCATGTGTATTGCAAACAGAATCTGCATAATCTGTGTGTGTGTGTGTGCGTGTGCGTGCGTGTATGAGTGCATGTGGGGGGCAGGGCAGGGCGGGGTGGGTGGGTTGTTACAAACAGAAGCTACATGTGTGTGTGTGTGTGTGTGTTTTGTCTTCTACAAACATAAGCTACATGTGTATGTGTGCGCATGTGTGTGTGTGTGTTTTGCAAACAGAAGCTATAAGTGTGTGTTGTGTTTTACAAATATAAGCTATATGTGTGTGTTGTGTGTTACAAACATAAGCTGTATGTGTGTGTTGTGTGTTGCAAACAGAAGTTGCATGTGTGTGTTGTGCTACACCATGTATCTACATGTGTGAAGGTACGGCAGTGTGTAAATAGACTAAGTTAAGAATCTCAGAAGGGGAGAAACATAAAACTACTGCGATCGGTGGCAGATATTCTTAAATAAATGACTGCTTTCAATTTGACTGAGGCATAGGGGTAAGATTGGACAGGTTATGCCAGACATTGAATGTTTACAGCTGACCTCCAGTATGATAGTTAGGGACGAGTAGAAAGCGAGAAATGAATTATCTAGAGTAGCTAAGACATCCTCTAACATAGTAAGTGGATTGGTCGATAACTAGTCTGTTGAACAAGATAGTTATTGATGGCCAAATATATTTTATAGAGGTAGAATAGTCCAACCAGGATTGATGATTGCTACTGGCAGAGGTTAGAATCCAGAACATTGAAGCCTTTGAAATGTGGATATATAGAAGAATAGGTAGAATTGGATGGAAGGAAAAGAAAACAAACAATGAAGTCTTCAAACAACTAAAATTGAAAAGAGAACTACTAAACACAAGACAAACGCGATTTTTGGGCCATGTTAAAAGACACAACAGTCTACTAAAAGTAATCCTGGAGTGGAAAATATAAGGTAAAAGAGGCAGAGGCCAAGACTAACATGGACAAGTAACTTCAAAAGATGGACAAACCAGCCTATTACAACCTGCACCATCAAAGCAAGAGACAGAGCAGAATGGTGCTCCATGGTAGCCAACCTTCGTTGCGGAGATGGCACTCGATGAAGTGGGGAATAATGTACACTCCTACAAGGTATAGTGACAGCTTTACAAAATAGGGAACACAACAACATACTGACATTTGGCCAACATGTTATTTAATAATTGATTGATTAAAAGCCTATTTTACAACAGCTATAATCAATTATGACTTATGTTTCCCCTGATTTAAAAAAAGTTCAATTTTTTTGTGTCGTCCTCGAGCATCCCATGAACATTATTATCATACGCCACAAAAACTATCACAGTGGAATGTTCTGGCTTGTCCAATTTGTGCAGAGCTTCCTCCATCTCTACCATTTTTGTTCATCATTGGTAAAAGAAGATCCCTTGTATGACAGATTCAGGGGCAGATGCAATGAGCATTTTGTGTACAAGGAGCATTTTGAGCACAGGAGGTGTATAAATGAGCACAGAAGGAGCACTTTGGGCACAAGGAGCAGCATTATGAGCATAAAAGGAGCATTTTGAGTACAATGAGGTACATATTGAGCACAAGGAGAAGGAACATTTTGAGTACAAGAAGGAGCATTTTCAGTACAAGATGGAGCATTTTCAGTACAAGATGGAGCATTTTCAGTACAAGATGGAGCATTTTCAGTACAAGATGGAGCATTTTCAGTACAAGATGGAGCATTTTCAGTACAAGATGGAGCATTTTCAGTACAAGAAGGAACATTTTGAGTACAAGAAGGAGCATTTTCAGTACAAGATGGAGCATTTTCAGTACAAGATGGAGCATTTTCAGTACAAGATGGAGCATTTTCAGTACAAGATGGAGCATTTTCAGTACAAGATGGAGCATTTTCAGTACAAGATGGAGCATTTTCAGTACAAGATGGAGCATTTTCAGTACAAGATGGAGCATTTTCAGTACAAGATGGAGCATTTTCAGTACAAGATGGAGCATTTTCAGTACAAGATGGAGCATTTTCAGTACAAGATGGAGCATTTTCAGTACAAGAAGGAACATTTTCAGCACAAGGAGCATTTTCTGCACAAGAAGGAGCATTTTCAGCACAAGGCAGAGCATATTGAGCAAAAGACAGAACATTTTGAGCACAAGAAAAAGAATCATTTTGAGCACAAGACAGCAATTTGAGCACAAGAAGAAGGAACATTTTGAGCACAAAACAGCAATTTGAGCGCAAGAAGGAGGAACATTTTGAGCACAAAACAGCAATTTGAGCACAAGAAGAAGGAACATTTTGAGCACAAAACAGCAATTTGAGCACAAGAAGAAGGAACATTTTGAGCACAAAACAGCAATTTGAGCACAAGAAGGAGCATTTTGAACACAAAACAGCAATTTGAGCACAAGAAGAAGGAGCAATTTGTGCACAAGAAGGAGCATTTTGAGCACAAGAAGGAGCATTTTGAGCACAAGAAGGAGCATTTTGAACACAAGTCAAAGCGTTTTGAGTACAAGACAGCAATTTGAGCACAAGAAGAAGGAGCAATTTGTGCACAAGAAGGAGCATTTTGAGCACAAGAAGGAGCATTTTGAGCACAAGAAGGAGCATTTTGAGCACAAGAAGGAGCATTTGAGTACAAGAAGGAACATTTTGAGCACAAGAAGGAGCATTTTGAGCACAAGAAGGAACATTTTGAGCACAAGAAGGAACATTTTGAGCACAAGAAGGAGCATTTGAGTACAAGAAGGAACATTTTGAGCACAAGAAGGAGCATTTTGAGTACAAGAAGGAGCATTTGAGTACAAGAAGGAACATTTTGAGCACAAGAAGGAGCATTTTGAGCACAAGAAGGAACATTTTGAGCACAAGAAGGAGCATTTTGAGCACAAGAAGGAGCATTTGAGTACAAAACAGCAATTTGAGCACAAAACAGCAATTTGAGCACAAGAAGAAGGAACATTTTGAGCACAAGAAGGAGCATTTTGAGTACAAAACAGCAATTTGAGCACAAAACAGCAATTTGAGCACAAGAAGAAGGAACATTTTGAGCACAAAACAGCAACTTGAGCACAAGAAGAAGGAACATTTTGAGCACAAGACAGCAATTTGAGCACAAAGAGAAGGAACATTTTGAGCACAAGACAGCAATTTGAGCACAAGAAGAAGGAACATTTTGAGCACAAAACAGCAATTTGAGCACAAGAAGAAGGAACATTTTGAGCACAAAACAGCAATTTGAGCACAAAGAGAAGGAACATTTTGACCACAAAACAGCAATTTGAGCACAAGAAGAAGGAACATTTTGAGCACAAAACAGCAATTTGAGCACAAGAAGAAGGAACATTTTGAACACAAAACAGCAATTTGAGCACAAGAAGAAGGAACATTTTGAACACAAAACAGCAATTTGAGCACAAGAAGAAGGAACATTTTGAGCACAAAACAGCAATTTGAGCACAAGAAGAAGGAACATTTTGAACACAAAACAGCAATTTGAGCACAAGAAGAAGGAACATTTTGAACACAAAACAGCAATTTGAGCACAAGAAGAAGGAACATTTTGAACACAAAACAGCAATTTGAGCACAAGAAGAAGGAACATTTTGAGCACAAGACAGCAATTTGAGCACAAGAAGAAGGAACATTTTGAACACAAGACAGCAATTTGAGCACAAGAAGAAGGAACATTTTGAGCACAAGAAGGAGCATTTTGAACACAAGTCAAAGCGTTTTGAGTACAAGACAGCAATTTGAGCACAAGAAGAAGGAGCAATTTGTGCACAAGATGAAGGAGCATTTTGAACACAAGGCGGAGCATTTTGAGCACAAGAAGGAGCATTTTGAGTACAAGACAGCAATTTGAGCACAAGAAGAAGGAGCATTTTGAACACAAGGCAGAGCAATTTGAGCACAAGAAGGAGCATTTTGAGCACAAGAAGAAGCATTTTGAGCACAAGGACAAGCATTTTGAGCACAAGAAGGAGCATTTTGAGCACAAGACAGCAATTTGAGCACAAGAAGGAGCATTTTGAGCACAAGAAGAAGCATTTTGAGCACAAGGACAAGCATTTTGAGCACAAGAAGGAGCATTTTGAGCACAAGAAGGAGCATTTTGATCACCAGAAGAAGCATTTTGAGCACAAGAATGAAGAACATTTTTAGTACAAGAATGATTAATTTGAACACAGAAGAAGCATTTCGAGTACAAGAAGATGGAGCACTTTGTTTATCGAAGGAACATTTTAAGTACAAGAAGGAGCATTTTGAGCACAGAAGGATTCTTTTGAGCACAAGGGGAATCATTTTGAGCTCAAAAAGGAACATTTTGAGTACAAGAAGGAGCATTTTGAGTACAATACAAAGCATTTTGTGCACAATATAAAGCATTCTGTGCACAAGGAGATTGAGAATCTCTGAAGGAACATTTTGAGCACAAGAAGGAAGAGCATTTTGAACACAAATACATGAAGCATTTTGAACACAAATACATGAAGCATTTTGAACACAAATACATGAAGCATTTTGAACACAAATACATGAAGCATTTTGAACACACGAAAATTGAGTATTTTGAGCACAAGAAGAAGAAATATTTTTTAGCATAGAAGGAGCATTTTGAGCACAAGAAGGAGGAACATTTTGAGCACAAGAAGAATGAGAATTTTGAGCACATGAAGATGGAGCATTTTGAGCACAAGAAGGAGGAACATTTTGAGCACAAGAAGAAGAAATATTTTTTAGCATAGAAGGAGCATTTTGAGCACAAGAAGAAGAAATATTTTTTAGCATAGAAGGAGCATTTTGAGCACAAGAAGGAGGAACATTTTGAGCACAAGAAGAATGAGAATTTTGAGCACATGAAAATGGAGCATTTTGAGCACAAGAAGGAGGAACATTTTGAGCACAAGAAGGAGGAACATTTTGAGCACAAGAAGGAGGAACATTTTGAGCACAAGAAGAATGAGAATTTTGAGCACATGAAAATGGAGCATTTTGAGCACAAGAAGGAGGAACATTTTGAGCACAAGAAGGAGGAACATTTTGAGCACAAGAAGGAGGAACATTTTGAGCACAAGAAGAATGGGCATTTTGTGCACAAATACATGAAGCATTTTGAACACACGAAAATTGAGCATTTTGAGCACAAAAAGAAATATTTTTTAGCATAGAAGGAGCATTTTGAACACAAGAAGAAAGAGCATTTTGGGCACATGAAAATGGAGCATTTTGAACACAAGAAGGAGGAACATTTTGAGCACAAGAAGGAGGAACATTTTGAGCACAAGAAGGAGGAGCATCGATCAAAGAATATTTTTAAAAAAGACAACAGAAGAAATAAATGCAAATAAGAATCTTGACATTGGAAAATATAGTAACTGAGACTGTCTCAAGATTGTGATGGTCTCCCTTGTTGCTAAAGAATGTGGCAGAATAATACAAGAACAAAGACAAGACAAACAATGAGCATGGGATCCATTCTTTTACTCAGCAAATAGGAAGAATGCAGGACATTTTGGCTTAAGCAGAAGAGAAAAATGAATGCTGAACAAGGTATTAGTGGTAGGATTAATAATAGTGTACAACAAAGAAGAGAAACACATGAGGAGGTTGGAGGAAAAACCAAACTATAAGTGATAGATTGTATGTGTTAATTAGAAAGTAAATTCAATGTTAACGAAATTTGATAAGTTGAGAGCAGATGTTTGGCTTCATATGAAACTAGCATACTTGTATGGTGTTATCAGTTGTGTATATCATCTGTTGTTTTAGCACAAACATATTTTATAATGGCTATGTAGCATAGCACCTGTGTGTTACCGGGGCCTCATAATGAGGGAAGTAAAGAATAGTGACACTGTGACCTTCCAGGCCACAGCGTAAAAGTAAGAGGCAACTAAGAAGGTTGATCGATGGCTAGACAAGCTGTCATTGTAAAAAAGTATTGTTATGGAAACAGACCATAGATTTTAGAAACAGCGATCTCTGCAATATGTGACATTTTGGCACGCAAGGTTTCTGTTTTTGAGATTGTTGTTCTGCCCTATGTGCCGTCTTCGACTCGGAAGGACAATAGATAGATGTAACACAGATGATTCTTGGTCTAGTATGTACATCATGTGTTGCTGCAGTAGAAACAGACTTTGAGTAACTATTGATTCTTAGTCTAGTGTGTACCTCAGGTGTTGCTGCAGTAGAAACAGACTTTGAGTAACTATTGATTCTTAGTCTAGTGTGTACCTCAGGTGTTGCTGCAGTAGAAACAGACTTTGAGTAACTATTGATTCTTAGTCTAGTGTGTACCTCATGTGTTGTTGCAGTAGAAACAGGTCTTATGTAATAGTTGATTCTTGGTCTAGTATGTATATCATGTGTTGTTACAGTAGAAACAGGTATTGTGTAATAGTTGATTATTAGTCTATAGCTTGTTTCATAACTCGTGCCCAACTTTTAAAATCGATAGCTTTTTAACCGCTTGTTGTAAGTTGTTCATAATTTGCATGTAAAGTTATAATGATTAGAACCCAACAGGGAATTAATTTCATTAAAAAAAAACATTTGGTTATTATTGTTGCTTATTTGATTTATATAAATTTATAACGACCCATTGATGTAGTCAAAACTTAATGTTTACAGTATTTTAAGTTAAAAATAGCGAGTAAAAATCCATACACGGTAAAATTGACATGTTTGCACGCTTTCGGCGTGGTTTTTTTGACACAATTAGACACTTGAAAAATTGTGTGTTCCATTTCCGTTCATTCATAGGTGTAGACGTGGAACGATAACATTTATCATGAGTCTTAAAATGAAATTCTGCAGTTTACAAAACATTGCAATAAAAAGGTATGACTATTTTTGCAAAGAGGCTAAACGAGGAAGATTATTTCATTCTTTAGAAAACCCTGAGAATAGGATAAGACACATTTTGGATTTATCTAAACGGTCATTTAATCGCTGGATTCAAGCACGTGACCGTCAATGTTCCAAATATACAAAATCACAAGGAAGAGCAAAAATGTTGGATAATTTAGACAGTGAACTTATTAGAAGTGAAATTCGCAAAATGTTGGGTATGAATGAAACTGTTACAATAAGAAAATTAAAAATTTCGCTGAAAAAGAACAACAGTATTGAAATATCAAAGTCTACATTATGGAGGAATGTGAGAGCTGCAGGCTTTACATTCAGAAAGTATTCCAATGGACAAAACATCATCTGTGAGAAGCCACATATAGTAGTCATGAGAAGCTAGTACTTACGTGAAGTAAAAGAGGTGCGCAAGCAAGGTTATGATATTGTGTACTTGGATGAAACATGGATCAATGCTCACCACACTAACCAAAGGGAATGGCAGTCATCAGATGGAAAGATTAAGAGATTAATACCTAGCAGCAAAGGACAGCGCTTGATAATTGCTCATGCAGGTAGTCGACAACATGGACTAATACAGAATGCAGAGCTTATTTTTCTTTCAAAATCCATAGACAATCGGGATTATCACTCTGAGATGAATGGTCACATATTTAGACACTGGATTGAAAATTCTGTTCTCCCATCACTAGATTGACCATCTTGCCTAATAATGGACAATGCAGCGTACCACAACATTGTTGCACTTGAAGATAAAGTGCCGACGTCATCCAGTACAAAAGATGCTATTAAGATATGGCTCACAAAGGAGCACATACAATTTAATAACATGTACTTAAAACCTGAATTACTATCTCTAGTAAAGCAAAAACAAAGGACAAAGATTTTTCAAATAGATAAGATTATCCAAGAGCACGGTCATATAAGTTTGAGGCTGCCACCTTACCATGCTCATTTAAATCCAATAGAACTAATCTGGGCAAAATTAAAAGGACAAGTGGCAGATGAAAATACAACATTCAAAATATGCGATGTAAAGACTCTTGCTAATCTCGCTTTATTAAATATAGACAAAGATTATTGGGCTAAATGTGAAGACCACTTCTTAAAACAGGAAGAGGAATATTGGAAAAATGATGGTTTGTGGAATGTTCAACCCCAAACAGTTATTAATCTTTTAGACTTGTCTCATTCAGAATGAAAGTATATAGCCCCCACAATGTTGGCCCCTATTTTACCTTAAATTAGTTCAACAAACAGTCCTTTTCAGGACCACACAACTATGAAAATTGGACATACAGGTGTACCTTGATATTATCGTCCGTCCTCGAACTGAGAAGACAATAATTCTCCTGGTATTTCCCCATTACGGCCACGCCTTTATCTAGTGAAAATTAATCATAGACCAGCAACTACGGTAATTTCTATTATTTAGGGGTTCACAATTTACAATTTTGACAAACATCAAAGAAATTCACCGCTTTAAGAAAACTGCAGCTGCAAGATATTTGTTAAATATACATTTAAAGGATCTTTTGCATTCTAATAACATTTGGAAAATTTCAACAGTTTTTAACAAACGGTTACTGAGCAATAGCGTTTTGAAGTTGGGCAAGTGATTTGAAACGAGCTATAGTATGTACATCATGTGTTGTTGCAGTAGAAACAGGCCTTGTGTAACTATTGATTCTTGGTCTAGTGTGTACCACATGTGTTGTTGCAGTTGAAACAGGCTTTGTGTAATAGTTGATTCTTGGTCTAGTATGTACATCATGTGTTGTTGCAGTAGAAACAGACTTTGTATAATAGTTGATTCTTGGTCTAGTATGTACATCATGTGTTGTTGCAGTAGAAACAGACTTTGTATAATAGTTGATTCTTGGTCTAGTATGTACATCATGTGTTGTTGCAGTAGAAACAGACTTTGTATAATAGTTGATTCTTGGTCTAGTATGTACATCATGTGTTGTTGCAGTAGAAACAGACTTTGAGTAACTATTGATTCTTGGTCTAGTGTGTACCTCATGTGTTGTTGCAGTAGAAACAAGCCTTGTGTAATAGTTGATTCTTGGTCTAGTATGTACATCATGTGTTGTTGCAGTAGAAACAGACTTTGTATAATAGTTGATTCTTGGTCTAGTATGTACATCATGTGTTGTTGCAGTAGAAACAGACTTTGAGTAATAGTTGATTCTTGGTCTAGTATGTACATCATGTGTTGTTGCAGTAGAAACAGACTTTGAGTAATAGTTGATTCTTGGTCTAGTATGTACATCATGTGTTGTTGCAGTAGAAACAGACTTTGAGTAATAGTTGATTCTTGGTCTAGTATGTACATCATGTGTTGTTGCAGTAGAAACAGGCCTTGTGTAATAGTTGATTCTTAGTCTAGTATGTACATGATGTGTTGTTGCAGTAGAAACAGGCCTTGTGTAATAGTTGATTCTTGGTCTAGTATGTACATCATGTGTTGTTGCAATAGAAACAGGCCTTGTGTAATAATTGATTCTTGGTCTAGTGTGTACATCATGTGTTGTTGCAGTAGAAACAGGCCTTGTGTAATAGTTGATTCTTGGTCTAGTGTGTACATCATGTGTTGTTGCAATAGAAACAGGCCTTGTGTAATAGTTGATTCTTGGTCTAGTGTACACGATTATTTGAACACAGGAAATGCATTTGTTGCACATTGTTAGATTTATAAGTATGAAGGCCTTGTCTGTTTAGAATGTGAAAATGCAAGAGAGTACAAAAGAATGAGAGAATGTCTAAAATAGCATGAAGCAATTCTACTAACAAAATCAACAAAAATGCATAATGCTCAATAAATGCAAAAGTAACTTAAATGTGTGTGGCATAACCACTTTAAGAAGATGACCTCAGATTTGAGAGAATATTACCCTAAAGAATCCACATGACAAAATGCTCACTGATTTCTTCATTAATGCTGAAATCAGTTATCAGATTCATTGACCTTGTTGCATTTGTTTGATTGCTGTGTTTGTATTACCAACTTTAGATTGGTGAATGGAACATAGAAGGTCTTCCCAGTGATGAATTATCTGTCCAAAATGGCATCATTACCACCAAAGCCACTCGGTACCCATTGCTTATAGACCCACAGGCTCAGGGCAAAAGTTGGATTAAAAGCAGAGAGAAGAAAAGGCAGCTTTTGGTAAGATATTTGGTATGAATATCTAACATGAATATTGAGTTATTTGCGGGTCATCATCATTGCATTCTGAACATGTCCATAGGTGCTCAGATCCCTTCCTCAGTAAATCCTGCAGTGCTCAAGAATCATCTATTACACATGCCCACTTAGTTTCTCGTTTCTGGCTGTGCCCATCTTAACTCACATCTCTTTCATCCGAAGGAGTAACATGGACTCATGGTTATCGAAGTTCTGTGCCCTTCCCACATCTCGAAGGGCATTGATGATCTCTGCCCAATCAATTGGTTGACCTTCAACGACAGCGCAGCTAGCCAACCTGTCCACTCTTTCACTTCCTGGTATCCTGCATGTCCAGGGACGTAGATAAAGGTGGCCCTATGTATTTTTGACTTCTTCAATGATTCTATTCATTGCCTGAGTACAGACCCCGCCTCCACTTCTCTTATCATGATCATCGAATCACTTAGTATGCAGACGTGGGTGTTGTCTTGTGACTCTAACCAGATGAATGCCTTGGTCAATGCCATCACCTCCATCATCATGCTACTCGTGGTCATAACGTATGCACCACTGTCTTCCTTGAGTATTCTGCCTGCCGAGCATGCTGTAAATGCTCTTGCACTCTTTTGGTGTCGTATTACAGATCCGTCTGTATATTGATGACTGCATCTTTCTCATTGGTGTTATTCCAGATGAGACCGTTGACCTCCGCATTGACTACGACTGAGTTCTGTTCCCTACATTCCCTGTCGAGTGTGACAAAACATGAGAATGTGCCCCTGAATGACGTAGGCCCCGGTATCCACTCCTCGCCAGAGTTGATATTGTTAAGCCCACAGACCTGTTTGATGACATCTTCTGCTCGGCCCACCCATGATTTGCCTCTTTTTAGCCTGACACCTTTCCCTGTGTTGAGCTCGTTGTGCAATGGATGCTCCTTATTTGCACTTATTTTCAGGTATGCTCATGCTCTCCAGATCCTGATTCTGTCATCCATGGTTGGAAAGTCAAGAAGATACCTCATTGCTACACAGGGAGTGTCCCTTATACATCCCAAGATAATGCGCATGGCTTCATTTTGTATTTTCTCCTGCCTGTCACTTTGTGTCGTACTGGCAGTAAGAATTGCCAGGGCATACTCGATTGGTGTGAGGGCTAGTCCCTGGAACAGAAGAGTAAGTAGCCTCTACTCGATGTTGGCAGTTGCCATGACCTTCAAGGGCGCTAATCCTTTGCGAGATTTTGTTATCACATGGTTGCGATCTTTAAAACACAGGGTGCAATCAAACTTAACTCTGAAGTATGTCATCAACCTGTCCCTGGTCACCTCATCAGCTCCCATTTGTACCACTGGTGTTTCTGTGTTAATGATATGATTGTTAAGGGAGAACCATGCAACTGATGCTTTATTAGGATTAACTAATGCGCCTGATACTCTACACCAGGACAAGATGCGATCAAGTTCGTTTTGCAATATGGAGGTGATTTCCCGTCTGTCTCTTCTCTGTCAATATACCAGAATATCATCAGCGAAAGTCATAGTTCTTTCCCTTCCATCCAGCTGTTGTATCACCTTCCTCTGAAACATTGCTGCAGCAATCCATCTAATGTGGAAGGGGTGCATCGCCAGTTTGAGGATCATGTGCATGAAGTATTCAAATGGTACTCTGTTGTATGGAAACAGCGATAGCTCAGTGGTTAGTGATCTAGACTACAAGATTCAATCCTGATCGACGGCTTCCAGGTTCACCCAGCCTTAAATGGGTACCAGATTTTTTTCTGGGAAAGTAAAGCGGCATGGGCGTAATACCGACCACATTACTCCAAAAATCTTGTGTTGAAGGTCTGTAAACATGATGGTCACTAACACCATATTCCCTATACGCCACTTGGTGTGACAGGGTTCTTTACTTTTTTTTACTTACGCTGTTGTATGTATCCTCCAGATCTATAGCAGCAGCACATGTCTCCTCTCATCTGTGAAAGCCTTTGAAGACGTCATTGGTGAAGACTGCCACATTGAGCCATGTCTCTTTGTTATATCTATAACCTCCGAGTGTGGGTGGGAATGCGTGTATCTGTGCAAGGTGACAGGTGAGTACACAGGCAACTATTTTCTCCAGTAGCTTGCCATCAGTGTTCTGCATCATGATGATTCTATTGGCACTAACTTCAGAACGGTCATTGTTTGGCTTTGGTAGCGGTAGTAAGTAGCTGTGTATCCACACCTCCTTAATCTGACCACTCTGAATGCAGGCAGTTTTTGGCCAGTTTATTTCAAGCCGTCATCAGCTAAATCACCTAATTAGCTAAAACACTTTCATGTTTGGGCAATCAAACACTTTCATGTTTGGGCAATCAAACACTTTCATGTTTGGGCAATCAAACACTTTCATGTTTGGGCAATCAAACACTTTCATATGTGGGCAATCAAACACTTTCATATGTGGGCAATAAAACACTTTCATATTTGGGCTATCAAACACCTTCATATTTGGGCAGTGAAATGCTCTCATATTTGGACAATCAAACACTTTCATATTTGGGCAATCAAACACTTTCATATTTGGGCAGTGAAATACTCTTAAATTTTGACAATCAAACACTTTCATATTTGGGCTATCAAACACTTTCATATTTTGACAAAAACACACTTTCATATTTTGACAAAAACACACTTTCATATTTGGGCAATCAAACAGTCATATTTTGACAAAAACACACTTTCATATTTGGGCAATCAAACAGTCATATTTTGACAAAAACACACTTTCATATTTGGGCAATCAAACACTTTCTTATTCGGGCAATAAAATACTTTCCTATGTGGGCAAGCAAATCAAATTTAGGCAGAGAGATCTGGAGTAGTGATTGGGTGAACACAAGAAAGAGAGATCTGGAGTAGTGATTGGGTGAACACAAGAAGGAGAGATCTGGAGTAGTGATTGGGTGAACACAAGAAAGAGAGATCTGGAGTAGTAATTGGGTGAACACAAGAAAGAGAGATCTAGAGTAGTGATTAGGTGAATACAAGAACGAGGGATCTATAGTAGTGATTGGGTGAACATAAGAAAGAGAGATCTGAAGTAGTGATTAGGGAACACAAGAAAGAGAGATCTGAAGTAATGATTGGGTGAATACAAGAAAGAGAGATCTGAAGTAGTGATTAGGGGAACACAAGAAAAAGAGATCTGAAGTAGTGATTAGGGGAACACAAGAAAGAGAGATCTGAAGTAATGATTGGGTGAATACAAGAAAGAGAGATCTGAAGTAGTGATTAGGGGAACACAAGAAAGAGAGATCTGAAGTAGTGATTAGGGGAACACAAGAAAGAGAGATCTGAAGTAGTGATTGGGTGAACACAAGAAAGAGAGATCTGAAGTAGTGATTGGGTGAACACAAGAAAGAGAGATCTGAAGTAGTGATTAGGTGAACACAAGAAGGAAGAATCTGAAGTAGTGTTTGGGTGAACACAAAAAGGAGAGATCTTAAGTAGTGATTAGGTGAATACAAGAAAGAGATATCTGAAGTAGTGATTAGGTGAACACAAGAATTATAGATCTGAAGTAGTGATTAGGTGAATACAAGAAAGAGAGATTTGAAGTAGTGATTAGGTGAATACAAGAATGAGGGATCTGTAGTAGTGATTAGGTGAATACAAGAAAGAGAGATTTGAAGTAGTGATTAGGTGAATACAAGAAAGAGAGATCTGAAGTAGTGATTGGGTGAACACAAGAAGGAAGGATCTGTTAAGTAGTGATTGTGCGAACACAAGAAAGAGAGATCTGAAGTAGTGATTAGGTGAATACAAGAAAGAGAGAACTGAAGTAGTGATTAGGTGAATACAAGAAAGAGAGATCTGAAGTAGTGATTGGGTGAACACAAGAAGGAAGGATCTGTTAAGTAGTGATTGTGTGAACACAAGAAAGAGAGATCTGAAGTAGTGATTAGGTAAACACAAGAAAGAGATATGGAGTAGTGATTGGGTGAACACAAGAAAGAGAGATCTGAAGTAGTGATTGGGTGAACACAAGAAAGAGAGATCTGAAGTAGTGATTAGGTGAACACAAGAAAGAGAGATCTGAAGTAGTGATTAGGTGAATACAAGAAAGAGAGAACTGAAGTAGTGATTAGGTGAATACAAGAAAGAGAGAGCTGAAGTAGTGATTGTGTGAACACAAGAAAGAGAGATCTGAAGTAGTGATTAGGTAAACACAAGAAAGAGAGATCTGTAGTAGTGATTAGGTGAACACAAGAAAGATATATCTGAAGTAGTGATTAGGTGAACACAAGAAAGAGAGATCTGAAGTAGTGATTGGGTGAACACAAGAATGAGAGATCTGAAGTAGTGATTAGGTGAACACAAGAAAGAGATATCTGTAGTAGTGATTAGGTGAACACAAGAAAGAGAGATCTGTAGTAGTGATTAGGTGAACACAAGAAAGAGAGATCTGTAGTAGTGATTAGGTGAACACAAGAAAGAGATATCTGTAGTAGTGATTAGGTGAACACAAGAAAGAGAGATCTGTAGTAGTGATTAGGTGAACACAAGAAAGAGATATCTGTAGTAGTGATTAGGTGAACACAAGAAAGAGAGATCTGTAGTAGTGATTAGGTGAACACAAGAAAGAAATATCTGAAGTAGTGATTAGGTGAACACAAGAAAGAGAGATCTGTAGTAGTGATTAGGTGAACACAAGAAAGAAATATCTGAAGTAGTGATTAGGTGAACACAAGAAAGAGAGATCTGAAGTAGTGATTGGGTGAACACAAGAATGAGGGATCTGGAGTAGTGATTAGGTGAACACAAGAACGAGTGATCTGAAGTAGTGATTGGGTGAACACAAGAAAGAGATATCTGAAGTAGTGATTAGGTGAACACAAGAAAGAGAGATCTGAAGTAGTGATTGGGTGAACACAAGAAAGAATGATCTGAAGTAGTGATTAGGTGAACACAAGAAAGAGTGATCTGAAGTAGTGATTGGGTGAACACAAGAAAGAGTGATCTGAAGTAGTGATTAGGTGAACACAAGAGCGAGGAATCTGAAGTAGTGATAAGTGAACACAATAATTATAGATCTGAAGTAGTGATTAGGTGAACACAAGAACGAGGGATCTATAGTAGTGATTGGGTGAACACAAGAAAGAAAGATCTGAAGTAGTGATTAGGTGAACACAAGAAAGAGAGATATGAAGTAGTGATCGGGTGGACACAAGAATGAGGGATCTGTAGTAGTGATTAGGTGAATACAAGAAAGAGAGATTTGAAGTAGTGATTAGGTGAATACAAGAAAGAGAGATCTGAAGTAGTGATTGGGTGAACACAAGAAGGAAGGATCTGTTAAGTAGTGATTGTGTGAACACAAGAAAGAGAGATCTGAAGTAGTGATTAGGTAAACACAAGAAAGAGATATGGAGTAGTGATTGGGAGAACACAAGAAAGAGAGATCTGAAGTAGTGATTGGGTGAACACAAGAAAGAGAGATCTGAAGTAGTGATTAGGTGAACACAAGAAAGAGAGATCTGAAGTAGTGATTGGGTGAACATAAGAAAGAGAGATCTGAAGTAGTGATTGGGTGAACACAAGAAAGAGAAATCTGAAGTAGTGATTGGGTGAACACAAGAAAGAGAGATCTGGAGTAGTGATTGGGTGAACACAAGAAAGAGAGATCTGAAGTAGTGATTGGGTGAACACAAGAAAGAGATATCTGAAGTAGTGATTGGGTGAACATAAGAAAGAGAGATCTGAAGTAGTGATTGGGTGAACACAAGAAAGAGAGATCTGAAGTAGTGATTGGGTGAACACAAGAAAGAGATATCTGAAGTAGTGATTGGGTGAACTTAAGAAAGAGAGATCTGAAGTAGTGATTGGGTGAACACAAGAAAGAGATATCTGAAGTAGTGATTGGGTGAACACAAGAAAGAGATATCTGAAGTAGTGATTGGGTGAACACAAGAAAGAGAGATCTGAAGTAGTGATTGGGTGAACACAAGAAAGAGAGATCTGAAGTAGTGATTGGGTGAACTTAAGAAAGAGATATCTGAAGTAGTGATTGGGTGAATACAAGAATGAGGGATCTGAAGTAGTGATTGGGTGAACACAAGAAAGAGAGATCAGAAGTTGTGATTGGGTGAACATAAGAAAGAGGGATCTAGAGTAGTGATTAGGTGAACACAAGAATTATAGATTTGAAGTATTGATTGGGTTAATATAAGAAAAAAAGATTTGAAGTAGTGATTGTGTGAACACAAGAAAGAGAGATATGAAGTAGTGATTGGGTGAACATAAGAAAGAGGGATCAGAAGTAGTGATTGGGTGAACGCAATATTACATATCTGAAGTAGTGATTGAGTGAACACAAGAATTATAGATCTCAAGTAGTGATTGGGTGAACACAAGAATTATAGATCTGAAGTAGTGATTAGAGGAACGCAAGAAAGTAGAGATCTGAAGTAATGATTAGGTGAACACAAGAATTAGAGATGTGAATTAGTGGTTGGATGAACATAAGGAAGAGAGATCTGAAGTATCGCATAAAGCCCTTTCAGTGAAATTGAATGGGAAGCCAATAGATATAAATCTTATACAAGCTTATGCACCAACAGCAGACTGTCTAGAGGAAACAACTGATACATTTTACGGTGAGTTAAATAAAGCATTTCGTGAAAGCAAACCACATGAAAACACCATAGTTTTAGGGGATTTTAATGCAAAAGTAGGAAAGGAAAGAGTTGAGGAAGTAGTTGGTCATTATGGCTTAGACAAGAGGAATGAAAGAGGTGAGAAACTTATTGACTGGGCAAGACCACACAACATGATGATAAGAAACACCTGTTTTAAGCAACATCCAAGATGTCTGTGGACATGGAAAAGCCCAGGGGACAACGAATGTAATCAAATTGATTACATAATGATAAGCAATAGATTTAGAAACAGTCTGGTGTGTGTGAAAACTAGACCAGGGGCAGATTGCAATAGTGATTATGTACCAGTTGTGGGAAAGCTTAGAGTGAAATTAAAAACAACAAAACGAGCCTCAGTTAACATCAAGTTAAATTTAGATTTACTAAAATCAGACAAGAAGCTGCAAGACAAATATAAAATCATAATTCAGAACCGGTACAATGCAATAGAGAAGATACAAAGCATTGATGAACAGTGGGAAATGCTAAAAGAATCAATGCAACAAACATCGAAAGAGTTCATACCTCCAGTGAGGACAAATTCAAGAAAGAATTTGATGACAGATGACATTTAGCAGCTAATGGATACAAAAAGAAGAAATAAAGAAAATAAAGATGAGTATAAGCGATTAAATAAAGAAGTTGTAATAAAATGCAATGAAGCAAAAGAATCATGGCTAAAATAGAGATGTAAAGAGATTGAAATGCAACAAAAAGGAGATGCCAAAGCTATATACAAACAAATTGAAGAATTAACAGGAAGAAAAACGCAATCAAAAACTGGATGTTTAAGATCGAAGGAAGGAGAACTGTTGATTGATCAAGACAGCATTAGGGAAAGATGGACAGAATACATTAAAGATCTTTGTAATGATGAACAAACAGAAGAAAATATTAAGGATAATGGAGAAGGACCAGAAATACTCAAAAAAGAAGTGGAAGACGCCTTGTGCAAAATGAAAGCAATAAAAGCTCCTGGACCTGATATATAACTAAAGAGGAGAATGAAGCCAATGGTGTTTTTGGAATAGAAATAATAACAAAAATATTGAATGATATCTACAACAACGGATATATACCAGACGACCTACTCAAATCAATATTCATAGCCCTACCACAGAAATCTGGTGTGATTGAATGTGATGATCATCGCACAATAAGCCTTATGAGTCACATGACTAAGATATTACTAAGAATCATCGTGCGAAGTGTGCGAAATAAAATTAGTCCAGAAATTAACGATGAACAGTGTGGTTTTGTTAGAGGTACAGGAACAAGTAATGCCATATACATCATAAGCTCTTTAGTAGAAAGAGCCATAGAAGTGAAAACAGATCCATACCTATGTTTCATAGATTACACCAAGGCATTTGACAAAGTAAAGCACCAAGAAATAATCAAAATTTTAGAAAGCATAAACGTAGACAGCAAAGATCTAAGAATAATAAAGAACTTGTACTGGCAACAAACAGCGGCCATAAGAACTGGAAACCATTTGGGAATGTTTCAACAAATAAAACAGGGTGTTTGGCAAGGTTGTGTGCTGTCACCAGATTTGTTTAATATTTATAGTGAGATTATTTTTTAGATACATAAGCGGCATTTAGGAATAACAATTGGAGGTCATAATATAAATAATCTAAGGTATGCTAATGATACAGTCTTAATCACTAAGAGTAAAAATGAGTTACAAGAAATGTTAGACATTGTAGCGAAAGAAAGCAAAAATAAAGGACTCAGCCTTAATAGCAAAAAGACAGAGGTAATGCTAACAACAAAGAAAAAGACATCATCTCAGTGCAAAATAAAGACAAGTGAAACAATATTAAAACAGGTAAATGAATTTAAATATTTGGGAACTTTGTTAACCTCAGACGGAAGATGTACAAAAGAGGAGAGATGCAGAATGGCTCAGGCAAAAGCAGCTTTCCAAAAAATGAGAAAGATACTATGCAATCCATTTTTGACAATAGAAACAATAAAAAGAGTTCTTAAATATTACATAGAGCCAATCTTAACATATAGATGTGAATCATGGACAATAGGACAACAGACAAGAAAATCACTGGAGTCTGTAGAAAAGTGGTTTTACAGAAGAATGTTGAGAATACCATGGACAGCTAAGAAGAGTAATGAAAACGTTCTGAAAGAGGCCAAAGCAAACAGAGAGCTAATTTCCAATATTAGGAAGAAACAATCATCATTTTTTGGTTATGTAATGAGAAGAGAGCAGCTAGAATATATTGTAACAACTGGGAAAATTGCGGGAAAAAGAGATAGAGGGAAGCAAAGAGAAAAGATACCAGACAGCTTAAGAGAATGGCTTTGCAGAAGGTCAACAACAGAAATGATAAATAACTGTCGAGATCAAAAGTTGTGGAGAGACATGATCCCCTACGCCAGCAGGCTTGATACTTAATGATGATGATAAGACCTCCATTTCATTTGAGCATATCACCTCCATTTCATTTGAGCATATCACCTCCATTTCACTTGAACATATCACCTCCATTTCATTTGAGCATATCACCTCCATTTCACTTGAACATATCACCTCCATTTCACATGAACATATCACCTCCATTTCACATGAACATATCACCTCCATTTCACTTGAACATATCACCTCAATTTCACATGAACATATCACCTCAATTTCACATGAACATATCACTTCAATTTCACATGAACATATCACCTTAATTTCACTTGAACATATCACCTCCATTTCATTTGTATATATCACCTCCATTTCACATGAACATAACACCTCCATTTCACTGTGAATATATCACCACCATTTCACTTGTATATATATATATATCACCTCCATTTCACTTGAATATATCACCTCCATTTCACATGACTCAACCGATGGCTTCCGAGTTCACCCAGCCTTAAATGGGTACCAGATTTTTTTCTGGGAAAGTGAAGCGGCACGGTCGTAATACCGACCACATTACCCCAAAAATCATGTGCTGAAGGTCTGTAAAATATAGGGTCACTAACACCATATTTCCTTATACACCACTTGGCGTGACGGGGGTACTTTACTTTTTTTTTTATTTCACATGAACATATCACCTCCATTTCACATTGTTTCATGAAACTGTATTACCCTTTCATGTTGCCATGAAGTTTAAAACTGAAAGGGATGGATGACTTAATGACGAAACATTTCTAGAGCCAATGTGATCTAATGTGATCTAATGTGATCTAATGTGACATGTAAGACCTAGTGAAACCTCACCAATGTGATCTAATGTGACATGTAAGACCTAGTGAAACCTCACCAATGTGATCTAATGTGACATGTAAGACCTAGTGAAACCTCACCAATGTGATCTAATGTGACATGTAAGACCTAGTGAAACCTCACCAATGTGATCTAATGTGACATGTAAGACCTAGTGAAACCTCACCAATGAATGCTGGTCATGATGACATTGAAGGTGTGTCATCTGTAGGTAACTTCATTGAATCACAAGTACTTCAGGCAACATTTGGAAGATGCCCTCTCATTGGGGAAGCCACTATTGATTGAAGATGTTGAAGAAGAGCTGGACCCATCACTGGACAACATTTTGGAGAAGAACTTCATCAAATCAGGTTCAATGTTCAAGGTCAGTGACAGCAGCACTAGATTTATACATCACTAAATAATGGGCATTTCTTCTTGATAATTTATTGTAAATTATACTACACCAAATAAAGGACATTTCTTCTTGATAATTTATTGTAAATTATACTACACCAAATAATGGACATTTATTCATGATAATTTATTGTAAATTATACTACACCAAATAATGGACATTTCTTCTTGATAATTTATTGTAAATTATACTACACCAAATAATGGACATTTCTTCTTGATAATTTATTGTAAATTATACTACACCAAATAATGGACATTTCTTCTTGATAATTTATTGTAAATTATACTACACCAAATAATGGACATTTGTTCATGATAATTTATTGTAAATTATACTACACCAAATAATGGACATTTCTTCATGATAATTTATTGTAAATTATACTACACCAAATAATGGACATTTCTTCATGATAATATATTGTAAATTATACTACACCAAATAATGGACATTTCTCCATGATAATTTATTGCAAATTTTACTACATCAAATAATGGACATTTCTTCATGATATTCTATTGTAAATTATCTATCTCTATCTATCTATTGTCCTTTCGAGCCACAGACGGCACATAGGGCAGAACCACAATCTCAAAAACAGAAACCTTGCATGCCAAAATGGCACATATTGCAGAGATCACTGCTCTAAAATCTATGGCGCTGTTTCCATAACAATACTTTTTACAATGACAGCTTGTCAAGCCATCGATCAACCTCCTTAGTCGCCTCTTATGACATGCCTGGAAGATCACAGTGTCACTATTCTTTACCTCCCTCATAATGAGGCCCGGGTAACACACGGGATATTGTAAATTATACTACATCAAATAATTTACATTTCTTCATGATATTCTATTGTAAATTATACTACATCAAATAATGGACATTTCTTCATGATAATTTATTGTAAATTACAATGCATCAAATAATGAACATTTCTTCATGATATTCTATTGTAAATTATATTGCATTAAATAATGGACATTTCTTCATGATATTCTATTGTAAATTATATTGCATTAAATAATGGACATTTCTTCATGATATTCTATTGTAAATTATATTGCATTAAATAATAGACATTTCTTCATGATATTCTATTGTAAATTATACTATACCAAATAATGGACATTTCTTCCTGTAAAGGTAAAGTAAAGTACGAGACTTGAACCGGCGTCTTAGCACGCGAGTTTACACCCATGCGTGCTCGGCCGCCTACACAGAAATGTTCGGATATTTATGTATAGTGTCGCCTCAAGCATCGAAACTCAGATGCGAAGTGACATTCCTCACCTTCCCAGGGTAATACCCTGGTACCCATTTCTGCCAATGGCTGGGTCGTCCGTGGAGGTATTTTTTTTCCAACCATGAGTACAATTCACACTGCTCCCAGCGGGAATCGAACACGGGTTGTCCGAACGTCAGTAGTCCAGTCGGGTGGTTTTCCCAACTCGGCTACCGAGGCCCCCATTTCTTCCCATATTCTATTGTAGATCCATCCTCATCATTGAGTGCCATCTCCGCATCGAAGGTTGGCTATCATGGAGCGCCATTCCACTCTGTCTCTTGCTTTGATGGTGCAGATTGTCATAGGCTGACTTGTCCATCTTTTGATGTCACTCGTCCATGTTAGTCTTGGTCTGCCTCTGTCTCTTTTACCTTGTATTTTCCTTTCCAATATTACTGTTATTAGGCTGTTGTGTCTTTTAACATGCCCCAAAAATGTAATCTGTCTTGTTCTAATTGTGTTTAGTAGTTCTCTTTTCATTTTTAGTTGTTTTAAAACTTCCTCATTTGTTTTCTTTTCTTTCCATCCAATTCTTCCTATTCTTCTAGAGATCCACATTTCAAAGGCCTAAATTCTCTGTTCTGTTTTCTACACTAATGTCCTTGTTTCTGCACCATACAGGAATATTGAGAAGATGTAATATTTTGCTATTCTTAGTTTTAGCCCTGGTGTTATTTATTGTTATTTTTAGTTCGTTCCTGAAACAATAGTTAGAATTTCTCTCCATGGCTTTCTTTGGAATGTTACGTGATGAGGCTCCAGTCTCTTTCATGGTGGTCTGCCACATTCGTCTTTTATGTTCTGAATATGCCTCATGTGTACCACACACTTTGCTGTTTTCGCTTTCTAGGCCGTTGATCATTTCTGATTCTTCTGCCCCATCCACTGCCGCATACTTTTCACATTCAGGTTGAACATACCCGGCCGGCACCATTGTTGTTGAAAACTAAGTATTTGCCTGTCGAACCGCGAACACACGACACAAAGAAGAATCAATCATATTCTGCTTAAATATCGGTAAAGTTCACAGTCCATCCACTCATCAGAAGTGAAACATACATCAAAACGGGGAATAGCAACACATAATTCCACAATTAGACTATATTGTAGATTATACTACATCAAATATTATCATGAAGAAATGTCCATTATTTGGTTGTAAATTATACTACATCAAATAATGGACAATTATTCATGATATTCTATTGTAAATTCTGCTAAATCATATAATTGACATTTCTTCATGATATTCTATTGCAGATTACACATCATCAAATATTTGATACTTCTTCATGATATTCTATTGTAAATTATATATACTACATCATATAATTGACATTTCTTCATGATATTCTATTGTAAATTATATATACTACATCATATAATTGACATGTATTCATGATATTCTATTGTAAATTATATATACTACATCAAATAATGGACATTTCTTCATGATATTCTATTGCAGATTATACTATATAAAATAATGGACATTTCTTCATGATATTCTATTGTAAATTATACGACACCAAATAATGGACATTTCTTTATGATATTCTATTGTAAATTATACTACATCAAATAATGGACATTTTTTCATGATATTCTATTGTAAATTGGTACTTTGGTTTGGTTATGGAAGACCCCGGTATCACTGCAAACGAATCAAAATCCATAATTGCTCAACCGCCCGTGCCAGTGGAATCATCCAAATTAATATCTCATCGGTATATATATCTATTGTAAATTATATTACACCAAATAAAATTACATTTCTTCATGTATTCTATTGTAAATTATCATCATCACGTGCCATACCGGTTGGCGTAGGCGATCATGTCCTTCCACAATGTTCTATCTACAGTGCATCGTATCAGTTCTGTTTTTGACTGTTTTCCATGCCATGACACCAAGCTATCAAGTATTTGTCTTTGTCGTCCGTGATCTCTCTTTCCTTTTATTTTGCCAGTTGTAACCAAGTATTCCAAGTTTCCTCTTCTCAGGATGTGCCCAAAAAAAAGTTGATTGTTTCTTTGTGATGTTTTTTAGGAGTTGCCTTTTTGTATTGTAAATTATGCTAGATCAAATAATGGACATTTCTTCATGATATTCTAACGTAAATTATACTACATCAAGTAATGGGCATTTCTTCATTATATTCTATTGTAAATTATACTAATGCCAATCAGCCACTAATATCTTCAGTAATCAAGAAAAGATGATGGTCATATGTTGGACATGTGATGAGAAGAGATAATAACCGAATAGCAAAGCAAGCCCTCATGTGGGAAACAATAGGTAAGAGGAAGAGAGGAAGACCCAGAGAGACACTGAGAAGAACATTGATGAGAGAGGCAAGAGCAGCAGTATCGACTCCCTCAATGAGATAGAGCTGCTTGCACAGAACAGAGACAAATGGCGAGATTTGATAAAATATCTTTAAAAGAAAACTGCTAGAACAAAAATTCATATAGGAGAAGGTGTATCTTGGTCTACGCCCTATGGGCCGGTTACGGCTCGAAAGGTCAATAGAAGAACAAAAATTCAGATAAAAGGAGGAGTATCTTGGTCTACGCCCTATGGGCCGGCTACGGCTTGAAATGTCAATATATAGATAGATAGATAGAAATTATACTACATCAAATAATTAACATTTCTTCATGATATTCTATTCTAAAATTACAGAACATCAAAGAAATTACATTTCTTCAATGTATTCTATTGTAAATTAGAGAGCATCAAATAAATGACATTTCTTCATGATATTCTATTGCAGACTACTGTTGGTTTAGTTAATACCCAATCATTTGTGTTTTTCCTTTAACAGACTATGTAATTATAAATATACACATTTGTTGTATTTGAGTACAAAGTATATTGTCTTCATGAATAAAGAGACATAATGTGAGAATGTTTAAAGAATGCACTTTTGTTCATATCGCTTGCGACTCTGTCGCTGCTTTAAATGTTAACTTTGATGGCTTGTGACCAGGTGAAAGTTGGAGATAAAGAATGTGACGTTATGAACACATTTTACCTGTACATCACAACAAAACTTGCAAATCCTGCTTATACGCCAGAGGTAATGACTTTTCTATTTTATTGTCCTGATCGCTTCATATTTTATTTATTTATTATTTTAATCTTGTCTACATTCCACCAAAACATGAATTCTGCCACATTGATGAAAGTCCATGATCTCCTCCACACACACACACATTCTGTCCAAACAGAATCATTGATGAAAGTCCATGATCTCCTCCACACACACACAATCTGTCCAAACAGAATCATTGATGAAAGTCCATGATCTCCTCCACACACACACATTCTGTCCAAATAGAATCATTGATGAAAGTCCATGATCTCCTCCACACACACACATTCTGTCCAAACAGAATCATTGATGAAAGTCCATGATCTCCTCCACACACACACATTCTGTCCAAACAGAATCATTGATGAAAGTCCATGATCTCCTCCACACACACACAATCTGTCCAAACAGAATCATTGATGAAAGTCCATGATCTCCTCCACACACACACATTCTGTCCAAATAGAATCATTGATGAAAGTCCATGATCTCCTCCACACACACACAATCTGTCCAAACAGAATCATTGATGAAAGTCCATGATCTCCTCCACACACACACAATCTGTCCAAACAGAATCATTGATGAAAGTCCATGATCTCCTCCACACACACACAATCTGTCCAAACAGAATCATTGATGAAAGTCCATGATCTCCTCCACACACACAATCTGTCCAAACAGAATCATTGATGAAAGTCCATGATCTCCTCCACACACACACAATCTGTCCAAACAGAATCATTGATGAAAGTCCATGATCTCCTCCACACACACACAATCTGTCCAAACAGAATCATTGATGAAAGTCCATGATCTCCTCCACACACACACAATCTGTCCAAACAGAATCATTGATGAAAGTCCATGATCTCCTCCACACACACACAATCTGTCCAAACAGAATCATTGATGAAAGTCCATGATCTCCTCCACACACACACAATCTGTCCAAACAGAATCATTGATGAAAGTCCATGATCTCCTCCACACACACACAATCTGTCCAAACAGAATCATTGATGAAAGTCCATGATCTCCTCCACACACACACAATCTGTCCAAACAGAATCATTGATGAAAGTCCATGATCTCCTCCACACACACACAATCTGTCCAAACAGAATCATTGATGAAAGTCCATGATCTCCTCCACACACACACAATCTGTCCAAACAGAATCATTGATGAAAGTCCATGATCTCCTCCACACACACACAATCTGTCCAAACAGAATCATTGATGAAAGTCCATGATCTCCTCCACACACACAATCTGTCCAAACAGAATCATTGATGAAAGTCCATGATCTCCTCCACACACACACAATCTGTCCAAACAGAATCATTGATGAAAGTCCATGATCTCCTCCACACACACACAATCTGTCCAAACAGAATCATTGATGAAAGTCCATGATCTCCTCCACACACACAATCTGTCCAAACAGAATCATTGATGAAAGTCCATGATCTCCTCCACACACACACAATCTGTCCAAACAGAATCATTGATGAAAGTCCATGATCTCCTCCACACACACAATCTGTCCAAACAGAATCATTGATGAAAGTCCATGATCTCCTCCACACACACAATCTGTCCAAACAGAATCATTGATGAAAGTCCATGATCTCCTCCACACACACACAATCTGTCCAAACAGAATCATTGATGAAAGTCCATGATCTCCTCCACACACACACAATCTGTCCAAACAGAATCATTGATGAAAGTCCATGATCTCCTCCACACACACACAATCTGTCCAAACAGAATCATTGATGAAAGTCCATGATCTCCTCCACACACACACAATCTGTCCAAACAGAATCATTGATGAAAGTCCATGATCTCCTCCACACACACACAATCTGTCCAAACAGAATCATTGATGAAAGTCCATGATCTCCTCCACACACACACAATCTGTCCAAACAGAATCATCCGCTGTCACTGTTGTGGACAAAGTTTCCAGAGCCCTGTCCTTCCAACAATGTTTTACCATTTTATTGTTTGTTTGGGCTTTGTTATCTCTAGAGAAGTCCAGAGGCATGGAATTTGGCAGGAATATCACTTGTCCCCTAATTTTCACACCAATAGCCATGTGTACAGGTGCCTCTAACTGTATCTGCAGAGTTTTGACACTTTGAGTAGATTTTTTCTTACTAATTTTGCTTCGGCAACAGACATTTTTGACATACTATTTTCATTTCCAAATGCCAAGGGTTGTTCAACAAGTACTGAGAGCGCACACAAGACCTCCTGTGTTTTATCTGAAACATCAGATCTCACTACCCAGAGTGGGCTAGACATCAGATCTCACTACCCAGAGTGGGCTAGACATCAGATCTCACTACGCAGAGTGGGCTAGACATCAGATCTCACTACCCAGAGTGGGCTAGACATCAGATCTCACTACCCAGAGTGGGCTAGACATCAGATCTCACTACCCAGAGTGGGCTAGACATCAGATCTCACTACCCAGAGTGGGCTAGACATCAGATCTCACTACGCAGAGTGGGCTAGACATCAGATCTCACTACGCAGAGTGGGCTAGACATCAGATCTCACTACCCAGAGTGGGCTAGACATCAGATACACTACCCAGAGTGGCTAGACATCAGATCTCACTACCCAGAGTGGGCTAGACATCAGATCTCACTACCCAGAGTGGGCTAGACATCAGATCTCACTACCCAGAGTGGGCTAGACATCAGATCTCACTACCCAGAGTGGGCTAGACATCAGATCTCACTACCCAAAGTGGGCTAGACATCAGATCTCACTATCCAGAGAGGACCAGACATCAGATCTCACTATTCAGAGACTGTGGGAGGGTAAAGCCACACAAAACTGGATTTGAAGAGAAAAGTTCTTACGACCAGTGACAAGATTTGAACCCGGAACCTTGTTGCCCAGCGACAGATGTCTTACCCTTAGAACAGCCACTAACCCCTTAGCTATGTATGAGTCATGCCTTTTTTTATTTGTACTTCACATGATGCTATTGCACCAATTCAGATCTTGTTCTAAGCTGTGCTGCAGATCTTTTTCATGTCTTTTGCTCCGCTTTAGATTCTATTCTTGGATATAATTTGGATCATGTTCTTTCTAGGCTGTACTTTGAACCATTTTCATTCTAGGTTGTACTTGGATCATGCTATTTCTAGTCTGTACTGTGCATCATGTTCTTTCTAGGCTGTACTTTTTGTTGGCTTAACTCTGGATCTTGACTCGTGAAGGCTTGCTACCAACAACATTATTTATCTCCACTGCTGTAAAACGGACAGATGTGTGATAGTTTCAGGGAACATCTCTACTGTGGCCATCCAATTCAATTTTCTTGACCATAGAAGAGTTATTGGAATTTGTTTATGTTGTTTGGATGAGCAAACAATTGTCTCATGTACTGCTCGGAATTATTTTGTTGTTGTCTTGCCATAAGATACTACTTTGTGCTGGGTATCTTCATTAAGGGGGGGGGGGGGGGGGGGGGGCAACAATCAAATAAATGCAGGGCTGTGGTAGTATCTTCTTTAATCTTGACCATATTCTCTACAGTTTCACTTCTTTTTTTTTTGCCTATTTTTTACTCTGAAACATTTCATTTTTTTTACCTTTTACATAATTTTTTTATTGCAACAGTAACATATTAACATAACTGTTTAACTTTTATGCAAATCTTTTATTGCAACAGTAACATATAAACATAATTGTTTACCTTTTATGCAAATCTTTTATTGCAACAGTAACATATAAACATAACTGTTTACCTTTCATGCAAATCTTTTATTGCAACAGTAACATATTAACATAACTGTTTACCTTTCATGCAAATCTTTTATTGCAACAGTAACATATTAACATAACTGTTTACCTTTCATGCAAATCTTTTATTGCAACAGTAACATATAAACATTCATTTTTTAAAAATTCCCTCTCTTTCAATTTGTGATTGTTGTGGACATATACAAATATTCATTCTATATTTAATGAAAACATGATTGCCTGCTCTTAGGTGAGTGCAAGAACATCAATTATTGACTTCACAGTCACACAGAAAGGATTAGAAGACCAGCTCCTAGGACGTGTGATCGTAACAGAAAAATATGTGAGTGCCTCCCGGGTTAGAGTGTTGGGTGAACGAACAAGAGGGTGCTAGGAGTGGTTAGCATTTCTTTATGTGATTAAAGTATTACTTCTGAAAGATTATATGTTGAAATGCTCTTAGCGAAATCTGAAGTTGTTCTGCAGATGTATGTGTTTGTTGGTCATTACACAAGATGTATCCATTACAAATGTATGTGGTTGTTGGTCATTACACAAGATGTATCAATTACAAATGTATGTGGTTGTTGGTCATTACACAAGATGTATACATTACAAATATATGTGGTTATTGGTCATTACACAAGATGTATACATTACAAATATATGTGGTTATTGGTCATTACACAAGATGTATACATTACAAATGTTTGTGGTTGTTGGTCATGATACAAGATGTATACATTACAAATGTATGTGGTTGTTGGTCATTACACAAGATGTATACATTACAAATATATGTGGTTATTGGTCATTACACAAGATGTATACATTACAAATGTATGTGGTTGTTGGTCATGATATAAGATGTATACATTACAAATGTTTGTGGTTGTTGGTCATTACACAAGATGTATACATTACAAATGTATGTGGTTGTTGGTCATGATACAAGATGTATACATTACAAATGTTTGTGGTTGTTGGTCATGATACAAGATGTATACATTACAAATGTTTGTGGTTGTTGTTCATGATATAAGATGTATACATTACAAATGTTTGTGGTTGTTGGTCATTACACAAGATGTATACATTACAAATGTTGGTGGTTGTTGGTCATGATACAAGATGTATACATTACAAATGTTGGTGGTTATTGGTCATTACACAAGATGTATACATTACAAATGTTTGTGGTTGTTGGTTATGATACAAGATGTATACATTACAAATGTTTGTGGTTGTTGGTCATGATACAAGATGTATACATTACAAATGTTTGTGGTTGTTGGTCATGATACAAGATGTATACATTACAAATGTTGGTGGTTATTGGTCATTACACAAGATGTATACATTACAAATGTTTGTGGTTGTTGGTCATGATACAAGATGTATACATTACAAATGTATGTGGTTGTTGGTCATGATACAAGATGTATACATTACAAATGTTTGTGGTTGTTGGTCATGATACAAGATGTATACATTACAAATGTATGTGGTTGTTGGTCATTACACAAGATGTATCCATTACAAATATATGTGGTTATTGGTCATTACACAAGATGTATCCATTACAAATATATGTGGTTATTGGTCATTACACAAGATGTATACATTACAAATGTTTGTGGTTGTTGGTCATGATATAAGGTGTATACATTACAAATGTTTGTGGTTGTTGGTCATTACACAAGATGTATACATTACAAATGTGTGTGGTTATTGGTCATTACACAAGATGTATACATTACAAATGTTTGTGGTTATTGGTCATTACACAAGATGTATACATTACAAATGTTTGTGGTTATTGGTCATTACACAAGATGTATACATTACAAATGTTTGTGGTTGTTGGTCATGGTACAAGATGTATACATTACAAATGTTTGTGGTTGTTGGTCATGATACAAGATGTATACATTACAAATGTTTGTGGTTGTTGGTCATGATACAAGATGTATACATTACAAATGTATGTGGTTGTTGGTCATGATACAAGATGTATACATTACAAATGTATGTGGTTGTTGGTCATTACACAAGATGTATCCATTACAAATATATGTGGTTATTGGTCATTACACAAGATGTATACATTACAAATGTTTGTGGTTGTTGGTCATGATATAAAGTGTATACATTACAAATGTTTGTGGTTGTTGGTCATTACACAAGATGTATACATTACAAATGTTTGTGGTTGTTGGTCATGATACAAGATGTATACATTACAAATGTATGTGGTTGTTGGTCATTACACAAGATGTATCCATTACAAATATATGTGGTTATTGGTCATTACACAAGATGTATACATTACAAATGTTTGTGGTTGTTGGTCATGATTTAAGGTGTATACATTACAAATGTTTGTGGTTGTTGGTCATTACACAAGATGTATACATTACAAATGTGTGTGGTTATTGGTCATTACACAAGATGTATACATTACAAATGTTTGTGGTTATTGGTCATTACACAAGATGTATACATTACAAATGTTTGTGGTTGTTGGTCATGATACAAGATGTATACATTACAAATGTTTGTGGTTGTTGGTCATGGTACAAGATGTATACATTACAAATGTTTGTGGTTGTTGGTCATGGTACAAGATGTATACATTACAAATGTTGGTGGTTATTGGTCATTACACAAGATGTATACATTACAAATGTTTGTGGTTATTGGTCATTACACAAGATGTATACATTACAAATGTTGGTGGTTGTTGGTTATGATACAAGATGTATACATTACAAATGTTTTTGGTTGTTGGTTATGATACAAGATGTATACATTACAAATGTTTGTGGTTATTGGTCATTACACAAGATGTATACATTACAAATGTTTGTGATTATTGGTCATTACACAAGATGTATACATTACAAATGTTGGTGGTTGTTGGTTATGATACAAGATGTATACATTACAAATGTTTTTGGTTGTTGGTTATGATACAAGATGTATACATTACAAATGTTTGTGGTTGTTGGTCATTACACAAGATGTATACATTACAAATGTTGGTGGTTGTTGGTTATGATACAAGATGTATACATTACAAATGTTTTTGGTTGTTGGTTATGATACAAGATGTATATATTACAAATGTTTGTGGTTATTGGTCATTACACAAGATGTATACATTACAAATGTTTGTGGTTATTGGTCATTACACAAGATGTATACATTACAAATGTTGGTGGTTGTTGGTTATGATACAAGATGTATACATTACAAATGTTTTTGGTTGTTGGTTATGATACAAGATGTATACATTACAAATGTTTGTGGTTGTTGGTCATTACACAAGATGTATACATTACAAATGTTGGTGGTTGTTGGTTATGATACAAGATGTATACATTACAAATGTTTTTGGTTGTTGGTTATGATACAAGATGTATATATTACAAATGTTTGTGGTTATTGGTCATTACACAAGATGTATACATTACAAATGTTTGTGGTTATTGGTCATTACACAAGATGTATACATTACAAATGTTGGTGGTTGTTGGTTATGATACAAGATGTATACATTACAAATGTTTTTGGTTGTTGGTTATGATACAAGATGTATACATTACAAATGTTTGTGGTTGTTGGTCATGGTACAAGATGTATACATTACAAATGTTTGTGATTGATGGTTATGATACAGGATGTATACATTACAAATGTTTGTGGTTGTTGGTCATGATACAAGATGTATACATTACAAATGTTTGTGGTTGTTGCTTATGATACAAGATGTATACATTACAAATGTTTGTGATTGATGGTTATGATACAAGATGTATACATTACAAATGTTTGTGATTGATGGTTATGATACAGGATGTATACATTACAAATGTTTGTGGTTGTTGGTCATGATACAAGATGTATACATTACAAATGTTTGTGGTTGTTGCTTATGATACAAGATGTATACATTACAAATGTTTGTGATTGATGGTTATGATACAAGATGTATACATTACAAATGTTTGTGATTGATGGTTATGATACAGGATGTATACATTACAAATGTTTGTGATTGATGGTTATGATACAAGATGTATACATTACAAATGTTTGTGATTGATGGTTATGATACAAGATGTATACATTACAAATGTTTGTGATTGATGGTTATGATACAGGATGTATAAAACATTAATAAAGCACTCACTTTTAGAGCTGATGTTATTTTTTTACCTTGATGTATGCATTTGTATATATGCATGCTATACTTGCACAGTTTGCACAAGGAGGGAATGAGTTATTCGTTTCAAATTGAAACATGAGTCAAACTGGGATGTATACTGCCACCATTGCTATTTTAAATTACCATTGATTACATGATGATTCAATGTTGCAAAGGCAATAATGGCATTGAATAGTATGACAAGAATTAATTGAAAGATCTAGATTTTGTAGACAATATAGAGCTCCTAAGGGACAATATCAACAAGATGCAAAATATGACAGATACCTTATCATCCATGGCAGAAAAATTATAGGACTTCAAATCAACAGGGGTAAAACAACAATAATGAAAAAATAACAATACCACAGAGTGCAATATATATCTCAATTGCCAGCTAATCACTATATATATCTTGGGGATAATATAGATCTAGAAAGTGAAATAAAGAAAGAGATCAGAAGCGTGATAGCAAAACAAGCAACTAATTTTAAAAACCTGGGCAAAATAAAATAAAAAATACTAAACAAGAAAATCAAATTTAGAATATTCAACTCAAACATATTATCAACGCTTACCTATGCATGTGAAGTCTGGAAAACAACAAAAGAGATTGCGAATAAACTAAACACTTTTGAAGATAAATGCCTAAGAAAAATATTCTGTGTACAATGGAATGAATTCTTCAAGACTAGTATTGAAATCAGAAAAATAGCCATGCAACAAAGATCTCATCTACAATTAAGGAAAGAATTTATTGTTATCAGTGAAGATTTGTGTTTCTGTTTTTGTTGAAATGCAGTTTTTTCGGGGATTGATTATACCTGAAGATAAATTTGATACTGTAGGAGTTGGAAGAAGAAAGATCCAAACTTGTGTTGGATGTAACAAACAACAGACAGCGCATGAAGGAACTGGAGGAGAACTTGTTGTACAAACTGACAAGTATACAGGTAAGGGGCAGGGTATACAAAAGTTGTGTTGGATGTAACAAACAACAGACAGCGCATGAAGGAACTGGAGGAGAACTTGTTGTACAAACTGACAAGTATACAGGTAAGGGGCAGGGTATACAAAAGTTGTGTTGGATGTAACAAACAACAGACAGCGCATGAAGGAACTGGAGGAGAACTTGTTGTACAAACTGACAAGTATACAGGTAAGGGGCAGGGTATACAAAAGTTGTGTTGGATGTAACAAACAACAGACAGCGCATGAAGGAACTGGAGGAGAACTTGTTGTACAAACTGACAAGTATACAGGTAAGGGGCAGGGTATACAAAAGTTGTGTTGGATGTAACAAACAACAGACAGCGCATGAAGGAACTGGAGGAGAACTTGTTGTACAAACTGACAAGTATACAGGTAAGGGGCAGGGTATACAAAAGTTGTGTTGGATGTAACAAACAACAGACAGCGCATGAAGGAACTGGAGGAGAACTTGTTGTACAAACTGACAAGTATACAGGTAAGGGGCAGGGTGTACAAAAGTTGTGTTGGATGTAACAAACAACAGACAGCGCATGAAGGAACTGGAGGAGAACTTGTTGTACAAACTGACAAGTATACAGGTAAGGGGCAGGGTGTACAAAAGTTGTGTTGGATGTAACAAACAACAGACAGCGCATGAAGGAACTGGAGGAGAACTTGTTGTACAAACTGACAAGTATACAGGTAAGGGGCAGGGTGTACAAAAGTTGTGTTGGATGTAACAAACAACAGACAGCGCATGAAGGAACTGGAGGAGAACTTGTTGTACAAACTGACAAGTATACAGGTAAGGGGCAGGGTGTACAAAAGTTGTGTTGGATGTAACAAACAACAGACAGCGCATGAAGGAACTGGAGGAGAACTTGTTGTACAAACTGACAAGTATACAGGTAAGGGGCAGGGTATACAAAAGTTGTGTTGGATGTAACAAACAACAGACAGCGCATGAAGGAACTGGAGGAGAACTTGTTGTACAAACTGACAAGTATACAGGTAAGGGGCAGGGTATACAAAAGTTGTGTTGGATGTAACAAACAACAGACAGCGCATGAAGGAACTGGAGGAGAACTTGTTGTACAAACTGACAAGTATACAGGTAAGGGGCAGGGTATACAAAAGTTGTGTTGGATGTAACAAACAACAGACAGCGCATGAAGGAACTGGAGGAGAACTTGTTGTACAAACTGACAAGTATACAGGTAAGGGGCAGGGTGTACAAAAGTTGTGCTGAAAATGTACAGGTTTATTGGTAAGTGTGTAAATAGATTTGTAAAGTTTATAGGTCATCATCATCATCGTGTGCCCTCTCTGCAACGAAGGTTGGATACCATGGATTGCCATTCTACTGTTTCATGCTTTGATGGTGCAGGCTGTCATAGATTGACTTGTCCATCTTTTGATGTTACTTGTCCATGTTAGTCTTGGTCTGCCTCTGCCTCTTTCTTTTACCTTGTATTTTTCCTTCCAATATTACTTTTAGTAGGCTGTTGTGTCTTTTAACATGCCCCAAAAATTTCATTTGTCTTGTTCTAACTGTGTTTAGTAGTTCTCTTTTCATTTTAATTGTTTCAAAAAAACTTCATCATTTGTTTTCTTTTCTTTCCATCCAATTCTACCTATTCTTCTATAAATCCACATTTCAAAGGCTTTAATTTTTTGTTATGTTTTCTTGTCTAATGTCCATGTTTCTGCACCATACAGGAATATTGAGAAGATGTAACATTTTACCATTCTTAGTTTCAGCCCTGTTGATATTTGTTTTGTTGTTAGTATATTTTTCATGGCATTAAAATTACTTTTTGCCATACCTATTCTTTTGTTTATTTCAATTTTGCATTTTCCATCATTGGTTATAGTATGTCCCAGGAAGTTGTAGCTCTGGACTGTCTCCAGATGTGTTCCCTCAACTGTGATATTTAATTGTGGGTTTTGAGAATTTTCTTTGTTTATGATCATAGTTTTAGTCTTTTTGATATTCATTTCTATTCCATATTTTTTGCTTGTTATGTTTATCACATTAAGCAATTGTTGTAGGTCTTTAGGATTTTCTGCTAGTAGAACAGTATCATCAGCATATCTTAGGTTATTGATTATCTTTCCATTAATGTTTAGGCCTGGCATCTCTGAGATGTTTTTAAAGATTTGCTCAGTGTATAGATTGAACAAGCTTGGTGACAGGATGCATCCTTGTCTTACTCCTCTTTTTATGTCCATGGGTGTAGAGTTCTCCTTGTTATATCTTATTATTGCTGTTTGCTCCCAGTACAAATTACATATTAGTCATATGTCTGTGTCGTCTAGATTTATATCCTTTAGGCAGTCTATTAGTTGGTCATGGTGTATTCTATCGAAAGCTTTGGTGTAGTCTATAAAGCAGGCAATTATTGGTTTGTTTACTTCTGTGTACTTTTCAATCAATGTTCTCATGCTGTATATGGCTTCTTTTGTCCCACTGTTTTTCCTGAATCCAAATTGTTGCTCCTCTAATTCAGTATTGATTTTATTCTGAATCCTTCCCTGTATAACTTTTAGTAAAATTTTTGTTACCTGGCTCATTAGGCTTATTGCTCTGAAATCACTGCATTCAACTGCACCATTCTTTTTAGGCAATGCAATAAAAGTTGATGTTTTTAGATCGTTTGGTATGTATCCTGTATGGTATATGTCATTGCATATGTCTGTGATCACTTCGATGCCAAACTCTTCTAGAGCCTGTATCATCTCTATCTGTATATTGTCAGGTCCTGCTACCTTTCCCTTTTTCATTGTTTTTATAGCTTTTTCTACTTCAGATTTCAGGATTTTATAGTTGTATGTACATTTTATGTTTGGCTTTTTGTCCCTTTCATCATGAAATAATTCTGTTATATATTCTTGCCATCTATCTATTATATCTTTGTTGTCTGTTAGCATTCTTCCCTCTTTGTTTGCAATACATCCGTTTCGTACAGCTTTTTTGTCTTTATTCGTCATTCTCTTTATTTCTGTGTGCATCTCTCTTAAGTTTTCTTTAATTTCCATAGTTTCGACTTCTAGACATCTTTGGTTGAGCCAGTCTTCTTTTGCCTTTTTGCACATTCTCCGTATTTCATTGTCTACATTCTTGTATCTGGCAGTGTTTTTCGCTTGTCTTCTTTCTTCCATTTTTTCTATTATTTTGTCAGTTATCCATTTTTATTTTTTGTTACTTTCCTTTTTGGGCAAGGTGTTGCAGGATTCTTGCATGCTGTATTTTATGCATTGCCATTTTGCTGTGACTTTTTCCAAAGTTTATAGGTAAGTGTGTAAATAAATTAGTAAAGTTTATAGGTAAGTGTGTAAATAGATTAGTAAAGTTTATAGGTAAGTGTGTAAATAGATTAGTAAAGTATACAGGTAAGTGTATAAATAGATTAGTAAAGTATACAGGTTTATAGGTAAGTGTGTAAATAGATTAGTAAAGTTTATAGGTAAGTGTGTAAATAGATTAGTAAAGTATACAGGTAAGTGTATAAATAGATTAGATTAGTAAAGTATACAGGTTTATAGGTAAGTGTGTAAATAGATTAGTAAAGTATAAGGTAAGTGTATAAATAGATTAGTAAAGTATACAGGTTTATAGGTAAGTGTGTAAATAGATTAGTAAAGTATAAGGTAAGTGTGTAAATAGATTAGTAAAGTATACAGGTTTATCGCTAAGTGTGTAAATAGATTAGTAAAGTATACAGGTTTATTGCCAAGTATGTAAATAGATTAGTAAAGTATACAGGTTTATCAGTAAGTGTGTTAATAGATTATAAAGTATACAGGTTTATCGCTAAGTGTGTAAATAGATTAGTAAAGTATACAGGTTTATTGCCAAGTATGTAAGTAGATTAGTAAAGTATACAGGTAAGTGTGTAAATAGATTAGTAAAGTATACAGGTTTATAGGTAGTAAAGTATACAGCTTTATAGATAAGTGTGTAAATATATTGTGATTGCCATAACAGATGAAGCTGTTGGCCTGTGGGAGATGTGGGCTGCCATAGCAGATGGAGCTGTTGGCTTGTGGGAGATGTGGGCTGCCATAACAGATGAAGCTGTTGGCTTGTGGGAGATGTGGGCTGCCATAGCAGATGAAGCTGTTGACCTGTGGGTGATGTTGGCTGCCATAACAGATAAAGCTGTTGACATGTGGGCTGCCATAGCAGATGGAGCTGTTGGCTTGTGGGAGATGTGGGCTGCCATAGCAGATGAAGCTGTTGGCTTGTGGGAGATGTGGGCTGCCATAGCAGATGAAGCTGTTGACCTGTGGGAGATGTGGGCTGCCATAACAGATGAAGCTGTTGACCTGTGGGAGATGTGGGCTGCCATAACAGATGAAGCTGTTGACCTGTGGGTGATGTTGGCTGCCATAACAGATGAAGCTGTTGACCTGTGGGTGATGTTGGCTGCCATAACAGATGAAGCTGTTGACATGTGGGCTGCCATAACAGATGAAGCTGTTGGCTTGTGGGAGATGTGGGCTGCCATAACAGATGAAGCTGTTGACCTGTGGGTGATGTTGGCTGCCATAACAGATGAAGCTGTTGACCTGTGGGAGATGTGGACTGCCATAACAGATGAAGCTGTTGACCTGTGGGTGATGTTGGCTGCCATAACAGATGGAGCTGTTGGCTTGTGGGAGATGTGGGCTGCCATAGCAGATGAAGCTGTTGACCTGTGGGTGATGTTGGCTGCCATAACAGATGAAGCTGTTGACATGTGGGCTGCCATAACAGATAAAGCTGTTGGCTTGTGGGAGATTGTGGCTGCCATGACAGATGGAGCTGTTGGCCTGTGGGAGATGTGGACTGCCATAACAGATGGAGCTGTTGGCTTGTGGGAGATGTGGACTGCCATAACAGATGGAGCTGTTGGCCTGTGGGAGATCTGGGTTGCCATAACAGATGAAGCTGTTGGCTTGTGGGAGATGTGGACTGCCATAACAGATGAAGCTGTTGGCCTGTGGGAGATGGGGGTTGCCATAACAGATGAAGCTGTTGGCTTGTGGAAGATGTGGACTGCCATAACAGATGAAGCTGTTGACATGTGGGCTGCCATAACAGATGAAGCTGTTGACCTGTGGGAGATGTGGACTGCCATAACAGATGAAGCTGTTGACCTGTGGGAGATGTGGACTGCCATAACAGATGAAGCTGTTGACCTGTGGGAGATGTGGACTGCCATAACAGATGAAGCTGTTGACCTGTGGGAGATGTGGACTGCCATAACAGATGAAGCTGTTGACCTGTGGGAGATAACAGATGAAGCTGTTGGCTTAACAGATGAAGCTGTTGGCTTGTGGAAGATGTGGACTGCCATAACAGATGAAGCTGTTGACCTGTGGGAGATGTGGACTGCCATAACAGATGAAGCTGTTGACCTGTGGGAGATGTGGACTGCCATAACAGATGAAGCTGTTGACCTGTGGGAGATGTGGGCTGCCATAACAGATGAAGCTGTTGACCTGTGGGAGATGTGGGCTGCCATAACAGATGAAGCTGTTGGCTTGTGGGAGATGTGGACTGCCATAACAGATGAAGCTGTTGGCTTGTGGGAGATGTGGACTGCCATAACAGATGAAGCTGTTGACCTGTGGGAGATGTGGACTGCCATAACAAATGAAGCTGTTGACCTGTGGGAGATGTGGACTGCCATAACAGATGAAGCTGTTGGCTTGTGGGAGATGTGGACTGCCATAACAGATGAAGCTGTTGGCTTGTGGGAGATGGCATGCTGCCATTTATCAAATTGATCAAAGTTGTTGTGCTTAGTAAACATTTTTATAGATCAGAAGCTTGGACTACTTATGCAGGGCAAGAGAAAAGGTTAATTGTTTTTGTTGTATGTTGTGATCACAAGATAATGAACATCATACGGCAGGACAAAGTAACCAACTCTACATCTTGCAATGAGCCAAACTCCCATCCATTATATTAACTTATGTTTTGAGTTACATATATGATTTAACATAACATCTATTTTTATGTCAAACACATATGATTTGGGAGCCATGATAGGTCAGTGGTTAGTGAACCGGACTACTAAGAACAAGAGGTCAGGTTTGATCCTGATCGATGGCTTCCAGGTTTACCCAGCTTTAAATGGGTACCGATTTTTTTTTCTGGGAAAGTAAAGCGCCATCATAGAGATTCTTTGTGGAAAATTCTGAAGCAATATGGTTTACCATCAAAAATCATAAATATTATCAAAGACATGTATGATGGTTACACATGTGCAGTTCGAACAGAGGAAGGACTGAGCGAATGTTTCCCAATAGAAACTGGGGTTAAACAAGGATGTATTTTATCGCCCTTGTTATTTGGAGTTGTTATGGACTTCATAATGAAGAAATGCTGCACTGGTAATAAAGGCATCGAATGGATACAAGGAGACCATTTGGAGGACCTCGACTTTGCTGATGACATAGTTCTCATCAGCAGTCAGATAAAAACGATGCAGGAAAACACAAATGAACTATCATCAATAGCCAGCAAAATTGGGCTTGAGGTCAATCATGAAAAGACTAAAGTCATGAAAAGTTTAATTCCAACAAGTGACAAAATATACATGGAAAACAAACCAGTGGAAGAGATCGATCACTTTATCTATCTTGGAAGTCACATTGATCGAGAAGGGGATACGAGCAAAGAAATTAGAATCAGACTGGCTAAAGCAGCAATGTCTTTCAGAAGCCTTGAAAAGTTGTGGAAATCAAAACTCATTAGCACAAACACAAAACTTAGGCTATTCAAATCAAATGTACTATCAACCCTTACGTATGCGTGTGAAAGCTGGAAAACAACAAGAGATATAGAAACAAAGTTGAACGCATTCGAAAATAAATGTCTAAGGAAAATACTTGGTATAGAATGGAACGAATTCAAAACAAATGAGGAAATTAGAGAAATCGCCAATCAACCACTAATATCTTCAGTAATAAAGAAAAGACGATGGTCATACGTTGGACATGTGATGAGAAGAGATAATAATCGAATAGCAAAGCAAGCCCTCATATGGGAAACAACAGGTAAAAGAAAAAGAGGAAGACCCAGGGAGACACTGAGAAGAACATTGATGAGAGAGGCAAGAGCAGCAGGAATCGGCTCCCTCAATGAGATAGAACTGCTTGCACAGAACAGAGACAGATGGCGAGATTTGATAAAATATCTTTAAAAGAAAACTGCTAGAACAAAAATTCATATAGGAGAAGGTGTATCTTGGTCTACGCCCTATGGGCCGGTTACGGCTCGAAAGGTCAATAGATAGATAGATAGAAAGCGCCATGGGCATAATACCAACCACATTACCCCAGAAATCATGTGCTGAAGGTCTGTAAAAATGATGGTCACTAACACCATATTCCCTATACACCACTTGGTGTGACGGGACTCTTTACTGTTTTTTACATATTATTTGCATAATATATATTTTTATATTAAACTAACATATATGGTTTAGTCATAATCTATTTTGATATCAAATCTCAGCTTCGTATCTTACACATAATGTATTTTGATGTCCAAATTGACACACATATATTTTACATCATCAAGTACCAAGCCTGCTGGCGTAGGTGATCATGTCTCTCCACAACTTTCGATCATGACATTTATTTATCATCTTTGTTGTTGACCTTCTGCCAAGCCTTTCTCTTAAGCTGTCTGGTATCTTTTCTCTTTGTTTCACTCTATCTCTTCGTCCCTTAATTTTCCCACTTGTTACAATATATTCCAGCTGTTCTCTTCTCATTTCATGGCCAAAAAATGATGATTTTTTCTATCTAATATTGGAAATTATCTCTCTTTTTGCTTTGGCCTCTTTCAGAATGTTTTCATTATTGTTCTTAGCAGTCAGTCCATGGTATTCTCAACATTCCTCTGTTAAACCACATTTCTACAGCCTCCAATGATTTTCTTGTCTGTTGTCCTATTGTCCATGATTCACATCCATATGTTAAGATTGGCTCTACATAACATTTAAGAACTCTTTTTCTTGTTTCTATTGTCAAAAATGGATTGCATAGTATCTTCCTCCTACAATTTATTTATAAATTAGTCAGAAATGAGCAGTAAAGTCAAAACTTAGTGTAAACATGAACTATTCTCCTGTTGTGTATGTGTTAACATGTTCTTGAGTCTAGGGTTCACTGGTTGATGACCCTACACTTATTGAAGTGCTGCAGACTACCAAGAGAACAGCATCTGAGGTTGCAGAAAAACTGGCCGTGGCAGCTGAGACAGAAATTGAAATCAATACTGCCAGAGATGAATTCAGACCAGGTTTGATATCTCAAAGTGGTTTATGTCAAATAGTGTACTATCATTTTTGCTAACTATTCTGCTGGTTATTTCTTTAGGCTTTGATAGTAGTGCAGCCTCTCTGTAATTATTGCAGTCTTCTATGGACACATTCACAATTATTCTTTTATTCCATTTTGACTGCATTGTGTGTGTGCCAATTTTTTTTTTTTAAAGTAGTTCCAGAATTTCAGTTGCCAAATGTGGATCTGCTTTGAAGAGTTCTGCTTTTAGATTGTCTCGATTGCAGAGTTTTATGCTTTTCTGCCCCTTAATGGCTTTAATGATTTCTTTCTGTCGAGCGTTTGTAGTAATTTAGAGATCTAATCTAGCCTCATAAGTATTGGGTGGCATTTGTTGTGATTTCTTATTGAAAGTTTATCTTCAGTGTGTCCTCCATCTTTATTCTTGAATGGAGGAAAGTTCTTATTTCTTGTTACTATCATGTTGGATGCTTGCCACTTACTTCCAACTGTTGTTGATGTGTACGATCCTTGTGCTACTTCATTTGTGTAGGTCTTGTAACTTTGTTCATGGCTTCGTTCCTTGTGCTACTTCATTTGTGTAGGTCTTGTAAGTTTGTTCATGGCTTCGTTCCTTGTGCTACTTCATTTGTGTAGGTCTTGTAAGTTTGTTCAAGTGCTTGTAAGTTTGTTCAAGGCTTCGTTCCTTGTGCTACTTCATTGTGCATGTCTTGTAAATTTGTTGATGGCTTCGTTCATTGTGCTACTTCATTGTGCATGTCTCATAAGTTTATTCATGGCTTTATTCATAGTGCTACTTCATTGTGCATGTCTTGTAAGTTTGTTCATGGCTTTGTTCATTGTGCTACTTCATTGTACTACTTCATTTTGCATGTCTTGTAAGTTTGTTCATGGCTTCGTTCATTGTGCTACTTCATTGTGCATGTCTCATAAGTTTATTCATGGCTTTATTCATAGTGCTACTTCATTGTGCATGTCTCATAAGTTTATTCATGGCTTTATTCATAGTGCTACTTCATTGTGCATGTCTTGTAAGTTTGTTTATTGCTTTATTCATTGTACTGTTTCATTCTACATGTCTTGTAAGTTTGTTGATGGTTTTCTTCCGTGTACTATTTCATTGTGCATGTCTTGTATGTTTGTTCATGGCTTTGTTTAACGTACTACTTCATTGTGCTACTTCATTGTGCATGTCTTGTACGTTTGTTCATGGCTTTGTTTAACGTACTACTTCATTGTGCTACTTCATTGGGCATGTCTTGTAAGTTTGTTCATAGTAGCATTTTGTTGTCAAACCCTTACATTATAGTTCTTTGCTAGAAAGAGACTGCCATGACACTTGGTGATGTGTAGAGAACATTGTGTTATTGCCCATATTTAAAATGCAACAGCAAAGGTGAATGAAAGTATGGGGCAGGTAACTCAGCCGGTACCCATTTCTTAATAGACAATGACAGTAACATAGAATAATGGTCATCAGTGTTAATGACAGAATAACAAGTTGTGGGGATGAAAAGTTCATAGCGGGTAGTGGACAACCCACGGAGGATGCTTTGGGTATGAACCAGTGAACCCAACTAGGCAATGAGGCGATTCTGAAGGGTGAACCGGCTGCAATTGCTGGAGTGACACGAGACAATGCCAGTAACTTGCATTTCAGGTTTACCACTGTGGCCGGGGGAGTTGAAATGGGCAGATACCGGGCTGCCAGTCTTGCTCAACATCACGAAGATGCTCACAAAATCTGTCACTCAAGCATCGTCCAGACTCGCTCACATTTGTCATATGGTAATGCCAGTGTCTCACTGCATGACGTCTCTATGATGTCAACATTTACACATCATTATGATAATTACATAATGGCTTCATGATGTCTCTAGCATGTCAACATTTGCATATCATGAAAATTACATAATTACTTCATGATGTTTCTAGCATCTCAACATTTGCATATGATTATGATAATTACATAATGGCTTCATGATGTCTCTATGATGTCAATATTTACACATCATTATGATAATTAAATAATGACTTCATGATGTCTCCAGCATGTCAACATTTGCATATCATTATGATAATTACATAATGACTTCATGATGTCTCTTTGATGTCAACATTTACACATCATGATGATAATTACGTAATGACTTCACTATGTCTCTATGTCAGCATTTACACATCATGTTGATAATTATGTAATGACTTCTTGATGTCTCTATGATGTCAACATTTACATATTGTTGTTGTAAACTTACTCATGGTTCTGTAATGTTCACTGCCTTGTTGAGTACATAACCTTACTGGTGCCATGTTCACTACCTTGTCCAGTACATAACCTTACTAGTGCCATGTTCACTGCCTTGTTGAGTACATAACCTTACTGGTGCCATGTTCACTACCTTGTCCAGTACATAACCTTACTGGTGCCATGTTCACTACCTTGTCCAGTACATAACCTTACTGGTGCCATGTTCACTACCTTGTCCAGTACATAAACTAACTGGTGCCATGTTCACTACCTTGTCCAGTACATAACCTTACTGGTGCCATGTTCACTACCTTGTCCAGTACATAACCTTACTGGTGCCATGTTCACTACCTTGTCCAGTACATAAACTTACTGGTGCCATGTTCACTACCTTGTCCAGTACATAAACTTACTGGTGCCATGTTCACTACCTTGTCCAGTATATAAACTTACTGGTGTCATGTGTACTACCTTGCCCAGTACATAAACTTACAGGTGCCATGTGCACTGCCTTGCCCAGTACATAAACTTACTGGTGCCATGTGCACTACCTTGTCCAGTACATAAACTTACAGGTGCCATGTGCACTACCTTGCCAGTACATAAACTTACTGGTGCCATGTGCACTTCCTTGCCCAGTACATAAACTTACTGTGCCATGTGCACTGCCTTGCACAGTACATAAACTTACTAGTGTCATGTGTACTGCCTTGTCCAGTACATAACATTACTGGTGCCATGTGCACTACCTTGTCCAGTACATAAACTTACTGGTGCCATGTTCACTACCTTGTCCAGTACATAAACTTACTGTGCCATGTGCACTGCCTTGTCCAGTATATAAACTTACTGGTGCCATGTGCACTACCTTGTCCAGTACATAAACTTACTGGTGCCATGTGCACTGACTTGCCCAGTACATAAACTTACAGGTGCCATGTGCACTACCTTGCCCAGTACATAAACTTACTGATGCCATGTGCACTGCCTTGTCCAGTACATAAACTTACTGGTGCCATGTGCACTACCTTGCCCAGTACATAAACTTACTGATGCCATGTGCACTGCCTTGTCCAGTACATAAACTTACTGGTGCCATGTGCACTACCTTGCCCAGTACATAACCTTACTGGTGCCATGTGCACTGTCTTGCCTCTTCAATCAATTGTGCATTAATGTGTTGTGTCACAGTAAACTATGATGTTTGTGCCTTTCAGCCGAACATCAAGAGCATTGATCATTTGTTTACATCGCTTGACAAATTTGCTTGGCAGCTTCCATTCTTGGCCAAGTCATTTCAACTTTTTAACTGTCAAGGGTTGCACTTGGGTCCATCCACATTGTCATCAGTAATTAATGGAACTAGACATCAGATCTCACTACCAAGAGAGCTAGACATCATATCTCACTACCAAGAGAGCTAGACATCATAACTCACTACCAAGAGAGCTAGATATCATAACTCACTACCAAGAGAGCTAGACATCATATCTCACTACCAAGAGAGCTAGACATCATATCTCACTACCAAGAGAGCTAGACATCAGATCTCACTACCAAGAGAGCTAGACATCAGATCTCACTACCAAGAGAGCTAGACATCAGATCTCACTACCAAGAGAGCTAGACATCATAACTCACTACCAAGAGAGCTAGATATCATAACTCACTACCAAGAGAGCTAGATATCATATCTCACTACCAAGAGAGCTAGATATCATATCTCACTACCAAGAGAGCTAGATATCATATCTCACTACCAAGAGAGCTAGACATCATAACTCACTACCAAGAGAGCTAGATATCATATCTCACTACCAAGAGAGCTAGATATCATATCTCACTACCAAGAGAGCTAGATATCATATCTCACTACCAAGAGAGCTAGACATCAGATCTCACTTCCAAGAGAGCTAGATATCATAACTCACTACCAAGAGAGCTAGATATCATATCTCACTACCAAGAGAGCTAGATATCATAACTCACTACCAAGAGAGCTAGATATCATATCTCACTACCAAGAGAGCTAGATATCATATCTCACTACCAAGAGAGCTAGATATCATATCTCACTACCAAGAGAGCTAGATATCATAACTCACTACCAAGAGAGCTAGACATCAGATCTCACTACCAAGAGAGCTAGATATCATAACTCACTACCAAGAGAGCTAGATATCATAACTCACTACCAAGAGAGCTAGATATCATATCTCACTACCAAGAGAGCTAGATATCAGATCTCACTACCAAGAGAGCTAGATATCATAACTCACTACCAAGAGAGCTAGATATCATATCTCACTACCAAGAGAGCTAGATATCAGATCTCACTACCAAGAGAGCTAGATATCAGATCTCACTACCAAGAGAGCTAGATATCATAACTCACTACCAAGAGAGCTAGATATCATAACTCACTACCAAGAGAGCTAGACATCATAACTCACTACCAAGAGAGCTAGACATCAGATCTCACTACCAAGAGAGCTAGATATCATAACTCACTACCAAGAGAGCTAGATATCAGATCTCACTACCAAGAGAGCTAGATATCATAACTCACTACCAAGAGAGCTAGATATCAGATCTCACTACCAAGAGAGCTAGATATCATAACTCACTACCAAGAGAGCTAGACATCAGATCTCACTACCAAGAGAGCTAGACATCAGATCTCACTACCAAGAGAGCTAGATATCATAACTCACTACCAAGAGAGCTAGACATCAGATCTCACTACCAAGAGAGCTAGATATCATAACTCACTACCAAGAGAGCTAGATATCAGATCTCACTACCAAGAGAGCTAGATATCATAACTCACTACCAAGAGAGCTAGATATCATAACTCACTACCAAGAGAGCTAGATATCATAACTCACTACCAAGAGAGCTAGACATCAGATCTCACTACCAAGAGAGCTAGATATCATAACTCACTACCAAGAGAGCTAGATATCATAACTCACTACCAAGAGAGCTAGATATCATAACTCACTACCAAGAGAGCTAGATATCATAACTCACTACCAAGAGAGCTAGATATCATAACTCACTACCAAGAGAGCTAGACATCATATCTCACTACCAAGAGAGCTAGATATCATATCTCACTACCAAGAGAGCTAGATATCATATCTCACTACCAAGAGAGCTAGATATCATAACTCACTACCAAGAGAGCTAGACATCATATCTCACTACCAAGAGAGCTAGACATCATATCTCACTACCAAGAGAGCTAGATATCAGATCTCACTACCAAGAGAGCTAGATATCAGATCTCACTACCAAGAGAGCTAGATATCAGATCTCACTACCCAGAGAACAAGACATTAGATCTCACTACCAAAAGAGCAAGACATTAAATCTCACTACCAAAAGAGCAAGACATCAGATCTCACTACCTAGAGAGCTAGATATCAGATCTCACTACTCAGAGAGCAAGACATCAGATCTCACTACCCAGATAGCAAGACATCAGATCTCAATATCCGAGAGCAAGACATCAGATCTCAATACCCAGAGAGCAAGACATCAGATCTCAATACCCAGAGAGCAAGACATCAGATCTCAATACCCAGAGAGCAAGACATCAGATCTCAATACCCAGAGAGCAAGACATCAGATCTCAATACCCAGAGAGCAAGACATTAGATCTCAATGCCCAGAGAACAAAATGCCATTTGCCAAGAGATGTATTTGCTCTCAGAATCCCCATTATTTGTGTTGTATTTGCTCTCAGAATCCCCATTATTTGTGCTTTAGTTGCTCTCAGAATCCCCATTATTTGTGTTGTAGTTGCTCTCAGAATCCCCATTATTTGTGCTTTAGTTGCTCTCAGAATCCCCATTATTTGTGTTGTAGTTGCTCTCAGAATCCCCATTATTTGTGTTGTATTTGCTCTCAGAATCCCCATTATTTGTGCTTTAGTTGCTCTCAGAATCCCCATTATTTGTGTTGTAGTTGCTCTCAGAATCCCCATTATTTGTGCTTTAGTTGCTCTCAGAATCCCCATTATTTGTGTTGTAGTTGCTCTCAGAATCCCCATTATTTATGTTGTAGTTGCTCTCAGAATCCCCATTATTTGTGCTTTAGTTGCTCTCAGAATCCCCATTATTTATGTTGTTCTTGCTCTCAGAATCCCCAATATTTGTGTTGTAGTTGCTCTCAGAATCCCCATTATTTATGTTGTAGTTGCTCTCAGAATCCCCATTATTTATGTTGTAGTTGCTCTCAGAATCCCCATTATTTATGTTGTAGTTGCTCTCAGAATCCCCATTATTTATGTTGTAGTTGCTCTCAGAATCCCCATTATTTGTGCTTTAGTTGCTCTCAGAATCCCCATTATTTATGTTGTAGTTGCTCTCAGAATCCCCATTATTTATGTTGTAGTTGCTCTCAGAATCCCCATTATTTATGTTGTAGTTGCTCTCAGAATCCCCATTATTTATGTTGTAGTTGCTCTCAGAATCCCCATTATTTGTGCTTTAGTTGCTCTCAGAATCCCCATTATTTATGTTGTAGTTGCTCTCAGAATCCCCATTATTTATGTTGTAGTTGCTCTCAGAATCCCCATTATTTATGTTGTAGTTGCTCTCAGAATCCCCATTATTTATGTTGTAGTTGCTCTCAGAATCCCCATTATTTATGTTGTAGTTGCTCTCAGAATCCCCATTATTTGTGCTTTAGTTGCTCTCAGAATCCCCATTATTTATGTTGTAGTTGCTCTCAGAATCCCCATTATTTGTGCTTTAGTTGCTCTCAGAATCCCCATTATTTATGTTGTAGTTGCTCTCAGAATCCCCATTATTTATGTTGTAGTTGCTCTCAGAATCCCCATTATTTATGTTGTAGTTGCTCTCAGAATCCCCATTATTTATGTTGTAGTTGCTCTCAGAATCCCCAATATTTGTGTTGTAGTTGCTCTCAGAATCCCCAATATTTGTGTTGTAGTTGCTCTAAGGATCCCCAATATTTGTGTTGTAGTTGCTCTAAGGATCCCCAATATTTGTGTTGTAGTTGCTCTCAGAATCCCCAATATTTGTGTTGTAGTTGCTCTCAGGATCCCCAATATTTGCGTTATATTTGATCCCAGAGCCTCCATTATTTGTGTTGTAGTTGCTCTCAAGATCCCCAATATTTGTGTTGTAGTTGCTCTCAAGATCCCCAATATTTGTGTTGTAGTTGCTCTCAGGATCCCCAATATTTGCATTATATTTGATCCCAGAGCCTCCATTATTTGTGTTGTAGTTACTCTCAGGATCCCCAATATTTGTGTTGTAGTTGCTCTCAAGATCCCCAATATTTGTGTTGTAGTTGCTCTCAAGATCCCCAATATTTGTGTTGTAGTTGCTCTCAGGATCCCCAATATTTGTGTTGTAGTTGCTCTCAGGATCCCCAATATTTGTGTTGCAGTTGCATCCAGGGGAAGCATTCTATACTTCCTGCTGTGTGACTTGGTGATGGTGAACAGGATGTACTCAATCTCGCTGACCCAGTTCCTAGTGATATTTGACAACTCTATGGCCAGGTCAGATTCATACATTATATGTTTGTGACATCATGTCAGAAAGAATAAACACATTATATTCTAAAATAATTATTACAGATTGAAACTTGCGAGGTAAGAGACAGCTGTGTTGTTGATAAACAATGCTTGATGCAATATATTTTGTGCCATTTGTTGGTGATGTTCAGAAAATCCAATTTTTGTTTAATAACAGTGCTTGAAAGTAAAGAGAGGCAGGCAATAAACGCAATGATATAGGCACCAATAAGTCTTATGAGTCATATGACTAAGATATTACTAAGAATCATCATGCGAAGAGTGCGAAACAAAATCAGTCCAGAAATTAGCGATGAAAAGTGTGGTTTTGTTAGAGATAAAGGAACAAGCAATGCCATTTATATCATAAGATCTTTAGTAGAAAGAGCCATAGAGGTGAAAACAGATCTATACCTATGTTTCATAGATTATACCAAAGCATTTGACAAAGTAAAGCACCAAAAAATAATCAAAATTTTAGAAAGCATAAACGTAGACAGCAAAGATCTAAGAATAATAAAGAACATGTACTGGCAACAAACAGCGGGATTAAGAACTGGAAACCAATTGGGAATGTTTCAACAAGTAAAACAAGGTGTTAGACAAGCTTGTGTGCTGTCACCAGATTTGTTTAATATTTATAGTGAGATTATTTTAAGATCCATAAGGGGCATGCCTGGAATAACAATTAGAGGTCATAATATAAATAATCTAAGGTATGCTGATGATACAGTCTTAATCGCTAAGAGTGAAAATGAGTTACAATAAATGTTGGACATTATAGTGAAAGAAAGCAAAAATAAAGGACTCAACCTTAATAGCAAAAAGACAGAGATATTGGTAACAACAAAGAAAAAGACATCACCTCAGTGCAAAATAAAGACAAGTGGAACAATATTAAAACAGGTAAATGAATTTAAATATTTGGGAACTTTGTTAACCTAAAAACGGAAGATGTACAAAAGAGGTGAGATGCAGAATGGCTCAGGCAAAAGCAGCTTTCCAAAAAAATGAGGAAAATACTATCCAATCCATTTTTGACAATAGAAACTAGAAAAAGAGTTCTTAAATGTTACGTAGAGCCAGTCTTAACATATTTATGCGAATCATGGACAATGGACAAGAAAATCACTGGAGTCTGTAGAAATGTGGTTTTACAGAAGAATGTTGAGAGTGCCATGGACAGCTAAGAAGAGTAATAAAGATGTTCTGAGAGAGGTCAAAGCAAAAAGAGAGCTAATTTCCAATATTAGGAAGAAACAATCATCATTTTTTGGCCATGTAATGAGAAGAGAACAACTGGAATATATTGTAACATCTGGAAAAATTGAGGGTCGAAGAGATTGAGGGAAGCAAAGAGAAAAAATAACAGACAGCTTAAGAGAATGGCTTGGTAGAAGGTCAACAACAGAAATGATAAATAGCTGCCGAGATCGAAAGTTGTGGCGAGACATGATAACCTCCGCCAGCAGGCCCGGTACTTGATGATGATGATAGGCACCAAATATGTTAGTATCAAATGGACAAGCTTCATCATCATGTGCCTTACCGGTTGGCGTAGGTGATCATGTCCTTCCACAATCCTCTATCCACCATGCATCTTCTCAATTCTCTTGTTGGCTGTTTTCCTTGCCATGGCACCAAGTTACGTAGTATTTTCTCTCTTTGTCATCCGCGATCTCTCTTTCCCTGTATTTTGCCAGTTATAACCAAGTATTCCAATTTTCCTCTTCTCATGATGTGCCCGAAAAATGTTGATTGTTTCTTTTTGATGTTTTTTAAGAGCTCCCTTTTTGTGTTGGCCTCTTTGAGAACTTCCTCATTGGTCTTTTTATCTGTCCAGGGAACTTTCAACATTCTTCTGAGAAATCCCATCTCTGTGGCCTCTAATTGTCTTTTCATTTGATTGTCTACTGTCCATGATTCACTTCCAGAGGTCAGAAATGACTATCTAGCACCAATGAACTCTCTTTCTCACTTCTATTGACACATATTTGTTGCATAAGATTTTTCATTTTCAGAAATGCTATTTTGGCTTGAGCTATTATGCTTTTTATGTCTGTGTTGCATCTTCCATATGATGTTATTGTGCCCAAGTATTTGACGTGTTTCACATGTTTCAGATTTGTCCTGTTTATTTTTATGCTGCATGATGGTGATGATTGTTTTTTTCAATATGACCATTACTTCTGTTTTCTTATTATTCAGACTGAGACCTTTCTTGTTGCTTTCTGTTACTATTATGTCTATCATTTCTTGTAGTTTATTCTCTGTCTCTGCTATTAAGACTGTGTCATCCACATATCACAAATTGTTTATGTTGTGACCATTGACTTCAATTCCTTTTATATCTACTGTTGATCTCATATTTTTCTCTTGTCATTTTTATTTTCATTGTTAGCAGAAAAAGTTATTTTCAAATAATAGATGATTGAAATGTAGAGGAAACATTTGTATCTGTGATGTGCTTGTGTGAATATGTAGTATTGTTTTCATGGGATTTTGTTTGTTCTTTGTATTTGCCTTGCTCCAGGCTGTGCTTGCGTTGCTAATGTAGTCCCTGTGTTTATTCCCACTTGCTTTCTCTGGCTATGTCATCAAGACCATTACACAAGTAAATCTAAGCATATTGGTTGTTACCTTCTTTTGTCTGGCAAATTATTTTTGCTTGTTGTTTTGTAACAAAGATATTGTATTTATGAGGACTTGCTTCTTTATTCTTCTCATCACAGCCTGATAGCTCACATTTCTATATTCATGTATGTTTTTTAGATCAAAACCTCACCCCAAAAATCAGATTCGCATCGGCAACATTATAGAGTACCTGACTTATGAGGTTTGGTGCTACACCTCTCGCTCCCTGTACAATGAAGACAGACTCTTGTTCACACTTCTTCTAGCCATCAAGATTGACATTGCCAAGGGATCTATCAAGCAATCTGAACTTCAAGTATTCATCAAAGGTATTTAGCACTAACAGTTATCTCATGCAAGTCTATAACTATCAGATATTAGGATAAAATCATTTCTTTGTTAACTATATCTAGTGTATTTAATTGTTATTTCATTCCAGTTTGTATCTGTTTTTGTTGTTGTTATGTTTTCTTTTTGTTTGCCTTCAGCTTCATCCTTGTAACTAAGTCCAGGGGTGGGACCATATTTTGAATGAATATCTCATTTGTTCGTACATTCAGCCATCTTAACCTGTATTTAAATGGTTTTAACAAAGTATGCAATGGTTTCAGTAGAAAATTTGAAGATATCATTATAGTAGAGATAGAAGATGTCATTATAGTAAAGACAGGAGATGTCATTATAGTAAAGACAGAAGATGTCATTATAGTAAAGACAGAAGATGTCATTATAGTAAAGACAGAAGATGTCATTATAGTAAAGACAGAAGATGTCATTATAGTAAAGACAGAAGATGTCATTATAGTAAAGACAGAAGATGTCATTATAGTAAAGACAGGAGATGTCATTATAGTAGAGACAGAAGATGTCATTATAGTAGAGACAGAAGATGTCATTATAGTAAAGACAGAAGATGTCATTATAGTAGAGATAGAAGATGTCATTATAGTAAAGACAGAAGATGTCATTATAGTAAAGACAGAAGATGTCATTATAGTAAAGACAGAAGATATCATTATAGTAGAGATAGAAGATGTCATTATAGTAATGACAGGAGATGTCATTATAGTAAAGACAGAAGATGTCATTATAGTAAAGACAGAAGATGTCATTATAGTAAAGACAGAAGATGTCATTATAGTAAAGACAGAAGATGTCATTATAGTAAAGACAGAAGATGTCATTATAGTAAAGACAGAAGATGTCATTATAGTAAAGACAGAAGATGTCATTATAGTAGAGACAGAAGATGTCATTATAGTAGAGACAGAAGATGTCATTATAGCAGAGACAGAAGATGTCATTATAGCAGAGACAGAAGATGTAATCATAGCAAAGACATAAGATGTAATCGTAGCAAAGACAGAAGATGTAATTGTAGCAAAGGCAGAAGATGTAATTGTGACAAAAAGAAGATGTGATTGTAGTAAATTAAAAACATGTAACTGTTGCAAAGACAGAAGATGTAATTGTAGCAAAGGCAGAAGATGTAATTGTAGCAAAGGCAGAAGATGTAATTGTAGCAAAGGCAGAAGATGTAATTGTAGCAAAGGCAGAAGATGTAATTGTAGCAAAGACAGAAGATGTAATTGTAGCAAAGGCAGAAGATGTAATTGTAGCAAAGGCAGAAGATGTAATTGTAGCAAAGGCAGAAGATGTAATTGTAGCAAAGGCAGAAGATGTAATTGTAGCAAAGGCAGAAGATGTAATTGTAGCAAAGGCAGAAGATGTAATTGTAGCAAAGACAGAAGATGTAATTGTAGCAAAGGCAGAAGATGTAATTGTAGCAAAGGCAGAAGATGTAATTGTAGCAAAGGCAGAAGATGTAATTGTAGCAAAGGCAGAAGATGTAATTGTAGCAAAGGCAGAAGATGTAATTGTAGCAAAGGCAGAAGATGTAATTGTAGCAAAGACATAAGATGTAATTGTAGCAAAGACATAAGATGTAATTGTAGCAAAGACATAAGATCTGTCTCTGACTCTGTCTCTGACTGCAAGTGATGGTAAGTTGTGAACATAGTTGAAGACATCTTATGTACTGCCAACAATTATTCTACGGGGCTGATTCGTATATCTCAGCTTTTCTACCATCCTGCTGCCTCCACAAGGTCCCTAATTTACCTTGTTTGTTTGTTTGTTTGTTTGTTTGTTTGTTTGTTTGTTTGTTTGTTTGTTTGTTTGTTTGTTTGTTTTTTTGTTTGTTTGTTTGTTTGTTTGTTTGTTTTTTTGTTTGTTTGTTTGTTTGTTTGTTTGTTTGTTTGTTTTTTTTGTTTGTTTGTTTGTTTGTTTGTTTTTTTGTTTGTTTTTTTGTTTGTTTGTTTGTTTATTTGTTTGTTTGTTTGTTTGTTTTTTTGTTTGTTTGTTTGTTTGTTTGTTTATTTGTTTTTTTGTTTGTTTGTTTGTTTGTTTGTTTGTTTTTTTGTTTGTTTATTTGTTTGTTTGTTTGTCCATACCCTAGCTTGATATTTCTAGCAAAGTCCCAAGGAACTCAATTTTGTGTGAACATCACATTTTCCTATTTTTCGCACTGGTAGCCATGTGCTCAGTGTGTCCACCACCATACAGGCAGATATTCTCCTACCTCAAAGATATTCTTTTATCAACCAGAGTTTTGGGTAGAATTGTTTCTATCAATTCTGTCAGGATAGCAGCCACTTTTGGCCTGCTATATTATGTCAGGTCAGCAGCCACTTTTGGTCAGCTATATTCTGACAGGAAAGCAGCCACTTTTGGCCAGCTATATTATGTCAGGTCAGCAGCCACTTTTGGTCAGCTATATTATGTCAGGTCAGCAGCCACTTTTGGTCAGCTATATTATGTCAGGTCAGCAGCCACTTTTGGTCAGCTATATTCTGACAGGTCAGCAGCCACTTTTGGTCAGCTATATTCTGACAGGACAGCAGCCACTTTTGGCCAGCTATATTCTGACAGGAAAGCAGCCACTTTTGGTCAGCTATATTCTGACAGGACAGCAGCCACTTTTGGCCAGCTATATTCTGACAGGAAAGCAGCCACTTTTGGCCAGCTATATTCTGACAGTAAAGCAGCCACTTTTGGCCAGCTATATTCTGACAGGAAAGCAGCCACTTTTGGCCTGCTATATTCTGACAGGACAGCAGCCACTTTTGGCCAGCTATATTCTGACAGGAAAGCAGCCACTTTTGGCCAGCTATATTCTGACAGGAAAGCAGCCACTTTTGGCCAGCTATATTCTGACAGGAAAGCAGCCACTTTTGGCCAGCTATATTCAAAGGTAAAAGAGGCAGAGGCAGACCAAGATTAACATGGACGAGTAACATCAAAAGATGGACAAATCAACCGATGACAACCTGCACCATCAAAGCAAGAGATAGAGCAAAATGGCGCTCCATGGTAGCCAACCTTCGTTGCGGAGACGGCACTCAATGATGATGATGATGATTCTGACAGGAAAGCAGCCACTTTTGGCCAGCTATATTCTGACAGGAAAGCAGCCACTTTTGGCCTGCTATATTCTGACAGGACAGCAGCCACTTTTGGCCAGCTATATTCTGACAGGAAAGCAGCCACTTTTGGCCAGCTATATTTTGACAGGAAAGCAGCCACTTTTGGCCAGCTATATTCTGACAGGAAAGCAGCCACTTTTGGCCAGCTATATTCTGTTTCCAACTGTCAAAGGCCCTTTAATGTGCACAGACTGCACGGTTTCCTCCTGTTTTTTGCTGTTATCTGAGAGGGTTAGACATCAGATCTCACTACTCAGAGAGGGTTAGACATCAGATCTCACTACTCAGAGAGGGCTAGACATCAGATCTCACTACTCAGAGAGGGCTAGACATCAGATCTCACTACTCAGAGAGGGCTAGACATCAGATCTCACTACTCAGAGAGGGCTAGACATCAGATCTCACTACTCAGAGAGGGCTAGACATCAGATCTCACTACTCAGAGAGGGCTAGACATCAGATCTCACTACTCAGAGAGGGCTAGACATCAGATCTCACTACTCAGAGAGGGCTAGACATCGGATCTCACTACTCAGAGAGGGCTAGACATCAGATCTCACTACTCAGAGAGGGCTAGACATCTGATCTCACTACTCAGAGAGGGCTAGACATCAGATCTCACTACTCAGAGAGGGCTAGACATCGGATCTCACTACTCAGAGAGGGCTAGAGATCAGATCTCACTACTCAGAGAGGGCTAGACATCAGATCTCACTACTCAGAGAGGGCTAGAGATCAGATCTCACTACTCAGATAGGGCTAGACATCAGATCTCACTACTCAGAGAGGGCTAGACATCAGATCTCACTACTCAGAGAGGGCTAGACATCAGATCTCACTACTCAGAGAGGGCTAGACATCAGATCTCACTACTCAGAGAGGGCTAGACATCAGATCTCACTACTCAGAGAGGGCTAGACATCAGATCTCACTACTCAGAGAGGGCTAGACATCAGATCTCACTACTCAGAGAGGGCTAGACATCAGATCTCACTACTCAGAGAGGGCTAGACATCAGATCTCACTACTCAGAGAGGGCTAGACATCAGATCTCACTACTCAGAGAGGGCTAGACATCAGATCTCACTACTCAGAGAGGGCTAGACATCAGATCTCACTACTCAGAGAGGGCTAGACATCAGATCTCACTACTCAGAGAGGGCTAGACATCAGATCTCACTACTCAGAGAGGGCTAGACATCAGATCTCACTACTCAGAGAGGGCTAGACATCAGATCTCACTACTCAGAGAGGGCTAGACATCAGATCTCACTACTCAGAGAGGCCTAGACATCAGATCTCACTACTCAGAGAGGGCTAGACATCAGATCTCACTACTCAGAGAGGGCTAGACATCAGATCTCACTACTCAGAGAGGGCTAGACATCAGATCTCACTACTCAGAGAGGGCTAGACATCAGATCTCACTACTCAGAGAGGGCTAGACATCAGATCTCACTACTCAGAGAGGGCTAGACATCAGATCTCACTACTCAGAGAGGGCTAGACATCAGATCTCACTACTCAGAGAGGGCTAGACATCAGATCTCACTACTCAGAGAGGGCTAGACATCAGATCTCACTACTCAGAGAGGGCTAGACATCAGATCTCACTACTCAGAGAGGGCTAGACATCAGATCTCACTACTCAGAGAGGGCTAGACATCAGATCTCACTACTCAGAGAGGGCTAGACATCAGATCTCACTACTCAGAGAGGGCTAGACATCAGATCTCACTACTCAGAGAGGGCTAGACATCAGATCTCACTACTCAGAGAGGGCTAGACATCAGATCTCACTACTCAGAGAGGGCTAGACATCAGATCTCACTACTCAGAGAGGGCTAGACATCAGATCTCACTACTCAGAGAGGGCTAGACATCAGATCTCACTACTCAGAGAGGGCTAGACATCAGATCTCACTACTCAGAGAGGGCTAGACATCAGATCTCACTACTCAGAGAGGGCTAGACATCAGATCTCACTACTCAGAGAGGGCTAGACGTCAGATCTCACTACTCAGAGAGGGCTAGACATCAGATCTCACTACTCAGAGAGGGCTAGACGTCAGATCTCACTACTCAGAGAGGGCTAGACATCAGATCTCACTACTCAGAGAGGGCTAGACATCAGATCTCACTACTCAGAGAGGGCTAGACATCAGATCTCACTACCCAGAGAGGGCTAGACATCAGATCTCACTACCCAGGGAGGGCTAGACATCAGATCTCACTACCCAGAGAGGGCTAGACATCAGATCTCACTACTCAGAGAGGGCTAGACATCAGATCTCACTACTCAGAGAGGGCTGGACATCAGATCTCACTACTCAGAGAGGGCTAGACATCAGAACTCACTACTCAGAGAGGGCTAGACATCAGAACTCACTACTCAGAGAGGGCTAGACATCAGATCGCACTACTCAGAGAGGGCTAGACATCAGAACTCACTACTCAGAGAGGGCTAGACATCGGATCTCACTACTCAGAGAGGGCTAGACATCGGATCTCACTACTCAGAGAAGGCTAGACATCAGATCTCACTACTCAGAGAGGGCTAGTCATCGGATCTCACTACTCAGAGAAGGCTAGACATCAGATCTCACTACTCAGAGAGGGCTAGACATCAGATCTCACTACTCAGAGAGGGCTAGACATCAGATCTCACTACTCAGAGAAGGCTAGACATCAGATCTCATTACTCAGAGAGGGCTAGACATCAGAACTCACTACTCAGAGAGGGCTAGACATCAGAACTCACTATCCAGAGAGGGCTAGACATCAGATCTCACTACACAGAGATTTGGTGGAAGGTTAACCCACAAAGAAACCATGGATTCAGTTTTCTTGTTTAAATTGCCACTGTTTGTGGTGGGACCCAAACCCGGGACTTCTTGTCAAGAGGCCAGTGTCTTACCTGTAGACCATCCCACACCCCTTTTTTCACCTTATATCATGGAGTTTATCATTGGCATCAATTTCACTAGCAGCCATTAGAGTTATCTTTATTCGAGATAGAAATTTGATTTGGTATTTGTCCAAAAGTGGAAGGTATGCATGAGGTTAATCTCACAAACAAGATACAGCTACTCTCAAGTTTTTGTTGTTTTTGTTTAGTCAGGTTTAGGTTTGTAGAGGATTTGTCTTGTAATTGTTCAATGTTGTCTTTGACATTTTGTGTTGCTGTCTAGTTGTATTCTCAGGCAGGTAGTGGTCGCTCCATTCTTTAGATTGAATCATCTTCTGCTCATTCACCTCAAGTTTCTAGAAGGTACCAAATGTTGAAATCAATGAAAGAATATTCTTCAACTTTTTCTCTGTAAATGTGTGTCTAGATAAGATCATCAACAAACAAAGCACTTTTTGAATATGGAGAAGTGTGAAAGGTCATTGATAAAGATGAAGAACACAGTACAACTAAGAGATCTAGATAAGATCATCAACAAACAAAGCACTTTTTGAATATGGAGAAGTGTGAAAGGTCATTGATAAAGATGAAGAACACAGTACAACTAAGAGATCTAGATAAGATCATCAACAAACAAAGCACTTTTTGAATATGGAGAAGTGTGAAAGGTCATTGATAAAGATGAAGAACACAGTACAACTAAGAGATCTAGATAAGATCATCAACAAACAAAGCACTTTTTGAATATGGAGAAGTGTGAAAGGTCATTGATAAAGATGAAGAACACAGTACAACTAAGAGATCTAGATAAGATCATCAACAAACAAAGCACTTTTTGAATATGGAGAAGTGTGAAAGGTCATTGATAAAGATGAAGAACACAGTACAACTAAGAGATCTAGATAAGATCATCAACAAACAAAGCACTTTTTGAATATGGAGAAGTGTGAAAGGTCATTGATAAAGATGAAGAACACAGTACAACTAAGAGATCTAGATAAGATCATCAACAAACAAAGCACTTTTTGAATATGGAGAAGTGTGAAAGGTCATTGATAAAGATGAAGAACACAGTACAACTAAGAGATCTAGATAAGATCATCAACAAACAAAGCACTTTTTGAATATGGAGAAGTGTGAAAGGTCATTGATAAAGATGAAGAACACAGTACAACTAAGAGATCTAGATAAGATCATCAACAAACAAAGCACTTTTTGAATATGGAGAAGTGTGAAAGGTCATTGATAAAGATGAAGAACACAGTACAACTAAGAGATCTAGATAAGATCATCAACAAACAAAGCACTTTTTGAATATGGAGAAGTGTGAAAGGTCATTGATAAAGATGAAGAACACAGTACAACTAAGAGATCTAGATAAGATCATCAACAAACAAAGCACTTTTTGAATATGGAGAAGTGTGAAAGGTCATTGATAAAGATGAAGAACACAGTACAACTAAGAGATCTAGATAAGATCATCAACAAACAAAGCACTTTTTGAATATGGAGAAGTGTGAAAGGTCATTGATAAAGATGAAGAACACAGTACAACTAAGAGATCTAGATAAGATCATCAACAAACAAAGCACTTTTTGAATATGGAGAAGTGTGAAAGGTCATTGATAAAGATGAAGAACACAGTACAACTAAGAGATCTAGATAAGATCATCAACAAACAAAGCACTTTTTGAATATGGAGAAGTGTGAAAGGTCATTGATAAAGATGAAGAACACAGTACAACTAAGAGATCTAGATAAGATCATCAACAAACAAAGCACTTTTTGAATATGGAGAAGTGTGAAAGGTCATTGATAAAGATGAAGAACACAGTACAACTAAGAGATCTAGATAAGATCATCAACAAACAAAGCACTTTTTGAATATGGAGAAGTGTGAAAGGTCATTGATAAAGATGAAGAACACAGTACAACTAAGAGATCTAGATAAGATCATCAACAAACAAAGCACTTTTTGAATATGGAGAAGTGTGAAAGGTCATTGATAAAGATGAAGAACACAGTACAACTAAGAGATCTAGATAAGATCATCAACAAACAAAGCACTTTTTGAATATGGAGAAGTGTGAAAGGTCATTGATAAAGATGAAGAACACAGTACAACTAAGAGATCTAGATAAGATCATCAACAAACAAAGCACTTTTTGAATATGGAGAAGTGTGAAAGGTCATTGATAAAGATGAAGAACACAGTACAACTAAGAGATCTAGATAAGATCATCAACAAACAAAGCACTTTTTGAATATGGAGAAGTGTGAAAGGTCATTGATAAAGATGAAGAACACAGTACAACTAAGAGCATTCTTGTGACAAGACTTCTAATTTTTTTTTTTCAAAAACATAATGCTGTCCGTTATTATAAATCAATTATATAAATATGATACCTAAGAAGATAACTCACAATGTCGTATACAATAAGAAGATAACTCACAATGTCGTATACAATAAGAAGATAACTCACAATGTTGTATACAATAAGAAGATAACTCACAATGTCGTATACAATAAGAAGATAACTCACAATGTCGTATACAATAAGAAGATAACTCACAATGTTGTATACAATAAGAAGATAACTCACAATGTTGTATACAATAAGAAGATAACTCACAATGTTGTATACAATAAGAAGATAACTCACAATGTTGTATACAATAAGAAGATAACTCACAATGTTGTATACAATAAGAAGATAACTCACAATGTTGTATACAATAAGAAGATAACTCACAATGTTGTATACAATAAGAAGATAACTCACAATGTTGTATACAATAAGAAGATAACTCACAATGTTGTATACAATAAGAAGATAACTCACAATGTTATATACAATAAGAAGATAACTCACAATGTTATATACAATAAGAAGATAACTCACAATGTTATATACAATAAGAAGATAACTCACAATGTTATATACAATAAGAAGATAACACACTGTTATATACAACAAGAAGATAATACACAATGTTATATATACTATAAGAAGATAACTCACAATGTTATATACAATAAGAAGATAACTCACAATGTTATATACAGTAAGAAGATAATACACAATGTTATATACAATAAGAAGATAATACACAATGTTATATACAATAAGAAGATAACACAAAATGTTATATACAATAAGAAGATAACTCAAAATGTTATATACAATAAGAAGATAACACACTGTTATATACAATAAGAAGATAATACACAATGTTATATATACTATAAGAAGATAACTCACAATGTTATATACAATAAGAAGATAACTCACAATGTTATATACAATAAGAAGATAACTCAAAATGTTATATACAATAAGAAGATAACACACTGTTATATACAATAAGAAGATAACACACAATGTTATATACAATAAGAAGATAACTCACAATATTATATACAATAAGAAGATAACTCAAAATGTTATATACAATAAGAAGATAACTCAAAATGTTATATACAATAAGAAGATAACACACTGTTATATACAATAAGAAGATAATACACAATGTTATATATACTATAAGAAGATAACTCACAATGTTATATACAATAAGAAGATAACTCACAATGTTATATACAGTAAGAAGATAATACACAATGTTATATATACAATAAGAAGATAACTCACAATGTTATATACAATAAGAAGATAACTCACAATGTTATATACAGTAAGAAGATAACTCACAATGTTATATACAATAAGAAGATAACTCACAATGTTATATACAATAAGAAGATAACTCACAATGTTATATACAATAAGAAGATGACACACAATGTTATATACAATAAGAAGATAACTTACAATGTCGTATACAATAATATAACTTTCTCTTATGAAATCTGTATACACCTAGCCCTCATCTCTCTAATAAGTGCTCATCTCTCTAATAGGTGCTCATCTCTCAAATAAGTGCTCATCTATCAAATAAGTGCTCATCTCTCAAATAAGTGCTCATCTCTCTAATAAGTGCTCCTCTCTCAAATAAGTGCTCATCTGTCTAATAAGTGCTCCTCTCTCAAATAAGTGTTCATCTATCAAATAAGTGCTCATCTCTCAAATAAGTGCTCATCTCTCAAATAAGTGCTCATCTCTCAAATAAGTGCTCATCTATCAAATAAGTGCTCATCTATCAAATAAGTGCTCATCTCTCAAATAAGTGCTCATCTATCAAATAAGTGCTCATCTCTCAAATAAGTGCTCATCTCTCAAATAAGTGCTCATCTCTCAAATAAGTGCTCATCTCTCAAATAAGTGCTCATCTATCAAATAAGTGCTCATCTCTCAAATAAGTGCTCATCTCTCAAATAAGTGCTCATCTCTCAAATAAGTGCTCATCTCTCTAATAAATGTTCATCTCTCTAATAAGTGCTCATCTCTCTAGTAAGTGCTCCTCTCTCAAATAAGTGCTCATCTATCAAATAAGTGCTCATCTATCAAATAAGTGCTCCTCTCTCAAATAAGTGTTCATATATCAAATAAGTGCTCATCTCTCAAATAAGTGCTCCTCTCTCAAATAAGTGCTCATCTATCAAATAAGTGCTCATCTATCAAATAAGTGCTCATCTCTCTAATAAATGTTCATCTCTCTAATAAGTGCTCATCTCTCTAGTAAGTGCTCCTCTCTCAAATAAGTGCTCATCTATCAAATAAGTGCTCATCTCTCTAATAAGTGCTCCTCTCTCAAATAAGTGTTCATATATCAAATAAGTGCTCATTTCTCAAATAAGTGCTCCTCTCTCAAATAAGTGCTCATCTATCAAATAAGTGCTCATCTATCAAATAAGTGCTCCTCTCTCAAATAAGTGCTCCTCTCTCAAATAATTGCTCATCTCCTTAAAACCCAAGTTCACTTCCTTTAAAATCCTGTCAAATAAGTCATGCTCTTTCTCCAATTCTTTCTGATTGATCCATTCTCTTAAAGCTGAACACATATTTCTTAAATAGTCCAGTCCATATCCAATATTCTTCATCATTATCTCATTTATCATGGCATCTCATGGCTGAATCTGTGCCAACGTTTTCATATCCCTCTGTCTTAGTCAACATCAAGGTATGTTATATTGATACAACATATGCCATATCTATCTATTGACCTTTCAAGCTGTAGCCAGCCCATAGGGTATAAATCCAGATACTCCTTCACTTAACTAAATTTTTGTTCTAGCAGTTTTCAATCCTTGTAAAGATCTTTTATCAAATCTCGCCATTTGTCTCTGTTCTGTGCAAGCAACTATATCTCACTGAGGAGCCGATCCCTGCTGCTCTTGCCTCGCTCATCAATATTTTTCTCAGTGTCTCTCTGGGTCGGCCTCTTTTCCTCTTACCTGTTGTTTCCCACATGAGGGCTTGTTTTGCTATTTGGTTATTATCTCTCCTCATCACATGTCCAACATATGACCATCGTCTTTTCTTGATTACTGAAGATATTAGTGGTTGATTGGCGATTTCTCTAATTTCTTTGTTTGTTTTGAATTCGTTCCACGCTAAACACCAAGTATTTTCCTTAGACATTTATTTTCGAATGTGTTAAACTTTGTTTCTATGTCTCTTGTTGCTTTCCAGCTCTCTCATGTATACGTAAGGGTTGATAACACGTTTGGTTTGAAAATGTTTTGTGTTTGTGAAGATGAGTTTTGATTTCCACAACTTTTCAAGGCTCCTGAAAGACATTGCTGCTTTAGCTATTCTGATTCTAATTTCTTTACTTGTATCCCCTTCTCGATCAATGTGACGTCCAAGATAGATAAAGTGATCAATCTCTTCCACTGGTTTATTTTCCATGTATATTCTGTCATCTGTTGGAATTAAACTTTTCATGACTTTAGTCTTTTCATGATTGATCTCAAGCCCAATTTTGATGGCTATTGATGATTGTTCATTTGTGTTTTCCTGCATCGTTTTTATCTGACTGCTGATGAGAACTATGTCATCAGCAAAGTCCAGGTCCTCCAAATGGTCTCCTTGTATCCATTCGATGCCTTTATTACCAGTGCAACATTTCTTCATTCTGAAGTCCACAACAATTCCAAATAACAAGGACAATAAAATACATCCTTGTTTAACCCCAGTTTCTATTGGGAAACATTCGCTCAGTCCTTCCTCTGTTCGAACTGCACATGTGTAACCATCATACATGTATTTGATAATATTTATGTTTTTTGATGGTAAGCCATATTGCTCCAGAATTTTCCACAAAGAATCTCTATGAATACTATCAAATGCTTTTTTTGAAATCAATGAAGTTAAGTACAAAAGGTTTTTGCTTTTCAATGTGTTCCTCCAATATAAGTCGTAGAGTGAAAATGTGGTCAAGGCAGCTTCTCCCTTTTCTAAACCCTGCCTGTTCTTCGCATATTACTGTATCTATTGAATTCTTTGTTCTATTCATGATACGTATGTCATATGTATGCCAACATTTTCATATCTTTCTGTCTTCATCAACAGCAAAGCTATGTTACATTGATACCACATAGGCCATGCATATGCCAACATTTTCATATCTTTCTGTCTTCATCAACAGCAAAGCTATGTTATTTTGATTCCACACATTTCAAACATTTGACTAAGATGTTCTCCTGATAAATATGAAAGGTGTGTTATCTCATTACCATGTGTACACAACATATTAAACATTGTGTACACATTTTTTTCCTAATTAACAAGTTATGAATCAACTTGACATCAGCTGAGTACTGCTAAACTTTGACCAAAGATCTCTGTTTGTTTCTTTCATCACTACAAGGCTACAGAAACAGAAAGTCAGAGCTACGTTATCTCAAGTCTTGTTTTATTTTTCACTATAACTGTTATTTCCTTTAATGTTGACCTTTTCCTGTCATTTCTTTCAAACACAATGTAAGTTAAGGTGTTGCCGGCATTTCTCAAAGCTTTGATTTCATCTGATATATGTTGTCATGCCCTTTGTTGTCATGGTCAGAGAAGGGAATGAGTAAAGAACTGACAACTAATTGCAGCGCTGCGGTATAGTTACGAATTGAAGCAGAAGTCAAGCAAGGGTGTATCTTATTACCATTGCTTTTGGAATTACCCTTGATTACATGTGGTTAGTGTGCTCGCTTCCTGACCAGAACAGATGGGTCCGAGTTCGTTCCCCGGCAGTGGCGGATTTTTCACGGACTGACAAGGCTCCGAGGTTCACCCAGCCTCTAAAATGGGTACCAGAGAGTTTTCTTGGAAGTAAAGGCGGCCTGGCATGATACCAATGACATCACTCAAAAATGTGGCATGGTCATGGACAAATCTGGTCACTAACACCATATTGCCAATACGACTAGCAAGACGTGGAGGGTTTACCGTTACTTGACTTTGACTTGATTACATTTTGAGTCAATGTTGTCAAGGCAATAATGACATTGAATTGTATGACAAGAATTATTTGGAAGATCTAGATTTTGCAGATGATATAGTGCTCATAAGTGACAATATCAACAAGATGCAAAATATCACAGATACCATATCAACCATGGGAGAAAAAATTGGACTTGGAAATCAACAGGGATAAAACAAAAATAATGAAAAATAACAATACCACTGAGGGCAATATATATCTCAGTCGCCAGGCATTGAAAAGAGTAAGCCACTACATATATCTTGGTAGTAGTATATATCAATATACTTGATACCTATGGGTTGTTTCCAAAATGGAGGAATTATTAATCTCGGGCTTGGTATATAATCGTTTATCAGAGGTATAACAAGCCGCTATCTTGGTATATAACCGTTGATCAGAGGTTTAACAAGCCGCTATCTTGGTATATAACCGTTGATCAGAGGTTTAACAAGCCGCTATCTTGGTATATAACCGTTGATCAGAGGTTTAACAAGCCGCTATCGTAAAAACGATGTTGTTAATGAAACGTAGACCTGATACAGAATGCGTAAATTAGCAGTAGTTAGTAGTGATAGATTTTTCGGCCCTAAAACAACAAGAAAAATAGGATTCTGGAATGTACGCACAATGGCCGCACCAACAAAAGCAAAAACCTTTTGTACTTAACTTCATCGATTTCAAAAAAAGCATTTGATAGTATTCATCGAGATTCTTTGCGGAAAATTCTGAAGCAATATGGCTTACCATCAAAAATCATAAATATTATCAAATACATGTATGATGGTTACACATGTGCAGTTCGAACAGAGGAAGGACTGAGCGAATGTTTCCCAATAGAAACTGGGGTTAAACAAGGATGTATTTTATCTCCCTTGTTATTTGGAATTGTTATGGACTTCATAATGAAGAAATGCTGCACTGGTAATAAAGCCATCGAATGGATACAAGGAGACCATTTGGAGGACCTTGACTTTGCTGATGACATAGTCCTCATCAGCAGTCAGATAAAAACGATGCAGGAAAACACAAATGAACTATCAGCAATAGCCAGCAAAATTGGGCTTGAGATCAATCATGAAAAGACTAAAGTCATGAAAAGTTTAATTCCAACAGATGACAAAATATACATGGAAAACAAACCAGTAGAAGAGATCGATCACTTTATCTATCTTGGAAGTCACATTGATCGAGAAGGGGATACAAGTAAAGACATTAGAATCAGAATTGCTAAAGCAGCAATGTCTTTCAGAAGCCTTGAAAAGTTGTGGAAATCAAAACTCATCAGCACAAACCCAAAATTAGACTATTCAAATCAAATGTACTATCAACCCTTACGTATGCGTGTGAAAGCTGGAAAACAACAAGAGATATAGAAACAAAGTTTAACACATTCGAAAATAAATGTCTAAGGAAAATACTTGGTATAGCGTGGAACGAATTCAAAACAAACGAGGAAATTAGAGAAATCGCCAATCAACCACTAATATCTTCAGTAAAAAGAAAAGACGATGGTCATATGTTGGACATGTGATGAGAAGAGATAATAACCGAATAGCAAAGCAAGCCCTCATTTGGGAAACAACAGGTAAGAGAAAAAGAGGAATACCCAGGGAGACACTGAGAAGAACATTGATGAGAGAGGCAAGAGCAACAGGATTCGGCTCCCTCAATGAGATAGAGCTGCTTGCACAGAACAGAGACAAATGGCGATATTTGATAAAATATCTTTAAAAGAAAACTGCTAGAACAAAAATTCAGATAGGAGAAGGTGTATCTTGGTCTACGCCCTATGGGCCGGCAACGGCTCGAAAGGTCAATAGATAGATAGTATATATATCAAGGAGGTGAAACAAAGAAAGAGATCAGAAGCAGAATAGCAAAAGCAGTAGTGAATTTTAAAAAGATGGACAAAATATGGAAATCAAAAATACTAAACAAGAAAACCAAACTTAGAATATTCAACTCAAACATGTAATCAACCCTTGCATGTGAAAGTTGGAAAACATCAAATGAGATTGAGAAAAAAACGAAACACTTTTGAAGACAAATACCTAATAAAAATACTCTGTATACAATGGAATGAATTCAAAACTAATATAGAAATAAGAGAAATGGCCATGCAATCAAAGATCTCATCTACAATTAAGGAAAGAAGATGAATATTTGTCGAACATGTGTTGAGAAGAGACAAGTGAATTCCAAAACAGGCTCTATGGTTCTTCTATGGGAAATATCAGGGTATAGAAAAAAGAGGAAGACCTAAAGAGACACTAAATAAAAAGAATACTTATAAGAGAAGCAAAGTTGGTAGGCATAGACTCATTAAATAAGATCAAACATATTTCCCAGAACAGAGATAGGTAGTGTATAACACTACAAAACCTATGCGGCGTCTAATGGAGCAGGAAGTATTGATAAATGAAACTACATGGGAAAGGTATGAAACAATGTGACATGCAAGGCTAATGATGAGTGTTCAAACTACATCTGTAAGTCTTCACTTTGGTTGGTGACATCATGTTGTTTGATGACATCATATTGTTTGATGACATCATGTTGTTTGATGACATGTTTGTTGCTGACATCATGTTGTTTGATGTTATCATGTTGTTTCCTGACATGTTGGTTGCTGACATTACGTTTGATGACATCATGTTGTTTGCTGACATGTTGTTTGCTGACATGTTGGTAGCTGACATCATGTTATTTGCTGACATGTTGGTTGCTGACATCAGATGTTTGATGACATGTTGGTTGCTGACATCATGTTGTTTGATGACATGTTTGTTGCTGACATGTTGTTTGATGATATCATGTTGTTTCCTGACATGTTGGTAGCTGACATCATGTTTGCTGACATCATGTTGTTTGATGACATCATGTTGTTTGCTGACATGTTGGTAGCTGACATCATGTTATTTGCTGACATGTTGGTTGCTGACATCATGTTGTTTGATGACATCATGTTGTTTGCTGACATGTTGGTAGCTGACATCATGTTATTTGCTGACATGTTGGTTGCTGACATCATGTTGTTTGATGACATCATGTTGTTTGCTGACATGTTGGTAGCTGACATCATGTTATTTGCTGACATGTTGGTTGCTGACATCATGTTGTTTGATGACATCATGTTGTTTGCTGACATGTTGGTTGCTGACATCATGTTGTTTGCCTTCAGGGGGGGCAGCTCTAGACCTGAATGCTGTAGCCCCAAAGCCTGCCAAGTGGATATCTGACATGACTTGGCTCAACCTGGTACAGCTCAGTACGCTACCAGCATTCAGTAATATCCTTAGCCAGGTCTGTGTTTGTTCCACAAAAAGTATTGTAGAGATTTCCCTTGCGTTGAATTATCATTTTTATCAAAATTATGTCTCATGTTGATTCCGTCTCATGTTGATTCTGTCTCATGTTTATTCTATTTCTTGTTGATTCTGTCTCATGTTGATTCTATCTCATGTTGATTCTGTTTCATGTTGATTCTGTCTCATGTTTATTCTGTCTCATGTTGATTCTATGATGTTTATTCTGTCTTGTGTTAATTATGTCACATGTTGATTCTGTCTCATGTTGATTCTGTTCCATGTTAATTATGTCTCATGTTGATTCTGTCTCATGTTGATTCTGTTTCATGTTAATTATGTCTCATGTTGATTCTGTTTCATGTTAATTATGTCTCATGTTTATTCTGTATCATGTTAATTCTGTATCATATTTATTCTGTATCATATTTATTCTGTATCATATTTATTCTGTATCATGTTTATTCTGTATCATACTTATTCTGTCTCATGTTTATTTTGTATCATATTGATTCTGTTTCATGTTAATTATGTCTCATGTTGATTTTGTCTCATCTTGATTCTATCTCATGTTAATTCTGTCTCTTATTGATTCTGTCTCATGCTAATTCTGTCTCATGCTAATTCTGCCTCATATTGATTCTGTCTCATGTTAATTTTGCCTCATGTTTATTCTGTCTCATGTTAATATTGTTTCATGTTAATGTTGTCTTACGTTAATTCTGTCTCATGTTCTAGTGATTTTATTTGCATCAAACTTCTTTCTACATCATCTGTTCATTCTGTGTACAATATTGTTTGTTCTCTGCACACCATCATGTTGTTGACAGATAGCCATCCACTAACATCGCCATGATCCCTTACCCATCTCAACACCAAAGACAAAACTATATCACCCCTTTACTCTTGCAGATATGTCACAGTAACAAAGACTGTTTTCACATAAGTGTCTAGCTATCAAAGATTCCATTCTTCAGAGCTGATTTGGGGTACACTTTCTACTTGCACAATCAAAGATTTAACAAAATCATTTCCCTTTTGGCATCACAGAATAATAGAAACATATGCAAAGTCAGTGAACATATGTACAGGCAGTTTTAGAAAGAATCATAGAAACATATGCAGAGTCAGCAAACTTATTTCTACATCTGTGTACTGTGTATGTAAAGCAGGGAGATAACAAGATAGGACAGGGGAGATAAGGCAGGGAATTTAGGGAGATGTTGAGACGGGAGATAAATAGGTTGGGTGTAGTAGGGGGGCAGCAGGTCACGAGAAAAACAAGATAGAGATCAGGTAGAAAGGTCAAGGAGAAAGCGTGCGGGGCGAGGGAGATGAGTGAGCGAAATTGAAGAGAAAGAACAAGGGAAAAGATAGTTTAGTTGAGATAATGCTGAGGTCCAATGCAGACGTCTGTCTTGGAAGAGAGGGGAGGTATAGGACCCAAAACGAGATAAACATAATGAAACAAGAGCAGAAAAGAGATAGAGAACTAGGCAGAATAATAAGAGATATAGAAAGAGGGAAGTCACAGAAATGGAGGAAATTTATCATAGATGACAAGGAAGTCACAGAAATGGAGGAAATTTATCATAGATGACAAGGAAGTCACAGAAATTGAGGAAATTTATCATAGATGACAAGGAAGTCACAGAAATGGAGGAAATTTATCATAGATGACAAGGACAGAATATTGGGATACGTAGGAGACGGGGATGACATACAACTAAGGGTGTGTGTTCCACATCTATACAAAGACCAACTGCTAAAAATGTATCATGAAGAAAATGGCCACATGGGACGGGATAAAATGCTGGATGCATTTAAAGTGAAAGTATTATTGGGCAGGACTATATAGGTCGGTAGATGAGCACACAAAGAAATGTAGAATATGTAAACCAAGAAATTTGGTGGAAAAAGGAGGACCAATAATAACAATGGAGAAGCAGTATTTTCCAATGCAGAAAATCAGCATTGACATAACGGGGCCGTATCCCACAACCATATCAGGAAATAAATATATATTGAACGTGACGGACTGCTATAGTAGATGGCCAGAAAGCATACCAATAGCAAATAAGGAAACGGGTACTATAATAGTTATATTATTAAACGAGATCATTCCCAGATATAGTTGCCCACAAAGCATTTTGACCGATAATGGAGGGGAATTTACAAGTACAAAATTTAGACAAACACTAAAGAAATTAAATATCCAACACATTAAAACATCAGTATATAACCCCCAGGCAAATGGAATCAATGAAAGACAACATAGAACGCTGAATGACATCATATCAAAACTGACTAGGGGGCAAGAACTAGAGTGGGATGTAAAGTTGAATCAAGCATTAGCGGCAATCTGGATGAACAAGAATGAAAGCACCACATTTTCCCCATTTGTTCTACTATATGGGAGACACCCAATGTTACCAATAGACAACATATTACAGCCAAGAAGAAGGTACATGGGGGAGGAAATACACAAGATAATATTACAACAAATGCACGACACGCAGAGGATGGTATGGAAGAATTTAAAGAGGGCGGAGAAGAAAAACCAGCAGAAAAGTAAGGACAATGAAAGGTTAGAATATACAGTTGATGATAGAGTATACTATAAGAACCAAACAGCTACGTCGAAAATCAGCCCGAAATGGAAAGAGGGCTATGTGGTAATAAGAAAGACAGGAGAAGCAAACTACGTCATCTAGCATATATATAGTAAAAAGGAGATACGGACACACAGAAGAAATATAAGGAGGGATGAGGCACTATGGTCAGAAAAAGAACAAGAGCAGACAGATAGGCCATGGAGGAAATGTACTATGTACAGGGGAATGGAATCTACAGAAGATACACAAAGTGAAGGTCAGAAGAGTAGAGGAGATACAAGGAAACAAGTAGAAAAAAGGGATATGAGAGATGAAAGTACGAACGAAAGTAAGGAGGAACAAGGAGAGAGTAGTGAGGGCAAAAGTGACCACACAGAAGAAGCACCTTACAGAAATACGAGGAGCCAAGTCAGGAGGAGGCAAGAGCGAAGAGTAAGAAGGGAAAGAGAGACTTCATCAGAAGAAGACGACATGCCAATACCGGAGAGGCGAGTGAGGGTAAATCGCAGAGAACAAGAGACAAAACAACAAGAGGAAAGAGAAGAGCAAGCAGAGCAGGAGGAGGAAGCGGTAGCAAAAAGGGAGATAAAGGGCGGTGTTAGGTAAAGACAAGGGGGATGGTCATCAGGAGAATCGCCGGAGGAAAAGAGGAATAAGGAGCAAAACAGTGAGCAGTGGGAGAGTGAAGAGAATAAGGAAATTATAGAGCAGGACGAGCAGTGTGAAACAGTAGAGCAGGACGAGAGCAATGAAGAAAAGGAGATAGAAGGGGGGGGGGGGGGGGTTGAGTAGAGTAGAACAAGAGGAGCGGCCTCCAGAAGTTCTGTAGGGGCTCTAGCAGAAATTGTGGAGGGGGATCCGACAAAGAGGATGAAGGGATAGTTAAGAAAGGAGATGGTACAGATTAGTTATTAAGTTGGTTTAATAACTAAAAGGGGTAAGAAGGTTGTAAAGCAGGGAGATAACATGATAGGACAGGGGAGATAAGGCAGGGAATTTAGGGAGATGTTGAGAGGGGAGATAAATAGGTTGGGTGTAGTAGGGGGCAGCAGGCCACGAGAAAAACAAGATAGAGATCAGGAAGAAAGGTCAAGGAGAAAGCGTGCGGGGCGAGGGAGATGAGTGAGCGAAATTGAAGAGAAAGAACAAGGGAAAAGATAGTTTAGTTGAGATAATGCTGAGGTCCAATGCAGACGTCTGTCTGGGACAGAGCTGATACTGCGAACCAGAAAGAGGGTTCCAAAAGGCGGGATAACAGGGCAGTGCTTAAGTAGCTGCCGCAGGGAACGGTCATGTGTAGATTAGGCTGTACTAGATAAGAATTAGAATAAGTGGCACCAGATTTATTATTGTGACAATGATTATGTCCGAGATCGTATCGTGTGAAGAGAATAGGCTGTACGGGAGAGATTGTCGGCACAGTTGATTGTGTGATCGACTATACGGTGTAAAGCTTAGCATGGGCTGCACCAAACACAGTATTGAGAGACTCTTATGAAGAGGTAATTATTCTGGTGAGACATATAATGTGGAGCTTAGAATAGGCTGCACCAGATATAGTGCTGAGAGACTCTTATGAAGAGGTAATTATTAGGTTGGCGATCATGTATTGTGTAGCTAGAATAGGCTGCACCAGAGACATTGTTAAACCAACTAATATGTTGGCGATCATATATTTTGAAGCTAGAATAGGCTGCACCAGAGACATTGTTGAGACAATTATTTTGTCAGTGATCATATACTGTGAAGCTAGAATAGGCTACACCAGAGACATTGTTAAACCAAGTATTTTGTCAGTGATTATATATTGTGAAGCTTGAATAGGCTGTACCAGAGACATTGTTAAACCAAGTATTTTGTCAGTGATTATATATTGTGAAGCTAGAATAGGCTGCACCAGAGACATTGTTGAACCAATTATTAAGTTGGCGAATCATATATTGTGAAGCTAGAATAGGCTGCACCAGAGACATTGTTGAACCAAGTATTTTGTCAGTGATTATATATAGTGAAGCTAGAATAGGCTGCACCAGAGACAATGTTAAACCAACTAATATGTTGGCGATCATATATTTTGAAGCTAGAATAGGCTGCACCAGAGACATTGTTGAGACAATTATTTTGTCAGTGATCATATATTGTGAAGCTAGAATAGGCTACACCAGAGACATTGTTAAACCAAGTATTTTGTCAGTGATTATATATTGTGAAGCTTGAATAGGCTGTACCAGAGACATTGTTAAACCAAGTATTTTGTCAGTGATTATATATTGTGAAGCTAGAATAGGCTGCACCAGAGACATTGTTGAACCAATTATTAAGTTGGCGAATCATATATTGTGAAGCTAGAATAGGCTGCACCAGAGACATTGTTGAACCAAGTATTTTGTCAGTGATTATATATAGTGAAGCTAGAATAGGCTGCACCAGAGACATTGTTAAACCAATTATTAAGTTGGCGAATCATGTATTGTGAAGCCAGAATAAGCTGCACCATAGACATTGTTAAACCAATTATTTTGTCAGTGATTATATATTGTGAAGCCAGAATAAGTTGCACCAGAGACATTGTTAAACCAATTATTTTGTCAGTGATTATATATTGTGAAGCCAGAATAAGTTGCACCAGAGACATTGTTAAACCAATTATTTTGTCAGTGATTATATATTGTGAAGCCAGAATAAGTTGCACCAGAGACATTGTTAAACCAATTATTTTGTCAGTGATTATATATTGTGAAGCCAGAATAAGTTGCACCAGAGACATTGTTAAACCAATTATTTTGTCAGTGATTATATATTGTGAAGCCAGAATAAGCTGCACCTAAGACATTGTAACGATAGGGTAGGTGCATGACGAGAGTGTGTGTAAATTATGCTTAATACAGTGGCCAGGGTGGCCGGCTGAGAGCTGTCTTTAAGAATATTAAACCATGTTTATATTGACTCTGGTGTTGTTCTGTGATGTACAGTTGGAAGGGGTGTTGTCCGCGACGAACGAACGCTGAGGTTGACATGAGCGCATACACAACGTGAAGTCGGTCCGAAACCGAGACGGCAAGGGTGGGGTCCTGTTGCTGAGCAGGCTTCCGTGTACGAGCAGATCCTGAGTCTACTAGAAGTAGCAGATCGTGAGTCTACCAGAATTAGCAGATCCTGAGTCTACCAGAGGTAGCAGATCTTGAGTCTACCAGAGGTAACAGATCGTGAGTCTACCAGAAGTAGCAGATCGTGAGTCTACCAGAAGTAGCAGATCCTGAGTCTACCAGAAGTAGCAGATCCTGAGTCTACCAGAAGTAGCAGATCCTGAGTCTACCAGAGGTAGCAGATCCTGAGTCTACCAGAAGTAGCAGATCGTGAGTCTACCAGAAGTAGCAGATCCTGAGTCTACCAGAAGTAGCAGATCCTGAGTCTACCAGAGGTAGCAGATCCTGAGTCTACCAGAGGTAGCAGATCCTGAGTCTACCAGAGGTAGCAGATCCTGAGTCTACCAGAAGTAGCAGATCCTGAGTCTACTAGAAGTAGCAGATCGTGAGTCTACCAGAAGTAGCAGATCCTGAGTCTACCAGAAGTAGCAGATCCTGAGTCTACCAGAAGTAGCAGATCGTGAGTCTACCAGAAGTAGCAGATCCTGAGTCTACCAGAAGTAGCAGATCCTGAGTCTACCAGAGGTAGCAGATCCTGAGTCTACCAGAGGTAGCAGATCCTGAGTGTACCAGCAGTAGCAGATCCTGAGTCTACCAGAGGTAGCAGATCCTGAGTGTACCAGCAGTAGCAGATCCTGAGTCTACCCGAAGTAGCTGATCCAGAGTCTACCTGACGTATCCGACTCGGGGTATACTTTGAAGCTATACTGGATGTAACAGAGAAAGGGATGGAATAGACCCAAAAAAGGCTATTTCGCGGTAATATATGTTTGTTCTCTGTGCACCATCATGTTGTTGACAGATGGCCATCATGACGGTGTACAAAGAACAAACATACACTGTACACAGAATGAGCAGATGATGTAGAAAGAAGAGGTTCGCTAACTCTGCATTTATTTCTATGATTCTGTGATGTCAAAAGAGAAATGATTTTGTTAAATCTCTGATTGTGCAGGTGTTTTATATTAGGAGTGTAGATTGTGTAATTAAAGTAATTTAATATATCGTGTTTCCAACGGGATATAATTTTCAAAAAGTTGTGTAAAGTTTTCTACCAAGGAGGAGGATAAGAACTGATAAGTACTTTTTAAAATGTAACCAGCTAAAGTTTTATATTTAGATCGTAAAAGATCGCATGTGAGACCTTAGCGATCAAACACGTGGAGGGAAACATCAGTGGGGCTAAACCCCCAACTTGTGTTTTTCTTAAGTTAAGCCCTTAACTTACGACTGACTCAGCAGGTCGGTAAGGGATAAATGTTTTATGCTCAGAGAAATACACAGAAGATGGAGATTAAAGTAGCAACGATACATATATGCGGGATAAAAAAAATAAAGAAGTCGAACTTATAGAAGAAATGACAAAAAGAAAAATTAAAATACTAGGATTAGCGGACACCAGAGTAAAAGGACAACAGATAAAGAAAACACACATGAACTAGACGAAAATATTCTCGGGAGTCGACAACACAGAAAGAGCAACACATGGAGTAAGTTTTATCATCGACCCAGAACACGCAAAGAACATTCTAGAAATAAAATACCATTCAGAAAGAATTATCTCAATTAAACTACTAGAAGACGATCGAAAAACAAATTACATTCAAATATATGCCCCATGCAACTACAATGAAAGAGACAGTGAAGAATTCTACGATACATAGAATGAAATAACTAACAAGATTGACGAAAGCGACGACATGTTAGTGATAGGAGATTTTAATGGAAGGCTTGGGAAACTCAACAGTGAGAACAGTGATATCTTAGGACCCTTTGGCGATAAAACGACTGAAATAAACGAAAATGGAAGCAGACTGCTGGATCTATGCAATCAAAATGATTTATTTATCACCAACACATTCTTCAAACACAGAGAGTCGCAAGTATACACCTGGTACAAATGGAATGACATAACATGCAGAAGCCAGTTAGATTTTATACTAACAAGAAAACAGAACAAGAAAAGAGTAACTGACAACATAGCAATCCCAAATATTACAGACGACACGGATCACAAGATGGTTATGATCACACTAAGACAGCCAAAAATAAAGAGAATATACGAAAACAAACAAAAGAAGCGAAAAGAACAAACAATTTAAAAAAAAACAATTAAAAGATCAAGAAACAAAGAAAACTAGAAGAAAAACTAACATAGGAATTCAAGAAACTCCCTAACGAAGTATGCACAGTAGAAGAAGAGTGGAAACAATTTAAAGAAACAGTAACCAACATCTCTAAAACAGTTTGTGGAATGAAGCTAAGAACAAGAGAAGGGAAAAAAGAGCACCCCGTGGTGGAACGAAACAATCAGAGAAGCAATCAAAGAAAAGAAGAAACTGTTTAAAAATTGGAGGGAGAACAAGAACCAAGAAAAATATGAAAAATATGTCTCAGTTCGAAAAAGAGTTAAAATGTTGATCAAAGAAGCTAAGCAAAAGAATTGGACAGAATTCGGACAAAACATGAGCAGGGACATCAAGACAGCCACAAGAGATTTCTACAAAGCAGTAAAAGCCACAAGAGCGAGAAAAGAAAACCATGATCCTACTGAGCTGATAAATGACAAAGACGGACAGCCAATATCAAATAACCAATGTATGCAATAGAGATGGAAAGAATATTTTGAAGACATGTTAAACATACCAACTACCAATAAGTCAACAAAAACCATGCTAGAACTCACAAATACTGAACCCAACATCATGAAAGAGGAAATCGAAGAAGTAATCAAATATGCACCAAGAAATAAAGCACCGGGGATAGATAACATACCAATAGAAATAATAGCAGCAGCAGGAGAAACAGGAATGCAATGGCTGCACAGAATATTTAAGGCAGCATGACACCAACAACAAGCCCCTGAAGACTGGCAACAGGTAATCATCATACCAATATGAAAAAAGAAAGGTAGCAAAAGAGACTGCAATCAATATAGAGATATATCTTTTCTCAGCCATGTAGGAAAGCTATACGTCAAAATCTTGGAAAAAAGGATGAGACCAATAATAGAACTACAGTTAAGCGATTCTGAAATGGGGTTCCGAAAAACAGAGGATGTACCGACGCACTATTCACACTAAAACAGATTGCAGAAAAAACGACAGAACACAATCAAAACTCATACATAGCCTTCATTGACCAGGGAAAAGCATTCGACAGAGGAAACAGAGAACAAATGTGGGAGGCACTAACAACATACGGAGTAAGCCAACATCTAACCAACCTTATTAAAAGCCTCTACGTCAACAGCAGCTGCAGGGTCAGAACAGCAGCAGGCTACACAGACCACTTTGAAGTTCGATCAGGTGTAAGACAGGGGTGCGTACTATCCCCTCTACTGTTTATTACATACATGGACCATATATGCAAGCTAGCCAACCCATCAGAGACAGAGGAGATCAACGAGCTTTTATTTGCAGGTGACCAGGCACTAATACATGAAACAATAGAAGACCTACAAGAACACTTAAACAAACTCAACATCTCAGGCACAAAATACAACATGAAAATCAACATCAACAAAACAGAAGTCATGAATGTCGCCAAAAATAAACAGAACATCAACATAACTATAGAAGGCAGACAACTAAAACAAGTAGAGGAATTCAAATACCTAGGACGTCTAATGACAAATGATAATTCTCAAACAGCAGAGATAGAATCAAGATGCAACAAAGCTTGTCAAATCATCGGAGAGTTATCACCATTATTGTCCAACAAGGAAATAACTCTGGAGGAAAAACGAGCACCATACAATACAATCTTCATCCCAATGTTGTGCTACCAATGCCAGACCTGGACCCTAGATTAGGGTGACCATTTTTTCCCCATGGTTTCCGGGACATTTGTCATATTTTTTACATTTCAGAGGATTTTTTTGCTTATTTCAGAGACTGTCCCACAAAATCGGGGACGAACGATATATATATATATATATATGTGTGTGTGTGTGTGTGTGTGTGTGTGTGTATACATATATATATATTTATTTATATATATATTTATAATATGTGTGGGTGGGTGTGTGACTGTGTGTGCGCAAGAAATTGTGTAGATGCAAAAAAAATGATAACTTTAGATTTCATAATAACTGTTCATTTGCTGTTTGATTTTATTTTTGTTAATATTCATGGTAGTTATGCGATACACGCACTTAATGACATTACAATAGCTAGTTGTGTTTCTCAATAAAAAAAAAATATTTAAAATAAAAAAAATTTAAACAACATATATATATCAATTGCAGTATTAAAGTAATGTTTACAGTACCTTATTTATACTGAAGAGGTTGTTGCCTCGGCGTGGTACTTGTTTTTTGAGTGTATCTTTCTCAAGATCTCATGATTTGAAGCAAGTTTTTCACTGAAGCTTTCACACGATAAATTAATGTTAGTTTTTACTGTTGGCGACTTTGGCGAGATACTTTGGCGGGAGATGTCCGGAAAGGCAGGGGTGGGGGGAGAAAGAGTGTCTGCTTTTTTTTTAAATTAAGCCCATCCCAATAGAAGTGAGTGGTGGGAATAGAAGTGACGTAGCACCGCGCTTCAAGAGTTCAAAGAGCTATCTCCGACACAACGCGTCCAAGTCTTCTCTTTTATCTTCTTGCTAATGCCGCTCAGTCTGGGATAAAGAAACACAACTCAGTAACGTCCTGAGTCCTAGTGATTACTTTAAAAGAGGGCCGATTCCGTGTATGAACATTTATTTATTCACTGAAATCGGGGACAAATTTCTTTCGGGGACAACTTCTACATTCCGGGGACTGTCCCCGGAAATCGGGGACGAATGGTCACCCTACCCTAGATGCAAGAACAATAAGAAAAATAACCTCTACAGAGATGAAGTGTGTTAGACGAATGACAGGAAACAGTCTGAGAGATAAGATCAGAAATGAAGAACCGAGAAAAAAGCTAGGAATAGCCCCCGCCATAGAATATATAAGGAAACAACAGATAAAATGGTTTGGCCACGTGACAAGGCAGAAAGATCAAAACACAACACAACGAGCCTTCAGCAAACGTTAAGGGATCATGGTGATGTTAGTGGATGGCATATACATTTTAATAAGAAATGCACTGGAAGCTAGCAGCCTGTTGCCTCCAGTTAATTGCACTTGAATCAAACAAAGAAAAATGGATATAGAGCTATTTAATTTCTGGGAAGATAAACTTTGGATTTTGTTCTGTATTGTGTGTTGTGAAAACCTTGCGTTCAATGTGTAATGGGAGCATAACCTCCTCATTCAAATATTTATAATTTATTGTCCAATTTTCTTTTTTTTATTCCCCCCCCCCCTTCTCTCTCTCTCATTCCTCTCTCCTCCATGTCATCTATTTTCCGGACTTTCAGTTTCAAGATAGTGGAATATAATTTATGTTCCATTGACTGCTGCAGGAATTGTGCTTGGGGAACTGATTAATTTCAACTCTCCAATGCAGATTTATGTGTGAATGTCAATTGGATGTTCCATCCACTTGACCCATTCTATGAAGTGTGCATATGACAGCGGTCCTCTTTGGCAAGTCTAGTATTGTGAGTGTAACCTTTCCCAGTCTTGGAGTCGATATGCAGTTTCTGTAATCACTCAGTGCTGTTGCGAGGCTGTCGTTGGATTTGTTCAGCACCATCTAGTTACAGCTCTTTAATATGAACTACTCTGATCAGTCAACTGAAAGTTTCACTTTAGAGATTTTGTACCTTTACTATGATATTTTTGGCTGCATTCGCTGGAGTAATCGGGTATTTGTGGGTGCATACATTGTTGTGTGCTGTGTTATCATGATGGACATTCATATATCCCTAGGTCAGCCGTATGCTCATGGTGAAGGGTGAGATGTTGGATTTTTGTTCGTGACTTTACAGCCCTGGTGTCATCTCCCAGAGTTTTCTTCATTAGTCAGGATGGATATTACCTAGATTAAAAACGAGGAGATCAAGGGTAGAATTGTGAAGGGAATAATAGAACAAAGAAGTATGTGTTAGCACTCGGAAAAATTGACAGACAAACAACAATAGAAAAAAACGAAGAACAATATATGGTCCGAAGTGGGATCGAACCCGTACACAGTGGCACCGCGCCTTGCCACGAGAAGCCAAACGCTGGCACACTGCCACGCAGCCAACTAAAAAATTGGCTATTGCAGCAGTGTCTTGCAAGATACATATATTGTTCTTCGTTTTTTTCTATTGTTGTTTGTCTGCCAATTTTTCCGAGTGCTAACACATACTTCTTTGTTCTATTATTCCCTATTATCGCCTCGGAAGTTCCCCATGTAATAATATTTATGTATTATTATTTGTACCCAGTAGACTTGTGAACAAGTTTTTCATTTCACAAATTCAAATTGTGGGTCTTGCTGAGATGGAGATCTGAGTGCTTATGGGCGTTTGTTCAATGTGCACTGAGGATAATCAATGGACTAACAAAACTGCACTATTCCATCATCCTTTGTTTTCTACTTTACAGCAGCTAGTGCACACAAATTATGCCAGTGTTGTATTAGGTGACTGTATCTGGCCTGCATATATTTCAGATCTGGCATATAGTGTGTGGAAGGTTGCCTCCCTGAGTGTGTGTAAAGTTGTCTCCCTGAGTGTGTGGAAGGTTGCCTCCCTGAGTGTGTGGAAGATTGCCTCCCTGAGTGTGTGAAAGGTTGCCTCCTGAGTGTGTGAAAGGTTGCCCCCTTGACTGTGTGGAAGGTTGCCTCCAAGAGTATGTGGAAGGTTGCCTCCCTGAGTGTGTGAAAGGTTACCTCCCTGAGTGTGTGAAAGGTTGCCTCCCTGAGTGTGTGGAATGTTGCCTCCCTGAGTGTGTGGAGGATTGCCTCCCTGAGTGTGTGGAATAATGTCTCCCTGAGTGTGTGGAAGATTGCCTCCCTGGGTGTGTGGAATAATGTCTCTCTGAGTGTGTGAAATGTTGTCTCCCTGAGTGTGTGGAAGGTTGCCTCCATGAGTGTGTGAAAGATTGCCTCCCTCAGTGTGTGGAAGATTGCCTCCCTGAGTGTGTGGAATGTTGTCTCCCTGAGTGTGTGGAAGATTGCCTCCCTGAGTGTGTGGAAGGATGTCTCCCTGAGTGTGTGGAAGGTTGTCTCCTTGAGTGCTGTGGAAGATTGCTTCCCTGAGTGCGTGGAAAGTTGTCTCCCTGAGTGTGTGGAAGATTGCCTCCCTGAGTGTGTGGAATGTTGTCTCCCTGAGTGTGTGGAAGATTGCCTCCCTGAGTGTGTGGAATGTTGTCTCCCTGAGTGTGTTGAAGATTGCCTCCCCTAGTGTGGGGAATGTTGTCTCACTGAGTGTGTGAAAGATTGCCTCCCTCAGTGTGTGGAATGTTGTTTTCTCTGAGTGTGTGGAAGTTTGCCTCCCTGAGTGAGTGAAAGATTGTCTCCCTGAGTGAGTAAAAGACTGCCTCCCTGAGTGAGTGAAAGATTGCCTCCCTGAGTGTGTGGAAGTTTGCTTCCCTGGGTGAGTGGAATGTTGTCTACCTGGGTGCGTTGATTGTTGTCTCCCTGAGTGTGTGGAAGATTGCCTCCCTGAGTGTTTGGAAGATTGCCTCCCTGAGTGTGTGGAAGGTTGCCTCCCTGAGTGTGTGGAAGGTTGCCTCCCTGAGTGTGTGAAATGTTGTCTCCCTGAGTGTGTGGAAGGTTACCTCCCTGAGTGTGTGGAAGGTTGCCTCCCTGAGTGTGTGGAAGGTTGCCTCCCTGAGTGTGTGGATGGTTGCCTCAATGATATACATTAATTATCTATCAAATAAATTAAATGTTGTGTGGGCCACAAGTAGAACTGCAACTTTAGTCTAAATGTCATAGTTGTCTTGTCTCATATCTAGCTGTTTAAAACCATTTTATGCCTATTTTATATGTTTATTTATTGTGCTAGTAGTCGTTATGACAACTAGAGCTACTCACTATGTATAAAGCAACTTTTGTGATGTTATGACAGCTCAAACTATTCTTCGTGTATAAGGTAACATTTGTGATGTTGAGACAGATTGAGCTATTCTCTATGTATAAGGCAGCATTTGTGATGTTATGACAGTTTGAACTATTCTCTATGTATAAGGCAGCATTTGTGATGTTATGACAGCTCCAACTATTCTCTATGTATAAAGCAGCATTTGTGATGTGAGACAGATTGAACTATTCTCTACGTGTAAGGCAGCATTTATGATGTTATGACAGCTCCAACTATTCTCTATGTATAAGGCAGCATTTGTGATGTTATGACAGCTCCAACTATTCTCTATGTATAAGGCAGCATTTGTGATGTTATGACAGCTCCAACTATTCTCTATGTATAAAGCAGCATTTGTGATGTTATGACAGTTTGAACTATTCTCTATGTATAAGGCAGCATTTGTGATGTTATGACAGCTCCAACTATTCTCTATGTATAAGGCAGCATTTGTGATGTCATGACAGTTTGAACTATTCTCTATGTATAAGGCAGCATCTGTGATGTCATGACAGTTTGAACTATTCTCTATGTATAAGGCAACATTTGTGATGTTATGACAGCTCCAACTATTCTCTATGTATAAGGCAGCATTTCTGATGTTATGACAGTTTGAACTATTCTCTATGTATAAGGCAGCATTTGTGATGTCATGACAGTTTGAACTATTCTCTATGTATAAGGCAGCATTTGTGATGTCATGACAGTTCAAAAAGACTAAATCTATGATCATAAACAAAGGAAATACTGAGTGGATTGTACAAATGGATATCAAAAATGAAGGAATAGACCTGGAGACAGTTAAGAACTACAACTACCTTGGACATACTATAACCAGTGATGGAAAATGTACAACTGAAACAAACAAAAGAATAGGAATGGCAAAAAGTAATTTTAATTTCATGAAGAACATACTAACATCAAAACAAATAACACCAGGGCTAAAACTAAGAATAGCAAAACGTTACATCTTCTCAATATTCCTATATGGTGCAGAAATATGGACACTAGACAAGAAAACAGAACAGAGAATTGAAGCCTTTAAAATGTGGATATATAGAAGAATAGGTAGAATTAGATGGAGGGAAAAGAAAAGAAATGACGAAGTCTTAAAACAACTAAAAATGAAGAGAACTACTAAACACAATTCAAACAAGACAAATGCGATTTTGGGGCCATGTTAAAAGACACAACAGCCTACTAAAAGTAATCCTGGAGGGGAAAATACAAGGTAAAAGAGGCAGAGGCAGACCAAGACTAACATGGACGAGTAACATCAAAAGATGGACAAATCAGCCTATGACAACCTGCACCACAAAGCAAGAGACAGAGCAGAAAAGCGCCCAATGGTAGCTAACCTTCGTTGCGGAGATGGCACTTGATGATTATAATGCAACATTTGTGATGTCATGGCAGTTTGAGCTATTCTCTATGTATAAGGCAGCATTTGTGATATTATGACAGCTCCAACTATTCTCTATGTATAAGGCAGCATTTGTGATGTCATGACAGTTTGAACTATTCTCTATGTATAAGGTAGCATTTGTGATGTTATGACAGTTTGAACTATTCACTATGTATAAGGCAGCATTTGTGATGTCATGACAGTTTGAACTATTCTCTATGTATAAGGCAGCATTTGTGATGTCATGACAGTTTGAACTATTCTCTAATTATAAGGCAGCATCTGTGATGTCATGACAGCTCCAACTATTCTCTATGTATAAGGCAGCATTTGTGATGTCATGACAGTTTGAACTATTCTCTATGTATAAGGCAGCATCTGTGATGTCATGACAGTTTGAACTATTCTCTATGTATAAGTCAACATTTGTGATGTTATGACAGCTCCAACTATTCTCTATGTATAAGGCAGCATTTGTGATGTTTTGACAGCTCCAACTATTCTCTATGTATAAAGCAACATTTGTGATGTTATGACAGCTCCAACTATTCTCTATTCATAAAGCAGCATTTGTGATGTCATGACAGACAATTTAAAGACTTTATTAGTGAAGATATAGATGTTTGTTGTGATGACATGACAGACAATTTGAAGACTTTATTAGTAAAGATATAGATGTTTGTTGTGATGTCATGACAGACAATTTGAAGACTTTATTAGTGAAGATATAGATGTTTGTTGTGATGTAATGACAGACAATTTGAAAACTTTATTAGTGAAGATATAGATGTTTGTTGTGTTGTCATGACAGACAATTTAAAGAATTTATTAGTGAAGATATAGATGTTTGTTGTGTTGTCATGACAGACAATTTGAAGAATTTATTAGTGAAGATATAGATGTTTGTTGTGTTGTCATGACAGACAATTTAAAGAATTTATTAGTGAAGATATAGATGTTTGTTGTGATGACATGACAGACAATTTAAAGAATTTATTAGTGAAGATATAGATGTTTGTTGTGATGTAATGACAGACAATTTGAAGAATTTATTAGTGAAGATATAGATGTTTGTTGTGTTGTCATGACAGACAATTTGAAGACTTTAATAATGAAGATATAGATGTTTGTTGTGTTGTCATGACAGACAATTTGAAGACTTTATTAGTGAAGATATAGATGTTTGTTGTGATGTCATGACAGACAATTTGAAGACTTTATTAGTAAAGATATAGATGTTTGTTGTGTTGTCATGACAGACAATTTGAAGACTTTAATAATGAAGATATAGATGTTTGTTGTGATGTCATGACAGACAATTTGAAGACTTTAATAATGAAGATATAGATGTTTGTTGTGATGTCATGTCAGACAATTTGAAGACTTTAATAATGAAGATATAGATGTTTGTTGTGATGTCATGTCAGACAATTTGAAGACTTTAATAATGAAGATATAGATGTTTGTTGTGATGTAATGACAGACAATTTGAAGAATTTATTAGTGAAGATATAGATGTTTGTTGTGTTGTCATGACAGACAATTTGAAGAATTTATTAGTGAAGATATAGATGTTTGTTGTGTTGTCATGACAGACAATTTGAAGAATTTATTAGTGAAGATATAGATGTTTGTTGTGTTGTCATGACAGACAATTTAAAGACTATATTAATGAAGATATAGATGTTTGTTGTGTTGTCATGACAGACAATTTGAAGAATTTATTAGTGAAGATATAGATGTTTGTTGTGATGACATGACAGACAATTTAAAGAATTTATTAGTGAAGATATAGATGTTTGTTGTGATGTCATGACAGACAATTTGAAGACTTTAATAATGAAGATATAGATGTTTGTTGTGTTGTCATGACATACAATTTGAAGACTTTAATAATGAAGATATAGATGTTTGTTGTGATGTAATGACAGACAATTTGAAGACTTTAATAATGAAGATATAGATGTTTGTTGTGATGTCATGTCAGACAATTTGAAGACTTTAATAATGAAGATATAGATGTTTGTTGTGATGTCATGTCAGACAATTTGAAGACTTTAATAATGAAGATATAGATGTTTGTTGTGATGTAATGACAGACAATTTGAAGAATTTATTAGTGAAGATATAGATGTTTGTTGTGTTGTCATGACAGACAATTTGAAGACTTTAATAATGAAGATATAGATGTTTGTTGTGATGTAATGACAGACAATTTGAAGACTTTAATAATGAAGATATAGATGTTTGTTGTGATGTCATGTCAGACAATTTGAAGACTTTAATAATGAAGATATAGATGTTTGTTGTGATGTCATGTCAGACAATTTGAAGACTTTAATAATGAAGATATAGATGTTTGTTGTGATGTAATGACAGACAATTTGAAGAATTTATTAGTGAAGATATAGATGTTTGTTGTGTTGTCATGACAGACAATTTGAAGACTTTATTAGTGAAGATATAGATGTTTGTTGTGATGTCATGACAGATAATTTGAAGAATTTATTAGTGAAGATATAGATGTTTGTTGTTATGACATGACAGACAATTTGAAGACTTTATTAGTGAAGATATAGATGTTTGTTGTTATGACATGACAGATAATTTGAAGAATTTATTAGTGAAGATATAGATGTTTGTTGTGTTGTCATGACAGACAATTTGAAGACTTTATTAGTGAAGATATAGATGTTTGTTGTGATGTCATGACAGATAATTTGAAGAATTTATTAGTGAAGATATAGATGTTTGTTGTTATGACATGACAGACAATTTGAAGACTTTATTAGTGAAGATATAGATGTTTGTTGTTATGACATGACAGATAATTTGAAGAATTTATTAGTGAAGTTATAGATGTTTGTTGTGATGATGAAATGACTGATAATAAAAATGATGAGAGATTGATGACATTTCAAATCATATATTGTAGATTTCTAACAATGAGAAAAGCTGGAAAAACTGGTTTGATAAACCTGCACCAGAGGAAGAAACCATTCCTGATAATTATAGCAGCTCACTTGAACCCTTTTCTAAATTATTGCTCATCCGGTTAGTGTTTGTCTCTGATCACCTACATGTTGTATATCAATTGTGCTATTGCTCATATGGTTAATTTTTTCTTTGAATCACCTACATGTTGTATATCAATTGTGTTATTGCTCATATGGTTAATTTTTTCTTTGAATCACCTACATGTTGTATATCAATTGTGTTATTGCTCATATGGTTAATTTTTTCTTTGAATCACCTACATGTTGTATATCAATTGTGTTATTGCTCATATGGTTAATTTTTTCTTTGAATCACCTACATGTTGTATATCAATTGTGTTATTGCTCATATGGTTAATTTTCTCTTTGAATCACCTACATGTTGTATATCAATTGTGTTATTGCTCATATGGTTAATTTTTTCTTTGAATCACCTACATGTTGTATATCAATTGTGTTATTGCTCATATGGTTAATTTTTTCTTTGAATCACCTATATGTTGTATATCAATTGTGTTATTGCTCATATGGTTAATTTTTTCTTTGAATCACCTATATGTTGTATATCAATTGTGTTATTGCTCATATGGTTAATTTTTTTGAATCACCTACATGTTGTATATCAATTGTGTTATTGCTCATATGGTTAATTTTTTCTTTGAATCACCTATATGTTGTATATCAATTGTGTTATTGCTCATATGGTTAATTTTTTCTTTGAATCATCTATATGTTTTATATCAATTGTATTATTGCTTATATAGATAGTTGTTACTTTTCAAGGTGTTTTGTTTTTAACCTGTTTCCTTCTAGTTATATGATCTATCATTTCTTGTTGGTGTTCTGTTCCTGAGACTACATGATCAATGGCATTCAGTGTAAAGATGATTCTAAGGCAGGCCCAGCAAACCAGCAGAAGATCTACACTGTTCATTTATATCAAGCAAAAATATTAAATGTGGAGAATATTTTAGCAGTGACTCCACAAACAAGGTACAAATAGAAAGAGCAAAAGAACAATATACATAATAACACTACTGGATTACAAAACAGAAGAACAAAATACAAGATCAGAACAAGTTTGGGAAATAAATCAGGAGACAAAATGTAAAAAAAAAAGAAAACTTCAGACATTGGGACTAGAGCTGAAACAAGATGAAAATTTGAAGGTAATAGGAAAGTTCAAAAGAGCTCTATGTTTATCTATTTCTATCTATTGTCCTTTTGAGCCAAAGATGGTACATAGGTCAACAAATTCTAGACTATTGTATCTGACAATCTTTCAACTCTCAGACCTTGCATGGGACCTCCATGGTGTCTTGCCTGTTGGCTTTGTTCTGGGTGAGGTTTTTCAATTTCACTAAGTGAGCTCGTGCCTGCTATTATAGCTTCTATTTTTTTAATGTTCATTTTAGTGTTTCTCTAGGTCAGCCTCTTTTTCTTTTACCCTCTGGTTCCAATTTGAGGGCCTGCTTAGAGATTATTTTGTTGTCTCTTCTTATCACGTGGCCTTCTCTTCTCTTGATGATAGTTGATATTTTTGGAAACTTTGTCATTTCTCCTATTTCTGCATTAGTCCTGAATTCATTTCGTGGTATACTAAGTATTTCCCACAGGCATTTGTTGTCAAATGCCTCCAGTTTATTTTCTATTTTTTAAGTTGTTTTCCAGCTCTTGCAGACACAAGTAAGTATGTGTGTGTGTGTGTGTGTGTGTCTCCTTCCCGACATATGCAGCTTCCAAGATGTACAAAGTGATCTACTTCTTCCACTGCTTTTCCTTCAAGGTATATTTTTTTCTTCTGAGTGAATTTGATTTTTTCATTCATTATTTTTTACTTTTCTCGGTTGATCTCAAGACCAATTTCTCTAGCCATTAATGACATGGCATTTGTTTTTTCTTGATTCATATTCACATTTTTATTGATAGGGACTATGTCGTCCACAAAATCAAGGTCCTCCAACTGAGATCCAAGTGTCCATCCGATGCCTTTGTTACCTGTACAGCACTTCTGTATAATGAAGTTGATATCAATTCCAAATAAGGCAGATAAAATACACCCTTGTTTCACTCTGGCATCAATCTGGAACCATACACTCAATCATGCCCCTGCGCGAACGGCACAAGAATAGCTATTGTACATATCTTTGATGTTAATAATTTTTTTGGTGGCATTCCACATTGTCTGAGTATGTTCCACAATGAATCTCTATGTATGTTCCACAATGAATCTCTATGTATGTTCCACAATGAGTCTCTATGTATGTTCCACAATGAATCTCTATGTATGTTCCACAATGAATCTCTATGTATGTTCCACAATGAATCTCTATGTATGTTGTTGAAAGCCTTTTTGAAATGAATGAAATTTAAAAGAAGTGATTTCTGTTTTTTCTCTTCTTGTAGAATTCTTTTAGTTCAAATATGATCAAGGCAGCTTCTCCCATTTCTAAAATTCTGCTTGTTCTTTACCCATAACAGTGTCTACAGCACCTTTGATTCTATCCATGATGATCTTACAGAATACTTTAGGCATAACAGCGTCTATGACATCTTTGATTCTGTCCATGAGGATCTTACAGAATACTTTAGACATAACAGCATCTACAGCACCTTTGATTCTGTCCATGATGATCTTACAGAATACTTTAGACATAACAGCGTCTACAGCACCTTTGATTCTGTCCATGATGATCTTACAGAATACTTTAGACATAACAGTGTCTACAGCACCTTTGATTCTGTCCATGATGATATTACAGAATACTTTAGACATAACAGCGTCTACAGCACCTTTGATTCTGTCCATGTTGATCTTACAGAATACTTTAGACATAACAGTGTCTACAGCACCTTTGATTCTGTCCATGATGATCTTACAGAATACTTTAGACATAACAGCATCTACAGCATCTTTGATTCTGTCCATGACGGCCTTACATAATACTTTAGGCATAACAGCGTCTACAGCATCTTTGATTCTGTCCATGATGGCCTTACAGAATACTTTAGGCATAACAGTGTCTACAGCATCTTTGATTCTATTCATGATGGTCTTACAAAATACTTTAGACATAACAGTGTCTACAGCACCTTTCATTCTGTCCATGACGGCCTTAAAGAATACTTTAGGCATAACAGTGTCTACAGCATCTTTGATTCTGTCCATGACGGCCTTACAGAATACTTTAGGCATAACAGTGTCTGGGAGCCAATGGTGGGGTGTACTAAACACTCCAAGGTATGGTGACAGCTTTACAAATAAAGAACACAACACAATACTGACGTTTCGGCCTGTGGCCTTCTTCAGAATACAGGGACAACGACAACAAGCGGTGAAGAACAATTACTACATGTTAGATGATCAAGTGGAGGGAGAGGAAAGTAGGATGCAGAAATAAGAAAAGAGAGAAATGAATATTACATGATGAGAGGTATGATGGGTGTCAAAATATATAAAATAGAAAAAGAGAAAAATGTATAATTAATTGTACTTAGCTGAGCTCAGAGCAGGAAATCTGTAATCCGTTCTGAAACAAGACAGAATGACTAGAAGCGCAAAGAATTTGTATAGAAAGCAACCCGTGACCAAGACAGGTCAGTATAGAGGGCAAACGGATCTAATATCGGGAAAACCAGGGGGGGGGGAAGAGAAAAGGGGGATAGACGAAGACACTCCTGGGACACAACAAGCAATACATATAAATCACTCAACAATGGAAGTGAGAGATCACGCGAGAGGTTAAGAGAAAGAAATTGAATGACACGACAAAGTAGTGAACTAGGCAATGGGTGAGAGAGATGGACTCTACAGAATGGATGGCCTCGAACTGAAAGAGTTGAGAGGTAGGTCAACGAAAGGAAGGATTGGGTACTGGAGGAAGAGATAAGGAGAGGAAGAATAATAAAGCCGGTATAATGAGAAGGTTAATTTACCGCAGCATTGCAATTATTTGCCTGTCCCATAACAGTGTCTACAGCATCTTTGATTCTATTCATGATGATCTTACAGAATACTTTAGACATAACAGTGTCTACAGCACCTTTGATTCTGTCCATGACGGCCTTACAGAATACTTTAGGCATAACAGTGTCTACAGCATCTTTGATTCTGTTCATGATGATCTTACAGAATACTTTAGACATAACAGTGTCTACAACACCTTTGATTATGTTCATGATGGCCTTACATAATACTTTAGACATAACTGTCTACAACATCTTTGATTCTGTTCATGATGATCTTACTGGATACTTTAGACATAACAGTGTCTACAACATCTTTGATTATGTTCATGATGATCTTACAGAATACTTTAGACATAACTGTCTACAACATCTTTGATTCTATTCGTGATGATCTTACAGAATACTTTAGACATAACAGTGTCTACAACATCTTTGATTCTATTCATGATGATTTAACAGAATACTTTAGACATAACAGTGTCTACAGCATCTTTGATTCTGTCCATGATGGCCTTACAGAATACTTTAGACATAACAGTGTCTACAACATCTTTGATTCTGTCCATGACGATCTTACAGAATACTTTAGACATAACAGTGTCTATAGCATCTTTGGTTCTGTCCATGATGGCCTTACAGAATACTTTAGACATTACAGTGTCTACAGCATCTTTGATTCTGCCCATGATGGCCTTACAGAATACTTTAGACATAACAGTGTCTATAGCATCTTTGATTCTGTCCATGATGGCCTTACAGAATACTTTAGACATAACAGTGTCTACAGCATCTTTGATTCTGTTCATGATGATCTTACAGAATACTTTAGACATAACAGTGTCTACAACACCTTTGATTATGTTCATGATGGCCTTACATAATACTTTAGACATAACTGTCTACAACATCTTTGATTCTGTTCATGATGATCTTACTGAATACTTTAGACATAACAGTGTCTACAACATCTTTGATTATGTTCATGATGATCTTACATAATACTTTAGACATAACTGTCTACGACATCTTTGATTATGTTCATGATGGCCTTACATAATACTTTAGACATAACTGTCTACAACATCTTTGATTCTATTCATGATGATCTTACAGAATACTTTAGACATAACAGTGTCTACAACATCTTTGATTCTATTCATGATGATCTTACAGAATACTTTAGACATGACAGTGTCTACAGCATCTTTGATTCTGTCCATGATGGCCTTACAGAATACTTTAGACATAACAGTGTCTACAGCATCTTTGATTCTGTCCATGATGGCCTTACAGAATACTTTAGACATAACAGTGTCTACAGCATCTTTGATTCTGTCCATGATGGCCTTACAGAATACTTTAGACATAACAGTGTCTACAGCATCTTTGATTCTGTCCATGATGATCTTACAGAATACTTTAGACATAACAGTGTCTACAGCATCTTTGATTCTGTCCATGATCATCTTACAGAATACTTTAGACATAACAGTGTCTACAACATCTTTGATTCTGTTCATGATGATCTTACAGAATACTTTAGACATAACAGTGTCTACAACATCTTTGATTCTGTCCATGATCATCTTACAGAATACTTTAGACATAACAATGTCTACAGCATCTTTGATTCTGTCCATGATGGCCTTACAGAATACTTTAGACATGACAGTGTCTACAGCATCTTTGATTCTGTTCATGATGAACTTACAAAATACTTTAGACATAACAGTGTCTACAACATCTTTGATTCTGTCCATAATGATCTTACGGAATACTTTAGATATAGCAGTGTCTACAACATCTTTGATTCTGTTCATGATGGCCTTACATAATACTTTGGACATAACAGTGTCTACAAGTTCTTTTATTCTATTCATGATGATCTTACAGAATACTTTAGACATAACAGTGTCTACAGCATCTTTGATTCTGTTCATGATGATCTTACAGAATACTTTAGACATAACAGTGTCTACAACACCTTTGATTATGTTCATGATGGCCTTACATAATACTTTAGACATAACTGTCTACAACATCTTTGATTCTGTTCATGATGATCTTACTGAATACTTTAGACATAACAGTGTCTACAACATCTTTGATTATGTTCATGATGATCTTACATAATACTTTAGACATAACTGTCTACGACATCTTTGATTATGTTCATCATGGCCTTACATAATACTTTAGACATAACTGTCTACAACATCTTTGATTCTATTCATGATGATCTTACAGAATACTTTAGACATAACAGTGTCTACAACATCTTTGATTCTATTCATGATGATCTTACAGAATACTTTAGACATAACAGTGTCTACAGCATCTTTGATCTTTGATTCTGTCCATGATGGCCTTACAGAATACTTTAGACATAACAGTGTCTACAGCATCTTTGATTCTGTCCATGATGGCCTTACAGAATACTTTAGACATAACAGTGTCTACAGCATCTTTGATTCTGTCCATGATGGCCTTACAGAATACTTTAGACATAACAGTGTCTACAGCATCTTTGATTCTGTCATTGATGATCTTACAGAATACTATAAAACATAACAGTGTCTACAGCATCTTTGATTCTGTCCATGATCATCTTACAGAATACTTTAGACATAACAGTGTCTACAACATCTTTGATTCTGTTCATGATGATCTTACAGAATACTTTAGACATAACAGTGTCTACAACATCTTTGATTCTGTCCATGATCATCTTACAGAATACTTTAGACATAACAATGTCTACAGCATCTTTGATTCTGTCCATGATGGCCTTACAGAATACTTTAGACATGACAGTGTCTACAGCATCTTTGATTCTGTTCATGATGAACTTACAAAATACTTTAGACATAACAGTGTCTACAACATCTTTGATTCTGTCCATAATGATCTTACGGAATACTTTAGATATAGCAGTGTCTACAACATCTTTGATTCTGTTCATGATGGCCTTACATAATACTTTGGACATAACAGTGTCTACAAGTTCTTTTATTCTATTCATGATGATCTTACAGAATACTTTAGACATAACAGTGTCTACAGCATCTTTGATTCTGTTCATGATGATCTTACAGAATACTTTAGACATAACAGTGTCTACAACACCTTTGATTATGTTCATGATGGCCTTACATAATACTTTAGACATAACTGTCTACAACATCTTTGATTCTGTTCATGATGATCTTACTGAATACTTTAGACATAACAGTGTCTACAACATCTTTGATTATGTTCATGATGATCTTACATAATACTTTAGACATAACTGTCTACGACATCTTTGATTATGTTCATGATGGCCTTACATAATACTTTAGACATAACTGTCTACAACATCTTTGATTCTATTCATGATGATCTTACAGAATACTTTAGACATAACAGTGTCTACAACATCTTTGATTCTATTCATGATGATCTTACAGAATACTTTAGACATAACAGTGTCTACAGCATCTTTGATCTTTGATTCTGTCCATGATGGCCTTACAGAATACTTTAGACATAACAGTGTCTACAGCATCTTTGATTCTGTCCATGATGGCCTTACAGAATACTTTAGACATAACAGTGTCTACAGCATCTTTGATTCTGTCCATGATGGCCTTACAGAATACTTTAGACATAACAGTGTCTACAGCATCTTTGATTCTGTCCATGATGATCTTACCAAATTCTTTAGACATAACTGTCTACAACATCTTTGATCTATTCATGATGATCTTACAGAATATTTTAGACATAACAGTGTCTACAGCATCTTTGATTCTGTTCATGATGATCTTACAGAATACTCTAGACTTAACAGTGTCTACAAGATCTTTTATTCTATTCATGATGATCTTACAGAATACTTTAGACATAACAGTGTCTACAACATCTTTAATTCTGTCCATGATGATCTTACAGAATACTTTAGACATAACAGTGTCTACACGATCTTTTATTCTGTTCATGATGATCTTACAGAATACTTTAGACATAACAGTGTCTACAGCATCTTTGATCTTTGATTCTGTCCATGATGGCCTTACAGAATACTTTAGACATAACAGTGTCTACAGCATCTTTGATTCTGTCCATGATGGCCTTACAGAATACTTTAGACATAACAGTGTCTACAGCATCTTTGATTCTGTCCATGATGGCCTTACAGAATACTTTAGACATAACAGTGTCTACAGCATCTTTGATTCTGTCCATGATGATCTTACAGAATACTTTAGACATAACAGTGTCTACAGCATCTTTGATTCTGTCCATGATCATCTTACAGAATACTTTAGACATAACAGTGTCTACAACATCTTTGATTCTGTTCATGATGATCTTACAGAATACTTTAGACATAACAGTGTCTACAACATCTTTGATTCTGTCCATGATCATCTTACAGAATACTTTAGACATAACAATGTCTACAGCATCTTTGATTCTGTCCATGATGGCCTTACAGAATACTTTAGACATGACAGTGTCTACAGCATCTTTGATTCTGTTCATGATGAACTTACAAAATACTTTAGACATAACAGTGTCTACAACATCTTTGATTCTGTCCATAATGATCTTACGGAATACTTTAGATATAGCAGTGTCTACAACATCTTTGATTCTGTTCATGATGGCCTTTCATAATACTTTAGACATAACAGTGTCTACAAGTTCTTTTATTCTATTCATGATGATTTAACAGAATACTTTAGACATAACAGTGTCTACAGCATCTTTGATTCTGTCCATGATGGCCTTACAGAATACTTTAGACATAACAGTGTCTACAGCATCTTTGATTCTGTCCATGATGGCCTTACAGAATACTTTAGACATAACAGTGTCTACAACATCTTTGATTCTGTCCATGATGATCTTACAGAATACTTTAGACATAACAGTGTCTATAGCATCTTTGGTTCTGTCCATGATGGCCTTACAGAATACTTTAGACATTACAGTGTCTACAGCATCTTTGATTCTGCCCATGATGGCCTTACAGAATACTTTAGACATAACAGTGTCTATAGCATCTTTGATTCTGTCCATGATGGCCTTACAGAATACTTTAGACATAACAGTGTCTACAACATCTTTGATTCTGTTCATGATGGCCTTACATAATACTTTGGACATAACAGTGTCTACAAGTTCTTTTATTCTATTCATGATGATCTTACAGAATACTTTAGACATAACAGTGTCTACAGCATCTTTGATTCTGTTCATGATGATCTTACAGAATACTTTAGACATAACAGTGTCTACAACACCTTTGATTATGTTCATGATGGCCTTACATAATACTTTAGACATAACTGTCTACAACATCTTTGATTCTGTTCATGATGATCTTACTGAATACTTTAGACATAACAGTGTCTACAACATCTTTGATTATGTTCATGATGATCTTACATAATACTTTAGACATAACTGTCTACGACATCTTTGATTATGTTCATGATGGCCTTACATAATACTTTAGACATAACTGTCTACAACATCTTTGATTCTATTCATGATGATCTTACAGAATACTTTAGACATAACAGTGTCTACAACATCTTTGATTCTATTCATGATGATCTTACAGAATACTTTAGACATAACAGTGTCTACAGCATCTTTGATCTTTGATTCTGTCCATGATGGCCTTACAGAATACTTTAGACATAATAGTGTCTACAGCATCTTTGATTCTGTCCATGATGGCCTTACAGAATACTTTAGACATAACAGTGTCTACAGCATCTTTGATTCTGTCCATGATGGCCTTACAGAATACTTTAGACATAACAGTGTCTACAGCATCTTTGATTCTGTCCATGATGATCTTACCAAATTCTTTAGACATAACTGTCTACAACATCTTTGATCTATTCATGATGATCTTACAGAATATTTTAGACATAACAGTGTCTACAGCATCTTTGATTCTGTTCATGATGATCTTACAGAATACTCTAGACTTAACAGTGTCTACAAGATCTTTTATTCTATTCATGATGATCTTACAGAATACTTTAGACATAACAGTGTCTACAACATCTTTAATTCTGTCCATGATGATCTTACAGAATACTTTAGACATAACAGTGTCTACACGATCTTTTATTCTGTTCATGATGATCTTACAGAATACTTTAGACATAACAGTGTCTACAACATCTTTGATTCTGCCCATCATGATCTTACTTAATACTTTAGACATAACAGTGTCTACAACATCTTTGATTCTGTGCATGATGATCTTACAGAATTATTTAGACATAACAGTGTCTATATCACCTTTCATTCTGTTCATGATGATCTTACAGAATACTTTAGACATAACAGTGTCTATGACATCTTTCATTCTGTTCTTGATGATCTTACAGAATACTTTAGACATAACAGTGTCTATTTCACCTTTCATTCTATTCATGATGATATTACAGAATACTTTAGACATAACAGTGTCTACAGCATCTTTGATTCTATTCATGATGATCTTACAGAATACTTTAGACATAACAGTGTCTACAACATCTTTGATTCTATTCATGATGATCTTACAGAATACTTTAGACATAACAGTGTCTACAACATCTTTGATTCTGTCCATCATGATCTTACATAATACTTTATACATAACAGTGTCTACGACATCTTTGAATCTGTTCATGATGATCTTACAGAATACTTTAGACATAACAGTGTCTACAACATCTTTGAATCTATTCACAATGATCTTACAAAATACTTTAGAGGCAATTGATAGAAGAGTCACAGCTCTCTAGTTGTTGCAATCCTTGAGATTGCCCTTTTAGGGGATTTTTGACAATTATACCTCTTTTCCACCTTTTCTTCTTACCATATTGTGCTAAACATTTTCTGAAGGTGTTTTTAAGTTGTGGCTATCCATTACCTTTAGCATCTTGGATATTATATCATCTTCAACTGCAGCCTTGTTGTTAATCATGAGCCCTACCGCCGTCTCTACTTTATTCAAGGTGACATCATCTAAATTTATATCTAACTGTGAGGTTGGTGTGTTGGCTGCAGAATCTATTAAATGTCTAGGTATTGGATGATTAAGGATTTCCTTAAAGTGCTCGGTCCTTCGGGACTTGATTTCTTCACTTGATGTTAATATGGTTCCATGTTTGTTCATAACAGGTGCCCCACCAGATGTAAAAGTGTTTGTTAGCAGCTTCTGCACATTGTAAAGAGTTTTACTGTCTCATATCATTGCTGCTCTCTCCATCTTTATTGCCAGGTTATCTATATAGGTTCTCTTGTCTTTCTGGGTGAGCTTTTTACTTTGTTATCCAGTTGTTTGTATGTTGCTGTTGTCAGGTCTTTTCCAAGATCTGTCTTTAAAATCCTCATAGGTGTCTTTGCTTCTCTTCTTTCCTGTATGTGTTTCTATGTAATGTCAGAAATCCATGCCCTTCTTTCTATTTTCTACACCCAACATTTGATTCTGTCAATGACATTAGAGCTGTGCTGTGGGATTTCCCACATTTCATCTATGGTCTTCTCATCTAGTTTGCCAAGTACTACATAGCGGTTGTTGAGCCCCAAGTTGAAGTTTACATTAATGTTCTCATCTTTCAGATTGTGACTGGCTATCTTCTGAGGCTTCACTCTCTTGTCTTGAATTTTCAGTTTTAATTGTATCTTTCCAATGCATAAATTATGATCACTGTTAATATCCGCTCCTCTATTTGCTCTCAAATCTGTCTAAGATGTTCTAAAGTGCTTTCTAACACACAGGTGATCAATTAGGCACTTTTGAATTATTCACATTGTGTGGTGAATTATTCACATTGTGTGGTGAATTAATCACATTGTGTGATGAATTAATCACATTGCGTTGTGAATTAATCACATTGTGTTGCACACTGGCACAAGTAGTAAAAAAAAATGTCAAGAGTCCCGTCATGCCAAGTGGCGTATAGGGAATATGGTGTTGGTGACCATAAATTTTACAGACCTTCAGCACATGATTTTGGGGATAATGTGGTTGATATTATGCCCGTGCTGCTTTACTTTCACAGAAAAAAATCTGGTACCCATTTAAGGCTGGTTGAACCTGGAAGCTATTGGTTGGGATCGAACCCTACCCCTACTGGCACAAGTAGTTACCTGAAACTTCCGGTCAATATGGCAGATAGGCAGCACAAACTGTTAAAGTCTGTGTCTGAAAAGTGTTCCTTGGTACAGTGCTAATGGTTTAAGTGCTCTGTGCACACCGTGAGCTGTGCATTTCATCCATTTTGATCATGTTTCAATATTCTGATTACTTACGATGAATGATGATATAGTATGATGGGTACAAATTACTGTATTCACTTTCTGTGCAATTTCACCTTATGTCATTTGGCGTGTGCTGGCACCGCTATGATGGGGACTGCAGCCACCTCTCTTTGTTTGGGAGATGAGATATTAATTTGGATGATTCCACTGACATGAGTGGTTGAGCAATTATGGATTTTTAATTTGTTTACAGTGATACCGGGGCCTTCCATAACCATAAGTAGTCAATCTAGTAGGTGCCACAAATTTATTCAGCAATTGCATCGAATAAATAAAGAAACATCTGGAGTTAAACATGGATGTACATTATCTCCGCTCTTGTTATCACTTATATCTACAACATATGCAAGAATGTCAAGCCACAAAACGAAGATGTCGTTGAATTATTTATGTCTTAAATCCTAATAGCTTACACTGAAACAGAACATCTGTCATCCATAATAATGTATGCAAAATTAAAAATAGGAAAATATATGCACTGACCAAACAGAAGTCATGACAAAAGTGCTACAAAAGCAGCTGTGAAACATGACTGTAGAACATCACTTTATAAAACAGACTTCACGTATCTTGGAACATCATTCTCTAAAGTTGGTAAAATGGATAAAGAAACAGACATTCAATGTAACAAGACAAATCAAATATTGGGATAACTAGCCCACATACTGTGGAGCATAGGTCTTCATATACTTCGTTACAAGACTACATTTCATCACAAAGAAACATCTTATACAGAGTATATTCATTCCCACCTGTTGCTTTCAGAGCCAAACATTGTCACTCACAAATAAACCATCAAAGGAGACTATAAAGATGAGATGTTTGAGAAATGCATTATGAGTGACCATAAGAGACAGAATTAGAAATGATGTCATAAAAGAGAGTTTGGGCATTCAATAAATTATAAACTGCATACTGAGACAACAAATGGATTTGTGTGTTCATCTAGAAGAATGCCAAGAGATTCCATAGTTGAGCAACCAATTTAGCTATCGTCAAAGTCTCAGTCCCCATCACAGCCTTGAAAACATTTGGAAATAAACTTAGGAACAACGGTAACTAGTTCCATGCGTACACTCTTACTCCAGCTATCAAAAAGTGCCGAACAAACAAGTATAGAGTACTAGAACTTTCCCAACAATAGGACACTTGATTCTTGAACCTTCCGTCATTGCTAGACATCACATAGGGCTTGCAGTGTATTTTTCCATCCTTCTATATTCTGATCAAGAAGCTTGATCTTATCTAATGGTCTACTATGTTAACTTCATTTATTTGTGTCTCTACATTGTTTGTTGTTTATTTATATTTATATTGTTTTGTTGTCTGCTTAGTACATTTTTACTGCAGTCAGCACTGCACTATTTACAATGTTTTGTATTCAAATATTTTGATTCACCGTTGATGACTGATCATTTAATTTTCTAACTTATTGCCCTTGCCATTTACTTGCACTGATAGATCTTGGTGCCCTGATCGTACATCAATACAAGGTCGTGAATTCATCGCTTACTCCCTGGGGCGCAGATATACTGAGGCAGTCATCCTGGATTTGGAAGCTATGTTAGAAGAAACAAATCCTCGCATACCGCTCATTGCTCTTTTGTCCATGGGTTCAGATCCAACAAATGCCATAGAAAATCTGTCCAAAAGAATAGAAATCCGTATGTACTGATATTACATGTCATGTATGTGTCATGCATGCTGCATATTTAGTAAGTGACAGTGAGACTTGAAGTAATTTGTGAAGGTATATTGCTGCTCAACAAGACAGCACTAGTACAGTCAGCAGCTAATGTTGCTCAGCAACTGATGTTGCTAATTTACAACACGGCACTACTACAGACAGCAACTAATGTTGCTGATCAATAAGGCAGCACTAGTACAGTCAAGAAGTGTTGTTGTTGTCCATAAGATAGCACAAGTGCAGTCAACAACTGATGTTGCTTATGTACAGGACTGCACTAGTACAGTCAACAACTGTTGTTGCTGTTCTACAAGACTGCACTAGTACAGTCAACAGCTGTTGTTGCTGCTCTACAAGACTGCACTAGTACAGTCAACAACTGTTGTTGCTGCTCTACAAGACAGCTATAGTACAGTCAACAACTGTTGTTGCTGCTCTACAAGACTGCACTAGTACAGTCAACAAATGATGTTGCTGCTCTACAAGACTGCACTAGTACAGTCAACAACTGATGTTGCTGCTCTACAAGACAGCACTAGTACAGTCAACAACTGTTGTTGCTGTTCTACAAGACAGCACTAGTACAGTCAACAACTGATGTTGCTGCTCTACAAGACTGCACTGGTACAGTCAACAGCTGTTGTTGCTGCTCTACAAGACTGCACTGGTACAGTCAACAGCTGTTGTTGCTGCTCTACAAGACAGCACTAGTACAGTCAACAACTGATGTTGCTGCTCTACAAGACAGCACTAGTACAGTCAACAACTGATGTTGCTGCTCTACAAGACAGCACAAGTACAGTCAATAACTGATGTTGCTGCTTTACAAGACTGCACTAGTACAGTCAACAGCTGTTGTTGCTGCTCTACAAAACAACACTAGTACAGTCAACAACTGATGTTGCTGCTCTACAAGACTGCACTAGTACAGTCAACAACTTTTGTTGCTGCTCTACAAGACAGCACAAGTACAGTCAACAACTGATGTTGCTGCTCTACAAGACTGCACTAGTCCAGTCAAAGCTGTTGTTGCTGCTCTACAAGACAGCACTAGTACAGTCAACAACTGATTTTGCTGCTCTACAAGACAGCACAAGTACAGTCAACAACTGATGTTGCTGCTCTACAAGATAGCACCAGTACAGTCAACAACTGATGTTGCTGCTCTACAAGACAGCACAAGTACAGTCAATAACTGATGTTGCTGCTCTACAAGACTGCACTAGAACAGTCAACAGCTGTTGTTGCTGCTCTACAAGACAGCACTAGTACAGTCAACAACTGATGTTGCTGCTCAACAAGACAGCACTAGTACAGTCAACAACTGTTGTTGCTGCTCTACAAAAAAGCACTAGTACAATAAACAACTGATGTTGCTGCTCTACAAGACAGCACTAGTACAGTCAACAACTGATGTTGCTGCTCTACAAGACAGCACTAGTACAGTCAACAACTGATGTTTCTGTTCTACAAAACAGCACCAGTACAGTCAACATTGTTGCTGCTCTACATGACATCACTAGTACAGTCAACAACTGTTGTTGTTGTTCTACAAGACAGCACAAGTACAGTCAACAACTGATGTTGCTGCTCTACAAGACAGCACTAGTACAGTCAAAAACTGATGTTGCTGCTCTACAAGACAGCACTAGTACAGTCAACAACTGTTGTTGCTGCTCTAAAAGATAGCACCAGTACAGTCAACAACTGATGTTACTGCTCTACAAGACAGCACTAGTACAGTCAACAAATGTTGTTGCTGCTCTACAAGACAGCACTAGTACAGTCAACAACTGATGTTGCTGCTCTACAAGACAACATTAGTACAATAAACAACTGATGTTGCTGCTCTATAAGATAGCACTAGTACAGTCAACAACTGATGTTGCTGCTCTACAAGACAGCACTAGTACAGTCAATAAATTTGTTTGCTGCTCTACAAGACAGCACTAGTACAGTAAACAACTGATGTTGCTGCTCTACAAGACAGCACTAGTACAGTCAACAACTGATGTTGCTGCTCTACAAGACAGCACAAGTACAATCAACAACTGATGTTGCTGCTCTACAAGACATCACAAGTACAGTCAACAACTGATGTTGCTGCTCTACAAGACAGCACAAGTACAGTCAACAACTGATGTTGCTGCTCTACAAGACAGCACTAGTACAGTCAAAAACTGATGTTGCTGCTCTAAAAGACAGCACTAGTACAGTCAACAACTGTTGTTGCTGCTCTAAAAGATAGCACCAGTACAGTCAACAACTGATGTTACTGCTCTACAAGACAGCACTAGTACAGTCAACAACTGATGTTGCTGCTCAACAAGACAGCACTAGTACAGTCAACAAATGTTGCTGCTCTACAAGACAACACTAGTACAGTCAACAACTGATGTTGCTGCTCTACAAGACAGCACTAGTACAGTCAACAACTGATGTTGCTGCTCTACAAGACAACACTAGTACAGTGAACAACTGATGTTGCTGCTCTACAAGACAGTACCAGTACATTCAACAACTGATGTTGCTGCTCTACAAGACAGCACAAGTACAGTCAACAACTGATGTTGCTGCTCTACAAGACAGCACAAGTACAGTCAACAACGGATGTTGCTGCTCTACAAGACAGCACTAGTACAGTCAACAACTGATGTTTCTGCTCTACAAAACAGCACTAGTACAGTCAACAACTGATGTTGCTGCTCTACAAGACAGCACTAGTACAGTCAACAACTGTTGTTGCTGCTCTACAAAACAGCACTAGTACAATCTACAACTGATGTTGCTGCTTTTATAAGATAGCACTAGTACAGTAAACAACTGATGTTGCTGCTCTACAAGACAACACAAGTACAGTCAACAACTTATGTTGCTGCTCTACAAGACAACACTAGTACAGTGAACAACTGATGTTGCTGCTCTACAAGACAGTACCAGTACATTCAACAACTGATGTTGCTGCTCTACAAGACAGCACAAGTACAGTCAACAACTGATGTTGCTGCTCTACAAGACAGCACAAGTACAGTCAACAACGGATGTTGCTGCTCTACAAGACAGCACAAGTACAATCAACAACTGTTGTTGCTGCTCTACAAGACAGCACCAGTACATTCAACAACTGATGTTGCTGCTCTACTAGACAGCACAAGTACAGTCAACAACTGATGTTACTGCTCTACAAGACAGCACAAGTACAGTCAACAACTTATGTTGCTGCTCTTAAAGACAGCACAAGTACAATCAACAACTGATGTTGCTGCTCTACAAGACAGCACAAGTACAGTCAACAACTTTTGTTGCTGCTCTACAAGACAGCACTAGTACAGTCAACAACTGATGTTGCTGCTCTACAAAACAGCACAAGTACAGTCAACAATTGATGTTGCTGCTCTACAAGACAACACAAGTACAGTCAACAACTTTTGTTGCTGCTCTACAAGACAACACTAGTACAGTGTACAACTGATGTTGCTGCTCTACAAGACATCACCAGTACATTCAACAACTGATGTTGCTGCTCTACTAGACAGCACAAGTACAGTCAACAACTGATGTTACTGCTCTACAAGACAGCACAAGTACAGTCAACAACTGATGTTGCTGCTCTAAAAGACAGCACAAGTACAGTCAACAACTGATGTTGTTGCTCTAAAAGACTGCACTAGTACAGTCAACAACTGATGTTGCTGCTCTAAAAGACTGCACTAGTACAGTCAACAACTGATGTTGCTGCTCTAAAAGACTGCACTAGTACAGTCAACAACAGATGTTGCTGCTCTACAAGATAGCACAAGTACAGTCAACAACTGATGTTGCTGCTCTACAAGACAGCACAAGTACAGTCAACAACTGATGTTGCTGCTCTAAAAGACTGCACTAGTACAGTCAACAACTGATGTTGCTGCTCTAAAAGACTGCACTAGTACAGTCAACAACTGATGTTGTTGCTCTAAAAGACTGCACTAGTACAGTAAACAACTGATGTTGCTGCTCTAAAAGACAGCACAAGTACAGTCAACAACTGATGTTGCTGCTCTAAAAGACTGCACTAGTACAGTCAACAACTGATGTTACTGCTCTACAAGATAGCACAAGAACAGTCAACAACTGATGTTGCTGCTCTAAAAGAGTGCACTAGTACTGTCAACAACTGATGGTCCTGATTTACAAAACTGCACTAGCACTGTCAACAACTGATGGTCCTGATTTACAAAACTGCACTAGTACTGTCAACAACTGATGGTCCTGATTTGCAAAACTGCACTAGTACAGTCAACAACTGATGTTACTGCTCTACAAGATAGCACAAGAACAGTCAACAACTGATGTTGCTGCTCTACAAGATAGCACAAGAACAGTCAACAACTGATGTTGCTGCTCTAAAAGAGTGCACTAGTACTGTCAACAACTGATGGTCCTGATTTACAAAACTGCACTAGTACTGTCAACAACTGATGGTCCTGATTTACAAAACTGCACTAGTACTGTCAACAACTGATGGTCCTGATTTACAAAACTGCACTAGTACTGTCAACAACTGATATTGCTGGTCTACAAACCATAGTACATTTAACAAATGACTTTGCTGTTCTACAAGTCAGATTTAAGTTGGTGAGGGACAACAGAAATCAAAATCATATAGTGGTTCCGGAGGCTCTTAGCAGGAACTATGGACAACACACAAAAGCATCAGTGAAGATTCTATAACTACATTGAGACTTGATTATGAAATAAATGAAAAGGAAAATATTAAAAGTGAATGACGAGAAACATCTCTGCAGGGCTTGCTGTGACCCAGTCAGAAGGCAAGCGGGCCTTACGGTTAATTGGGCTAGGCGAAGGGGCCTGACAGGAGCACAGTCAATATTTCTGAAAGGTTCTAAAATGATGTGAGGAGATGGTTGCCTCCAGAGTATGGAGAATATGTGTTCCCTCAACTATATCTCTACTAGAAATGCTCATATGAACATACGCATACATGAACACACACACTCACATATATAGACATATGCCCACATGTATCAACTCATGCATGTATGCATTTACAGAACATTAGGAACTGCATAATCAAAATAAATAGGTCACCATAAAACGGGTCAATGGGTCAAATACCTAAGAATGGAGTTCTCTAAGGATGTATAACAAAGTTAAGGTACAGTACAGGTAACAAAGGTAAAACACAGTACAGTACAGGTAACAATGGTAAAGTACAGTACAGCACAGGTAACAATGATAAGGTACAGCACAGGTAATAATGATAAGGTATAGTACAGCACAGGTAACAATGGTAAGGTACAGCACAGGTAACAATGGTATTAAAAGGGTGGAAAAATAATCATGAGCAGATTGGAAGAACATGGGGACCACTGGAGTATAGTGTGACAGAATCTAACAAGTGGACACACAAATATATACACAAGCACGCATATGTAATGTGTACAAGAATCAAGTGTGCACTCTTTGGGGTTGGGGTGATGATGGGGGAGGGGGCTTGTGCAATTTCTGGAAAGCTATCTGTGTGAGTGTAATATATTCATGCCTCAAGGGTCAGAGAACCCATTTGGACTATAAGAGGATTCTTAAAGGCAAACAGCTGTGGTCACTGGTGTGGCATGAAGCAATGTCAGTAACCTGAATGTCATGTTTGCCCCTGTGGTCTGAGGAATTGAAATGGGAAGCCTGACAAGAAGACATAGTCATGACTATGTTTAAGAAGTTTATTAACACACATCTCTAGTTACATTTCACAGATTCAATTGGGTAATTATCTTGTTTGCATCTAAACATCTGTCATTATATGGAAATACTTGATATAGCCATCTTTGAATCTATAAAACGACTTTCTGTAAAGTATCTTCCTACAGAATCCACAAACAGATTCTCCAATTCAGATTCAACATATGAGGTTCATGACCTAGAACAGTTTCCTGTAAAGACCAGCTCTTTCTTCTAGGAACATTGTGTACTCGTCTGGTTCACGAAACTCCTTCACTCTTCCTCTAAGCATATTACAGCCTTCTCAAATAGTGAATCAAGCCAAGCTTGGGTTATTGGCTATTCTCCATTGGTTAGTTCTTGTAATGATGGTATCTGATTGGCTAAACATGTGCCAACATTTGTACGCAGCTTGCTTCTCTCCTAATCAAAAGGCCAGGATATTATGACAATACCATATGGAAGCAACGTGTGTCATGTGACATAATAGAACAATTGTGTCTGTTGACCAATATTGGTCAGGTGCTAAGTTTGGCCTAATACTGATCTCAATTACTTCAGATCACTTGGCACTACTATACAAGATTATAGAAGAAACCATTGTCTGATATGTGCAGGCCTTGAAAAAGTATTATGCTCTGGGACACCTTTGTTTCTTGTAGAACTCATAGTCAAATAAAGGAAACCAGAAGGCTGATGAGTGAAGTGAACATTATCTGGATGGAGAATATTGACAGGAGTAAAGTTTAGGCGACATGTCAAAAAATGTCAGGCTAGAAAAGCAGTACAAGAACCTGGAAGCTATCTCCCAGACTAGGTCTGTTGCTCTGTCACAATAGATCACATCAGATCTGACCAGTCAAAAGACAGCCAAGATAATTATCTAAAATGAGAAATGATATCAAAACCAACCAGTCAAATTTCATCTGGAAACGAAAACAAATCAAGTTTAGAACTTCCATCAGAGCAGACTGCACAACATGTCTTATCCTTCATATTGTTACATTGTGTTATTACATTGTTCTGTTGCAATGTGTTGTTACACTGTGTTGTTACATTGTGTTATTACATTGTTCTGTTGCAATGTGTTGTTACACTGTGTTGTTACATTGTGTTATTACATTGTTCTGTTGCAATGTGTTGTTACACTGTGTTGTTACATTGTGTTATTACATTGTTCTGTTGCAATGTGTTGTTACACTGTGTTGTTACATTGTGTTATTACATTGTTCTGTTGCAATGTGTTGTTACACTGTGTTTGTTATACTGTGTTTGTTATACTGTGGTTGTTACACTGTGTTATTACACCATGTTGTTAAACTGTTCTGCTACATTGTGTTGCTACATTGTGCTGTTACACTGTGTTGTTACACTGTGCTGTTATATTATGATATTACATTGTGTTGTTAAACTTTGTTGTTACACTGTATTGCTACATTGTGCTGTTCCACTGTATTGTTACAATGTGTTGGTACATTGTGTTGTTATATTGTGTTGTTACATTGTTCTGTTACATTGTGTTGTTACAGTGTACCATTACATTGTGTTGTTATATTGTTCTCCTACATTGTGTTGTTATATTGTTCTCCTACATTGTGTTGTTACATTGTTCTGTTACATTTTGCTGCTGCACTATGTTGTTACACTGTGTTATTACATTCTACAGTTACACTGTGTTGCTACAGTGTACTGTTACATTGTGTTGTTACATTGTTCTCATGCATTGTGTTGTTGCATTGTTCGGTTACATAAAAAAGTAAAGTAAAGTACCCCCGTCATACCAAGTGGTGTATAGGGAATATGGTGTCAGTGACCATAAATTTTACAGACCTTCAGTACATGATTTTTGGGGTAATGTAGTCGGTATTATGCCCGTGCCGCATTACTTTCCCAGAAAAAATCCGGTACCCATTTAAGGCTGGGTGAACCTGGAAGCAGTGGGTTGGTTGGGATCGAACCCTACCTCTTATCCTTTGTAGTCCAGTTCACAAACCACTGAGCTATCGTGGCTCCCATGTTCTGTTACATAGTGTTGTTAAATTGTGATGTTAACTTATGCTGTTATGCTATGCTGTTACATTCTGTTGTTAAATTGTGCTGTTACACAGTGTTGTTAAATTGTGCTGTTACACCGTGCTGTTAAATTGTGCTGTTATATTCTACCATTGCACTGTTCTGTAGCATTGTTAAATGAAGGACAGATTAGTTCAAAAACACAGAAGAACAGAGACAAAGAAAGATACTGTCTCTACCAATACCAGAATTCTCAGGTAACAAAGAAGAAAGATAAACTATGGCCAGAATTTGAAAAACTTGTGATAACAGAGAAATGTTAAAGCAAAAGAAGCAGAGGAATAATCTGAGAAATTTCATAACAAAGAGTTTCAACACCACAGAAAGTGCCACAAAATAAGGCCAATGAGTCTAATGATAGATGTTAGGTGGGTATCCATGAGGATGGTATGTGTTCCTGACACAATGTGTCTAATGATAGATGTTAGGTGGGTATCTATATGAGAATGGTATATGTCCCTGACACAATGTGTCTAATGATAGATGTTAGGTGGGTATCTATGAGGATGGTATGTGTTCCTGACACAATGTGTCTAATGATAGATGTTAGGTGGGTATCTATATGAGAATGGTATGTGTACCTGGCACAATGTGTCTAATGATAGATGTTAGGTGGGTATCTATATGAGAATGGTATATGTCCCTGACACAATGTGTCTAATGATAGATGTTAGGTTGGTATCTATATGAGAATGGTATGTGTACCTGGCACAATGTGTCTAATGATAGATGTTAGGTGTGTATCCATGAGGATGGTATGTGTTCCTGACACAATGTGTCTAATGATAGATGTTAGGTGGGTATCTATATGAGAATGGTATGTGTCCCTGACACAATGTGTCTAATGATAGATGTTAGCTGGGTATCTATATGAGAATGGTATATGTCCCTGGCACAATGTGTCTAATGATAGATGTTAGGTGGGTATCCATGAGAATGGTATGTGTCCCTGACACAATGTGTCTAATGATAGATGTTAGGTGGGTATCTATATGAGAATGGTATGTGTACCTGGCACAATGTGTCTAATGATAGATGTTAGGTGGGTATCTATATGAGAATGGTATGTGTTCCTGACACAATGTGTCTAATGATAGATGTTAGGTGGGTATCTATATGAGAATGGTATGTGTCCCTGACACAATGTGTCTAATGATAGATGTTAGGTGGGTAACCATGAGAATGGTATGTGTTCCTGACACAATGTGTCTAATGATAGATGTTAGGTGGGTATCTATATGAGGATGGTATGTGTTCCTGACACAATGTGTGTAATGATAGATGTTAGGTGGGTAACCATGAGAATGGTATGTGTTCCTGACACAATGTGTCTAATGATAGATGTTAGGTGGGTATCTATATGAGGATGGTATGTGTTCCTGACACAATGTGTGTAATGATAGATGTTAGGTGGGTATCCATGAGAATGGTATGTGTACCTGGCACAATGTGTCTAATGATAGATGTTAGGTGGGTAACCATGAGAATGGTATGTGTTCCTGACACAATGTGTGAAATGATAGATGTTAGATGGGTATCTATATGAGGATGGTATGTGTTCCTGACACAATGTGTGTAATGATAGATGTTAGGTGGGTAACCATGAGGATGGTATGTGTTCCTGACACAATGTGTGTAATGATAGATGTTAGGTGGGTATCTATATGAGGATGGTATGTGTTCCTGACACAATGTGTGTAATGATAGATGTTAGGTGGGTATCCATGAGAATGGTATGTGTCCCTGACACAATGTGTGTAATGATAGATGTTAGGTGTGTATCCATGAGAATGGTATGTGTTCCTGACACAATGTGTGTAATGATAGATGTTAGGTGTGTATCCATGAGAATGGTATGTGTCCCTGACACAATGTGTGTAATGATAGATGTTAGGTGTGTATCCATGAGAATGGTATGTGTCCCTGACACAATGTGTCTAATGATAGATGTTAGGTGGGTATCCATGAGAATGGTATGTGTACCTGGCACAATGTGTCTAATGATAGATGTTAGGTGGGTATCTATATGAGAATGGTATGTGTACCTGGCACAATGTGTCTAATGATAGATGTTAGGTGGGTATCCATGAGAATGGTATGTGTTCCTGGCACAATCATATGGTTGATGTCATTTGAATTTCTTTGTTTTTGCTTGTGAAGAGAAACAAATTATTTTCTGCCCTAATATATCAGCCATGAACAAAAATGCATTCACAGCTTTCTATGCTATCTCCATGGGACAAGGACAGGAAATTCATTCACGAAAACTCATTTCAAATTTTATGGAAAATGTGAGTTTTTTAGTCTTTGAAATAGAAGTGCCAGGGTGAAATATTAATTTCTTAGTGTATCCTACAGATAATGTATCTGTATCCCAAAGATAGTTTATCCTACATTTATGTATCCTACAGATAGTGTATCCTACAGTTAGTGTATTTTTAAGATAGTGTATTCTATAAATAGTGTATCCTACAGATAGTGTATCCTAAAGATAGTGTATCCTACAATTAGTGTATCCTACAATTAGTGTATCCTTCAGACAGTGTATCCTACAGTTAGTGTATCCCACAGATAGTGTATCCTACATAATGTGTATCCTACAGATAGTGTATCATATAGCTAATGTATCCTACAGTTAGTGTATCCTACAGATAATGTATCCTACAGTTAGTGTATCCTACAGATAGTGTATCCTACCGTAGCGTATCCTACAGATAATGTATCCTACAGATAGTGAATCCTACAGATAGTGTATCCTACAGATAGTGTATCCTACAATTAGTGTATCCTACATATCTTGTATCCTACAGATAGTGTATCATATAGATAGTGTATCCTACCTGTAGCGTATCCTACATATAGTGTATCCTACAGATAGTGTATCCTACAGATGTGGTCGTGTTCTGATGATTATTTGGTATGTGACACAACGCTATAAATGACATGTGACACTGCACTATAAATGACATAAAACTATAAATTCAAGACTGAACAAACTCTGATGCAATAAAAAAATCAGTCATCATTTATTATGTATATTTGATCAGGCTATAATATCTTATATCGTCTCTGTAAATAAGTGTTCGATCTGTCAATAGTTTCGGCCGCTGGAGGGCTGCGACTGCCGTCGATGTTGTACCTCACTATTCGTATAGTGGCTAATCTCATGTCAGTCTACTCACTGATTCACTACTCTAGCTCCGTACACTGACCCTTGGTCTTGTGTTTATAACTTTCTCTAGCTGTCTCTCCATCTAGCTCCGTACACTGACCCTTGGTCTTGTGTTTATAACTTTCTCTAGCTGTCTCTCCATCTAGCTCCGTACACTGACCCTTGGTCTTGTGTTTATAACTTTCTCTAGCTGTCTCTCCATCTAGCTCTATCTCGTCTGTGTCTTCTGTTTATAACTTTCTCTAGCTGTCTCTCCATCTAGCTCTATCTCGTCTGTGTCTTCTGTTTATAACTTTCTCTAGCTGTCTCTCCATCTAGCTCTATCTCGTCTGTGTCTTCTCTTTATAACTTTCTCTAGCTGTCTCTCCATCTAGCTCTATCTCGTCTGTGTCTTCTGTTTATAACTTTCTCTAGCTGTCTCTCCATCTAGCTCTATCTCGTCTGTGTCTTCTGTTTATAACTTTCTCTAGCTGTCTCTCCATCTAGCTCTATCTCGTCTGTGTCTTCTGTTTATAACTTTCTCTAGCTCTAGCTGTCTCTCCATCTAGCTCTATCTCGTCGGTGTCTTGTGTTTATAACTTTCTCTAGCTGTCTCTCCATCTAGCTCTATCTCGTCTGTGACTTCTGTTTATAACTTTCTCTAGCTGTCTCTCCATCTAGCTCTACCTCGTCTGGGTCTTCTGTTTATAACTTTCTCTAGTTCTAGTTGTCTCTCCATCTAGCTCTATCTCGTCTGTGTCTTCTGTTTATAACTTTCTCTAGTTCTAGTTGTCTCTCCATCTAGCTCTATCTCGACTGGGTCTTCTGTTTATAACTTTCTCTAGTTCTAGTTGTCTCTCCATCTAGCTCTATCTCGTCTGTGTCTTCTGTTTATAACTTTCTCTAGTTCTAGTTGTCTCTCCATCTAGCTCTATCTCGTCTGTGTCTTCTGTTTATAACTTTCTCTAGCTGTCTCTCCATCTAGCTCTATCTCGTCTGTGTCTTCTGTTTATAACTTTCTCTAGCTGTCTCTCCATCTAGCTCTATCTCGTCTGTGTCTTCTGTTTATAACTTTCTCTAGCTGTCTCTCCATCTAGCTCTATCTCGTCTGTGTCTTCTGTTTATAACTTTCTCTAGCTGTCTCTCCATCTAGCTCTATCTCGTCTGTGTCTTCTGTTTATAACTTTCTCTTGCTGTCTCTCCATCTAGCTCTATCTCGTCTGTGTCTTCTGTTTATAACTTTCTCTAGCTGTCTCTCCATCTAGCTCTATCTCGTCTGTGTCTTCTGTTTATAACTTTCTCTAGCTGTCTCTCCATCTAGCTCTATCTCGTCTGTGTCTTCTGTTTATAACTTTCTCTAGCTGTCTCTCCATCTAGCTCTATCTCGTCTGTGTCTTCTGTTTATAACTTTCTCTAGCTGTCTCTCCATCTAGCTCTATCTCGTCTGTGTCTTCTGTTTATAACTTTCTCTAGCTGTCTCTCCATCTAGCTCTATCTCGTCTGTGTCTTCTCTTTATAACTTTCTCTAGCTGTCTCTCCATCTAGCTCTATCTCGTCTGTGTCTTCTGTTTATAACTTTCTCTAGCTGTCTCTCCATCTAGCTCTATCTCGTCTGTGTTTTCTGTTTATAACTTTCTCTAGCTGTCTCTCCATCTAGCTCTATCTCGTCTGTGTCTTCTGTTTATAACTTTCTCTAGCTGTCTCTCCATCTAGCTCTATCTCGTCTGTGTCTTCTGTTTATAACTTTCTCTAGCTGTCTCTCCATCTAGCTCTATCTCGTCTGTGTCTTCTGTTTATAACTTTCTCTAGTTCTAGTTGTCTCTCCACCTAGCTCTATCTCGTCTGTGTCTTCTGTTTATAACTTTCTCTAGCTGTCTCTCCATCTAGCTCTATCTCGTCTGTGTCTTCTGTTTATAACTTTCTCTAGCTGTCTCTCCATCTAGCTCTATCTCGTCTGTGTCTTCTGTTTATAACTTTCTCTAGCTGTCTCTCCATCTAGCTCTATCTCGTCTGTGTCTTCTGTTTATAACTTTCTCTAGCTGTCTCTCCATCTAGCTCTATCTCGTCTGTGTCTTCTGTTTATAACTTTCTCTAGTTCTAGTTGTCTCTCCATCTAGCTCTATCTCGTCTGTGTCTTCTGTTTATAACTTTCTCTAGTTCTAGTTGTCTCTCCATCTAGCTCTATCTCGTCTGTGTCTTCTGTTTATAACTTTCTCTAGTTCTAGTTGTCTCTCCATCTAGCTCTATCTCGTCTGTGTCTTCTGTTTATAACTTTCTCTAGTTCTAGCTGTCTCTCCATCTAGCTCTATCTCGTCTGTGTCTTCTGTTTATAACTTTCTCTAGCTGTCTCTCCATCTAGCTCTATCTCGTCTGTGTCTTGTTTATAACTTTCTCTAGCTGTCTCTCCATCTAGCTCTATCTCGTCTGTGTCTTCTGTTTATAACTTTCTCTAGTTCTAGTTGTCTCTCCATCTAGCTCTATCTCGTCTGTGTCTTCTGTTTATAACTTTCTCTAGTTCTAGCTGTCTCTCCATCTAGCTCTATCTCGTCTGTGTCTTCTGTTTATAACTTTCTCTAGTTCTAGTTGTCTCTCCATCTAGCTCTATCTCGTCTGTGTCTTCTGTTTATAACTTTCTCTAGTTCTAGTTGTCTCTCCATCTAGCTCTATCTCGTCTGTGTCTTCTGTTTATAACTTTCTCTAGTTCTAGCTGTCTCTCCATCTAGCTCTATCTCGTCTGTGTCTTCTGTTTATAACTTTCTCTAGCTGTCTCTCCATCTAGCTCTATCTCGTCTGTGTCTTCTGTTTATAACTTTCTCCTATGGCTAATTGAGTTCTAACTCTGGACTCACTAACGTTGTGTATCTCCTAGGGCTAACTATATCTCTCTGTCTATCTTCCGTTACTATCCCTATCTCTCTATCTATCTTCCGTTACTATCCCTATCTCTCTGTCTATCTTCCGTTACTATCCCTATCTCTCTGTCTATCTTCCGTTACTATCCCTATCTCTCTGTCTATCTTCCGTTACTATTCCTATCTCTCTGCCTATCTTCCGTTATTATCCCTATCTGTCTGTCTATCTTCCGTTACTATCCCTATCTGTCTGCCTATCTTCCGTTATTATCCCTATCTGTCTGTCTATCTTCCGTTACTATCCCTATCTCTCTATCTATCTTCCGTTACTATTCCTATCTCTCTGCCTATCTTCCGTTATTATCCCTATCTGTCTGTCTATCTTCCGTTACTATCCCTATCTCTCTGTCTATCTTCCGTTACTATCCCTATCTCTCTGTCTATCTTCCGTTACTATCCCTATCTCTCTGTCTATCTTCCGTTACTATCCCTATCTCTCTGTCTATCTTCCGTTACTATCCCTATCTCTCTGTCTATCTTCCGTTACTATCCCTATCTCTCTGTCTATCTTCCGTTACTATCCCTATCTCTCTGTCTATCTTCCGTTACTATCCCTATCTCTCTGTCTATCTTCCGTTACTATCCCTATCTCTCTGTCTATCTTCCGTTACTATCCCTATCTCTCTGTCTATCTTCCGTTACTATCCCTATCTCTCTGTCTTTCTTCCGTTACTATCCCTATCTCTCTGTCTATCTTCCGTTACTATCCCTATCTCTCTGTCTATCTTCCGTTACTATCACTTTCTCTCTGTCTATCTTCCGTTACTATCCCTATCTCTCTGTCTATCTTCCGTTACTATCACTTTCTATCTCCGTTACTATCCCTATCTCTCTGTCTATCTTCCGTTATTATCCTATCTGTCTGTCTATCTTCCGTTACTATCCCTATCTCTCTGTCTATCTTCCGTTACTATCCTATCTCTCTGTCTATCTTCCGTTACTATCCCTATCTCTCTGTCTATCTTCCGTTACTATCCCTATCTCTCTGTCTATCTTCCGTTACTATCCCTATCTCTCTGTCTATCTTCCGTTACTATCCCTATCTCTCTGTCTATCTTCCGTTACTATCCTATCTCTCTGTCTATCTTCCGTTACTATCCCTATCTCTCTGTCTATCTTCCGTTACTATCCCTATCTCTCTGTCTATCTTCCGTTACTATCCCTATCTGTCTGTCTATCTTCCGTTACTATCCCTATCTCTCTGTCTATCTTCCGTTACTATCCCTATCTCTCTGTCTATCTTCCGTTACTATCCCTATCTCTCTGTCTATCTTCCGTTACTATCCCTATCTCTCTGGCTAACTTATAAGTTGCTGTTGTCAAATAGGTTCACGGGGCTGTTCCGAGGTGTTGTTGCCTCGAGGTCACGTTTACTGTAAACTGGACGTCTTCACGATGGTAGGCCGTTGTAACCTATTGTCTAGCACAGGTAACGCCTAAACGTTGAGCTCTACAGCGTCTACCTGTCGATAGGATACAGGCTCATTGTTTTTTGGTGATTTCCTTCCACTGTCGCCACTCGCTCTTCCTTTAGGATCTGTACTCAGTTGTTGATGTCAACCGTCTGATTTCTGTACTGTTTGACTTCGAGCGTTGGTTGGCCTGCAATACACATGTTTCAAAGAATCATTTACACACGCAAATCGCTCGTGTCAAAGCAAAGTAAGACTTTCATTTCATAGTGCAACAAACAACAATGTAACAATCATAGAAGCCCAGGGACCTGACATCTCCTATCAAAGTAAGCTAGCTACCTTTGACTCTTATACTAGTAAGCTAGCTACCTTTGACTCTTATACTAGTAAGCTAGCTACCTTTGACTCTTATACTAGTAAGCTAGCTACCTTTGACTCTTATACTAGTAAGCTAGCTACCTTTGACTCTTATACTAGTAAGCTAGCTACCTTTGACTCTTATGCTAGTAAGCTAGCTACCTTTGACTCTTGTACTAGTAAGCTAGCTACCTTTGACTCTTATACTAGTAAGCTAGGTACCTTTGGCTCTTATACTAGTAAGCTAGCTACCTTTGACTCTTATACTAGTAAGCTAGCTACCTTTGACTCTTATACTAGTAAGCTAGCTACCTTTGACTCTTGTACTAGCAAGCTAGCTACCTTTGACTCTTATACTAGTAAGCTAGGTACCTTTGACTCTTGTACTCACTTTCGATTCACTCTTTCCATGCGTCAGATCGTTTCTCCCTTAAAAACAGTCTTGGCTAGGTTCTACCAACTTAGCTCAACTTGCTTTTGCTATTACTGCTACAACATCATCCTTCCCTATCTACTTTATAGTTTTTCTTCATCGAAACTTAATCCTACATGTGATCTCTCTCTTATCTACTAAGTCTCTAGCTTACGTGTGATCTCTCTCTTATTTACTAAGTCTCTAGCTTACGTGTGATTTCTCTCTTATCTACTAAGTCTCTAGTTTACATGTGATCTCTCTCTCTCTCTCTATCTCTCTCTCTCTCTCTCTTATCTAACACAGATCGTACACTTTACTATTGCTACCAAGGTCTCTAGCCCTAGTGGCGTGCGCCAGTCTACTAAGTCTCTAGTTTACATGTGATCTCTCTCTTATCTAACATAGAGCATGCACTCTACTATGGCTACTAAGGCGTCACGCCCAAGTGGCGTGCGCCAGTCTACTAAGGCTCGAGCTTACATGTGATCTACTCTAAAACCCTCCGCATGGCCTTAAGTATCTCGTACCCAGCCAATCAACAACTACTTCCTTCATTTCCCAACCAATTACTTATATTGAAGCCATAACCTCTATCTCACCTTAACCCTCCCTTAAGTATATTCACTCCTCCGTGCTTCTAACCAGTCCACAATATCACGAGACTCTCATCTCTACTCAGCCAACAAGAGTTAAACCAACATCCCGTGAATGTCACCGTCCCCGCACATACGGTGTTTCTCTCAATTCTCCTCACACCGAACCTACTTCAATTATTCCCCTACATTCCCCTGCTACACGGTGCCTATCTCGGTGCCTATCTCTAGTTCTTCATCTCTCGTTCTAGTCCCTGCGCCTCCTAAGTCTCTCGTTATGTACTCCTGCCTTTTGACCGAAAATTAACCTGACTGCCTGCTTGTCTTTGTCCATTCATTGTGACAGGCTTCAGAACTAAACCCGGAACTATCCCAGAATTCAGTCAGTCAGGTTAACATATCCCTCTATTGCATGAATTATTTTAAATTTGCCCCCCCAAATTTTTTTTTCTAATTTTCTTACATTAAAATACATACAGTACACAAAATATGTGTTTATTTTAAAAAATATTTTATTTTGTAATACTTTTGCAGCTTTGTGCCAAATATGGCACATTGCGCACACAATGAACAATTTACACAAAAAAAAAGGATTTTTTACATAACATGAAATTCAACAAAGCAGCTGTTATTTTTGTTCAAGCACAAATACACTGCACATTTGATGCACTGGATAAAGGATTTGCTTGTACAATTTGGTCTTTTGCACCTTTGTCGTGTATCTGATACAACAGCACCTTTGTCGTGTATCTGATACAACAGCACCTTTGTCGTGTATCTGATACAACAGCACCTTTGTCGTGTATCTGATACAACAGCACCTTTGTCGTGTATCTGATACAACAGCACCTTTGTCGTGTATCTGATACAACAGCACCTTTGTCGTGTATCTGATACAACAGGGACATGACCTATTTCGTCCTTTCTGACTGCCTGAAGGGGAACTGCGGCTGTTGGACCTTTAGTTCTCTTCAGCTCAAGTTGGTATTCCACTTCACTACTTGGGCGGCCTCGCTTTTTTACAGTAGGAGGTATTGAAGATTTGCCACACTTGCACAAACATTCAGCAACTTGTAGGAGGTATTGAAGATTTGCCACACTTGCACAAACATTCAGCAACTTGTAGGAGGTATTGAAGATTTGCCACACTTGCACAAACATTCAGCAACTTGTAGGAGGTATTGAAGATTTGCCACACTTGCACAAACATTCAGCAACTTGTAGGAGGTATTGAAGATTTGCCACACTTGCACAAACATTCAGCACTTGTAGGAGGTATTGAAGATTTGCCACACTTGCACAAACATTGCAACTTGTAGGAGGTATTGAAGATTTGCCACACTTGCACAAACATTCAGCAACTTGTAGGAGGTATTGAAGATTTGCCACACTTGAACAAACATTCAGCAACTTGTAGGAGGTATTGAAGATTTGCCACACTTGCACAAACATTCAGCAACTTGCAACTTGCTGCTTGAAGTCGTTGAGGCTGATGACATCTTGTGGACGACTACGAAGCTGCAGTTGCGCGCGCCTATAGCAGCCATGCTGATATGACTGACACATCCAGTAACCTATATAGCAGCCATGCTGATATGACTGACACATCCAGTAACCTATATAGCAGCCACGCTGATATGATTGACACATCCAGTAACCTATATAGCAGCCATGCTGATATGATTGACACATCCAGTAACCTATATAGCAGCCATGCTGATATGATTGACACAACCAGTAAATGTGTAAACAAACGAAAATACCATTTCTTTGACCGTAGCTGTATTCTATAAAGTCCCAAAAGGGAATTTAATAAATCAACACCTCTCATGTGTTTATTGTAAACAGCAACAACACTGGGACAGTCAATTTCTAGAAACTGCTTCTGTGCTTTTGACCACCTCCTTGCTTTGCCGACTGGTTGGCTGCCCACAAATGTTGACAGAAAATTGACAGGTTGGTTATCAAACCACCTAACACAAGAAATTCTAACTGAGTCGTGTACTGCAGATGCCTCATCAAATGCGCCCCTTCCTTTCTTCTTCAAATCAGCATCTGATATTATGTTACACTTAGGTACTCTATTCATTCGAACAGTTCCAAATGAAAGAATACCTTTTTTTGCAAGGCAAAGCTGAAACTCTGGGCTGTTGAAAAAGTTATCAAAATAAACTTTGTGGTTCTTCTTTTCTGGCACAACATCACATAACCGCAAAACCACATTTCCGCTCGCACCACAGTTCATGTTTTGGTCAGGAGTAGTAGGTGTGGCTGTGAAAACAATCCAAAAGTGCACGCACATGCACCGAAAGACAATAGATTTGGCACCGATACCGCACGAAACTGGCACCAAATCCGCGCAAAAGTCCGATAATCGGCTTATTATCTCGGTGGTCGTGACGGTAATCGGCTTATCTCGTGGTGTGCGTTGGTGCGTGACGATCGGTGGTCGTGGTGTGCGTTGGTGCGTGACGGCTTATTGATCGGCGCGTCGCTCGCTCGCCGGTTATCTCGGGGGACAGCGGTTCTAAAAGGGGTCGGGCGACAGCGGTTCTAAAACTTGTGGGGATGGCGGGTCGTCGCCGGCTATCTCGCGGGTCGGATGGCGGGTCGTCGCCGGCTATCGAGGCGTGCGGGTGGGGAAAGGAGGGTGCCTTTATTGGTCGAGTGTTATTAGTATCATCATGTGTGAGGTGGGTATTAGGCAACAGGAGGCGACATGTAACCATTGTAGGTGACAAGCAATGACGTTGAAGGGGGGTTAGGAAAAGGTAAATACGACTATCTCGCGTGCGACGAGGGTGGGGGAACGGGGTTGGTTGGCACAGGGTGTGTTATTGTAGTATCGCTAACATCATGTACCAGGTGTGATTATAGCGATTTTTTTAGTGACACATCATCATCATGTGCCACCCTCAACAAAATCATCAACCCTTCATGTCCTATCATCATCATGTGCCACCCTCAATACCAATCACCCCTTCCTATCATCATCATGTGCCACCCTCAACACCAATCACCCCTTCCTATCATCATCATGTGCCACCCTCAACACCAATCACCCCTTCCTATCATCATCATGTGCCACCCTCAACACCATCATGTGCCACCCTCAACACCCTCATCATCCCCTTCATGTCCTATCATCAAGCCACACAAAGTATCAACCACCGAAAATCTCTCTCTCTCTCTCTCTCTCTCTCTCACACACACATTCATGGTAAAGCAAAACAAAATTCGTTCTATATTTCTCACAGCTTTATTAATACAACAAATATACGACACATATTTGAAAATATATTACTGTCCGGTTGTTGATAATTTTAAGCGTCGGGGTTTCCTCCCTCCTGTTTTGGTGGTACTGTTTGTTAAATGTCTATCAAACACGGGTGCATAGGAAGTTTCATTAGCCTTCAAAACACAATCGCCCTCCATTTTGACAAACCCTGATCAAAGCTGGAATAGGTAATTAGTGGCTCTGCTGAAACACCCGCGGCATTCATATTGGCTGCCGGATCTGTCGTCTGATTAACAAGAGTGAGGTTCCCTTGATTAACAAAGGGGGGCGTGTAGTCGATGAGATTCGGGTTAACAAGAGATGGTATGTAGTTTTGGTGGTTAACGAGAGGCGGCGTGTAGTTGATCTGATTAACGAGAGGTGGCGTGTAGTTGATCTGATTAACGAGAGGTGGCGTGTAGCTGATCTGGTTAACAACAGGTGGTGTGTAGTTGAGGTTAGCATAAGCGGTTAAAATTTCCTCTCGCATTTCAACTAACCTGATAAATTCCTCTCTCGATAGTGTTATCCCAGTTCTGGTAGGAAACTTAAAAAAACTATCACCGCTATATGTCCTTATATTTATCAATGGTCTGTTACGAAAAACACAAACCGAGACTGCCTTAACGCTATCTTTAGACAATGGAACTACAGTCTCATTTCCACGTGACATAAATATGCGCTGATCACTGACATCAAACGAAATTGGCGTATTCAAGCTACACGACTCCATATTCAAAGAAAAACAAACACAAAACCACCTGGCAACAGACGTTGCTTATGTGTGTGCGTGTACACTGCTCGACTGGGGTTTTTTTTATACCCGTTACGTTTATCGAGTCGAGGACCGTCTATTTATAGCAGCTAACGCAATACGTTATCAGGCGTGGTAATCAGTCGTGTTGCGACATGTTCAGTGACCTCTGGAACTGACCCAATAGGGTGATGTGTGGGGAAATATGATGCGTGTAACAATTCGGTCTCAGGTAATGCGGCTTGAGACTAGGAAACTCCTCCCCCTGTAGTGTTTATATAGGTTGTGGCTTATAAAAATAGGTGTTAGTTGAAGAGGGGGGGGAAACCTCGCGCGCTGACCTAAAATCACTCGTTGTTATTTCGTCGGTGGCGTAATCACTAAAGTTAGTAGCACTTGTGAGGATGGATCCCCGATGGAATCATCCCTTCACAGCTCTGATAGTCGGTCCTATCGGGTGTGGGAAAACGGTATTTGTGCAAAAGTTTATACAGAACCTTCACGAGCTAGCTGTCCCCGTACCGGAGGAAGTTATATGGTGTTATGGGGAATGGCAATCGATATACGAGACTATGGGGTCAGTGAGATTTATCGAGGGTCTACCAGACGTCGATAAATTGGAAGGTGGTAAGAAGAGAAGACTGATCGTCATCGATGACTTGATGTCTGAGACGGACGAGCGGGTAACAAAATTATTCACCAAAGGTAGTCATCACAGAGATATTAGTGTGATGTACATTGTTCAAAATCTATTCGGAAAAAAATAAAGAACATCGAACCATAAGTCTCAATACGCACTATTTAGTCCTTTTCAAGAACCCGAGAGACGGGAGTCAAATTATGAATCTGGGTAAACAAATGTACCCAGGTCAGGTGGGGTACCTCCAAGATAGTTTTAAGGACGTGACAGCGACTCCTCACGGTTATATGCTGGTCGATCTTCGTCAGGACACACCTGATAATCTTAGGTTGAGAACGAAAATATTCCCGGGGGAGAGACAAATCGTCTACGTGCCAAAGTAGAGAATCATGTGTGATGTAGCACTTAGACGGCACGGTGAAATGTTGAAATGTATGCGCGCCGCCTCGCCGACCGGTTTAAGAGCCATATTAAAAACAGCCTCTCCCAAACTCATTAACTTTTTGTGCGAGTGTTGTCATAACATATTAAAAGGTAATGTTAGACTCACTCAGCGACAGAAGTGCAAGCTACGTCGACACAAGAACAAGTTGAGACTTCTCACTAAAAAGAAACCGAATCTTAAGCGGCGGAGAGAGATTCTACAAGCCGGTAGGTTCATAGGTGCTTTGCTCCGTCCTATATTAAGTATTCTCGGTGGAGTACTAGGTGCGTAACAATGGCCAAAAAAATGATTTTGATGGATCCTCGATTCCTCGAGGGTCTTAAACAGACTACTAGCACGTCGTATAGCCCACCCGAGGCGATCGGTGACAACTTGAGAGATTTAGATGATGAAATGCAACGTATCCTATTCCGAGATGATTTAGCACCCGCCGATAAGGCCAGAGTGTACCAACGTGCCCTGCATCAATATTTAACTAGATTGGAGCAGTATAAACAACGCTCATTGGGCTCGGTCGATCTCATTCAACACAACACGGCAACAGAAAAAACACCTTCCCCACCACCACCATCAATCGAGGTTTCACCAGAGCAGACCAAGACACCACCACCACCACCAGCGGAAACCCCAAAGGTAGGTAATGAAACCACTCCGCCCGTAACCACGTATAAACTAAGACCTAAAAAAGAAAGAGCGGAATTCCAACACCAAAATGGGAACGGTGGAGAAAATATTGAGACGTCGTTACTTTGACCCTAGTCGACCAGGGGCGTATAGTGGTGCAACGGCCCTGCAACGTAACACCAAACTGGGACTCGCAAAGATCAAACAATGGCTGAATCATCAGGATACCTATACCCTTCATAAACCAATTCGTCGCAGATTTGAAAGGCGTCCCATTATAACGAGTGGCCCCCAACAGCAATATCAGGCAGACCTAATTGATTTGAGACATTTGAAAAAACACAACGACGGATATTCCTATTGGTTTCTTGCGTGGACGTTTTCAGTAAATTCGCGTGGTCTGTACCGATACGAACCAAAACGGGGAAATCCTTAGTGGAAGCCGTCGGTAAGATATTTCTCGATGGGAAACCCGCGAGTTTTCAAACCGATAAGGGGTCAGAGTTTCTGAACAGAACATTTCAGAAATTCCTCGCTGACAACAACGTTCACTTTTTCACTACGCAGAACGAAGATATTAAGGCCGCCGTTGTGGAACGCTTTAATAGGACTCTGAAACAACGGATGTGGCGATATTTCACGAAATCCAATAAGTTGTCTTATGTCCGAGTCCTACCCGCCCTACTTCGAAGTTATAACCATTCGTATCACAGAAGTATAAAATTGGCACCGGTCGACGTCAACGCAGACAATCAAGAACAGGTATGGAACACGTTGTATAATAGCAAACGCAACTTTAAATTTGAAAGACCCCTGTACAAGCCCGGTGATCGAGTTAGACTGGTCCTGGGCAGAGCCAATTTAAAAAAAAGTTATGCCCCGGCTTGGACGGAGGAACTGTTTTCCATCAGTCGAGTAAACGAAACAAACCCCGTTACATATGTGTTGAAAGACGATAAGGGCGATGAGATAGAGGGGTCATTCTACACACCGGAAATTCAAAAAGTTGGAGACAAACACGAGTACAGAATCGAGAGTATCATAACCGAGCGTCGCACATCCTTTGGGCGAAAGGAGAGTTTAGTCAAATGGTTTGGGTACGATTCCTCATTTAACAGTTGGATACCGTCCAAGGACATTGTCAGATACAAAAACTAGAGGTGCGAGAAGAAGAAGTGGTAACTTTTGGTGGAGAGCCCGATTTGCGAGCCGTAAACTCGGGAGTCAGGAGAGACGGCGAACCACGCTGCTGGGGGTCGATGTTTGGGAAACTATCCCCTACTTAGAACTTGTCTTTATTTGTCAAGTGGTAGTTATATATACAGTTGTAGCGGTCTCGCTGTTCAATCTGACCACCGAAAAGCCAGACGCGAAGGAGGGAAAACTGTGGATAGCCCTACTGAGCAGCTGTTTGGGTTACATGCTACCGAATCCAAACTTGGAGAGGCGACGGTGAAACGAGTAAACAAAAAAAATGAGTTTTTATGTCACCCTGCCCAGCAATGCATCTATGGAACTTTTTAAGGATAATAACCCCGGCCACTTTTTTGTTAAACTCCCTCAGACCATTGACATTTCGACGCAGTATGAGATCGCACTGGTGGAGATACAGTTTCCGCTAAATTATTTCAATGTAATAGAGGGTGATGTCTGGATTCGGTACGAATCTCTCGATAACGACGATATTTGCGACGCTAGATTTTATTTCAACGTGACATTGGAGCCTGGGTTATACACGAAACCCGATGCGTTCATTGGCGCGTTGAACGCGTCGATCGTAAAAGCGGAGGATGAGTCGTACAGGGGAGTGAAAGGGAAAAAAATGAGATTCATTTACGCAAAAGAGGTGAATAAAGCCATCTTGAAACTACGAAAAAGGAGTCAGTGTTACCATAAGCGACACCTTGAATAACATGTTAGCCTTCCCCACGACCTCAATATCAGACACGGCTCCCGATATCTTCAGCGTGAGTGTAATGGACTTGGAAAGTGTTGCGAAGAATGTCTACGTCTACTGCGATCTCGTTTCCCCCAGACTTGTCGGGGATGTGATGGTGCCTCTCCTCAGGAGCGTGCCTGTTCTCAATAGAAATCACACCTCGATGTTTCAGATCTACGATAAGCCTCACTACCTACCCCTGAGTAGATTTTCCTTCGATACCGTGGAAATCCTTTTAGCCAACGAACACGGAAAAACCATTCCATTCAACAGCGGGACGTCGGTGCTAACGGTACACTTTCGAGTCAAGAAGCATCTCGAGCTGGTATAATGGTGAAACACACCCCCCTTCATAGAGATGTTAAGTTATACGAAGACTTTTACTGTTGTCAGGCGGGCGATGGGATGCCCGTGTTTATAGGAGGTCGAAGCCACAGCGGTCGAGGAATCGGTAGTTTCTTCGGTGGAATCGGGAGGGCTATTTTACCCTGGTTAAAAACCGGCGGTAAGGCCTTGCTCAGAGAAGGTTTGGGGACCGGTCTGCAGGTCGCACAGGACGCATTAGCCGGGAAAAATGTCGGTGAAGCTTTCAAAGAACGAGCTAAGGAGGCCGGTCAGCGGTTGCTACACGGGGCCGTAGACCACCTGCGTGATAACAACCAATCGGGAAGTGGTTTACGTCAAAGCAGAAAGCGAGTTATGAAGTTACCCCACCAGGAGAACCCGTTACGAAGAGGATAAAACCGACAGCTGGACGGTTCCCCCTTCATTCGGTGCACAACAGTAGGAAGAAGACGAAGACGAGGGTGGCAAAGGATATTTTCGACTAATAATGTCCCTCATTCACCCCAAATCGTGCGAATGTCTTCACTCTGGTTTGGATTTATTTAGCGTTCCACCAACGCAGACATCTCTAGACTCTGGCCAGTTTATTGAAATTCGTCCGATCGCAGCTTTGTCGCATAGCACACCGATAGAGTTTTTCATTTCTGGAAACAGCGATGAGTATCTAGATCTTTTCAACACGTTTTTGCATCTGCGGGTCAAGATCACCCTCCCGAATGGTGATAGTGTACCACCCGATGCTGAGGTAGGACCGGTCAACAATTATCTTCACAGTCTATTTTCACAAGTCGACGTATCGCTAAACGACACGTTGAATACACCGTCGGAGAATACCTATCCTTTTAGAGCAGTGTTTGAGGCCACGCTAAATTACGGGATATTTCCGGTTGATTCCAAAATGGAGGAATTATTTTTCTCCGGCTTGGTATTGAACCGTTGATCAGAGGTTTAACAAGCCGCTATCGTAAAAACGATGTTGTTAATGAAACGTAGACCTGATACAGAATGTGTAAATTAGCAGTAGATAGTAGTGATAGTTTTTTCGGCCCCAAAACAACAACAAAAATAGGATTCTGGAATGTGCGAACAATGGCCGCTCCGACGAAACATGCACAGGTCGCGAGCGAGATGGACAGATACGATCTAGATATTTTAGGATTAAGCGAAATGCGCTGGCTTGGAACAGGTAGGAGATCTATTGATAATAAAATAGTAGTTTTTTCTGGAAGGGAAGATGGAAAACACCGTGAAGGAGTAGGCATAATGATGACAGACAAAGCTGCAAGAAGTTTATTAGAATGGGAACCGGTAAACAGCCGTCTGATACGAACACGATACAAAATTGGGCTTGAGGTCAATCATGAAAAGACTAAAGTCATGAAAAGTTTAATTCCAACAAGTGACAAAATATACATTGAAAACAAACCAGTAGAAGAGATCGATCACTTTATCTATCTTGGAAGTCACATTGATCGAGAAGGGGATACGAGCAAAGAAATTAGAATCAGACTGGCTAAAGCAGCAATGTCTTTCAGAAGCCTTGAAAAGTTGTGGAAATCAAAACTCATTAGCACAAACACAAAACTTAGACTATTCAAATCAAATGTACTATCAACCCTTACGTATGCGTGTGAAAGCTGGAAAACAACAAGAGATATAGAAACAAAGTTGAACGCATTCGAAAATAAATGTCTAAGGAAAATACTTGGTATAGAATGGAACGAATTCAAAACAAACGAGGAAATTAGAGAAATCGCCAATCAACCACTAATATCTTCAGTAATAAAGAAAAGACGATGGTCATACGTTGGACATGTGATGAGAAGAGATAATAATCGAATAGCAAAGCAAGCCCTCATATGGGAAACAACAGGTAAAAGAAAAAGAGGAAGACCCAGGGAGACACTGAGAAGAACATTGATGAGAGAGGCAAGAGCAGCAGGAATCGGCTCCCTCAATGAGATAGAACTGCTTGCACAGAACAGAGACAGATGGCGAGATTTGATAAAATATCTTTAAAAGAAAACTGCTAGAACAAAAATTCATATAGGAGAAGGTGTATCTTGGTCTACGCCCTATGGGCCGGTTACGGCTCGAAAGGTCAATAGATAGATAGAAATTACGGGGAGGATGCGAAAACGGGATACTTGACGGCCGCTCTGTTCTACAGAGACACAGCTGGCCACCATGACGATTTGAAAGAAAATGAGGGTTTTACAACACGGCGCGATTTGACTTCGGGTAGTAAAGAGGTTGAAATGATGGGTCGTTTGCACTCTGATGTCTTTGTGCAGGATCGTTACATGTTAAACAGAGTCGACGTAAAGATAAAACTCACGCCCTCGAAGGATGTGTTCAGCCTCGCGGCTCACGATAGCTCTGTGGGTTATAAGAGTGTTATCACCTACGCCGCGCTCGTGGTCAGGAAAGCTAAGCTAAACCCCGCGATTTCTCTGGCCCACGAAAAGGCTCTCTTTAGCGGGAATGCGCGGTACCCGATCAAGAGGGTTACCATCAAGACATTTTCCATCGCTAGCGGGATGTTCTCCCACAGTCAAGACAATTTATTTTTGTCTCAAACACTGACCCGTATAGTGATAGGTCTGATTACGGCCAGTGCTTTTAATGGTGTTTACACAGCTAACCCGTTCAATTTTTAACACTTTGGTCTGATTTATATGAACCTGACGGTCGACGGGAAATGTATCTCGGGAAAGCCTCTAACTATGGACTTTGAACGAAATCAATACGCGAGAGCTTTCTTTGGCACAAATCTGGCCATGGGTCTGATTGGTAAAGACGGTGGGAATAACGTTGATTATAGAGAATTCAAGGACGGATACTGTCTATTTGGTTTTGACCTCTCGTCCAGCCTAGTGGACGGCTCCCATTTTGAGCTAGCCACAAGCGGACCCTTGTCGATAGAACTCAAGTTTGCCGCTCCCACCACTACTCCCCTACAAGTTATCGTCTACGCCGAGTTGGACTCGGTGCTCGAGGTGTCCAAAACAAGGCAGATTCTAACAGACTTCGCCGTTTGAGAGAGAAAGACGAAGAAGAATATGAACACGAGGGAGATTTACAACCTTTTGATGTCGGATATTTTCGTTCGACGTTGTTCCCTTGTTAGTGTCATTCCACGAAACCACTTACCGCCAAGCATCGACCCAACGGCGACCGCGGCCTTTGTCATAAACACCGACCCTGCCCACGAACCCGGTGAGCATTGGGTGGCCCTATTTTACAACGGACTCGGCGAATGTGAGTATTTCGATTCCTACGGTTTGCCTCCCAGACACGTGGATATTTTAAACTTTATAGAGCAAAACTCACATGTTCCATTCGTCTACAACCCGCGGGTGTTGCAAGATTTGTTTAGCAACACGTGCGGTCTATATTGTGTTTATTATATACTTCTTATGTGTCGTGGCGCGAAACTTAACAGAATTCTCATGCCTTTTTCATCGAGACAGCACATAAACGACCGTATCATTTATCGATTGCTCGCCCCGTGGATACTTCGGCTTCGAGGGGCCCGCGGATGCCCACATTCAACAACCGGACAGTAATATATTTTCAAATATGTGTCGTATATTTGTTGTATTAATAATAATAAAGCTGTGAGAAATATAGAACGAATTTTGTTTTGCTTTACCATGAATGTGAGAGAGAGAGAGAGAGAGAGAGATTTTCGGTGGTTGATACTTTGTGTGGCTTGATGATAGGACATGAAGGGGATGATGAGGGTGTTGAGGGTGGCACATGATGGTGTTGAGGGTGGCACATGATGATGATAGGAAGGGGTGATTGGTGTTGAGGGTGGCACATGATGGTGTTGAGGGTGGCACATGATGATGATAGGAAGGGGTGATTGGTGTTGAGGGTGGCACATGATGATGATAGGAAGGGGTGATTGGTGTTGAGGGTGGCACATGATGATGATAGGACATGAAGGGTTGATGATTTTGTTGAGGGTGGCACATGATGATGATGTGTAACTAAAAAAATCGCTATAATCACACCTGGTCGATGATGTTAGCGATACTACAATAACACACCCTGTGACGACCAACCCCGTTCCCCCACCCTCGTCGCACGCGTGATAGTCGTATTTACCTTTTCCTAACCCCCCTTCAACGTCATTGCTTGTCAGCATTTTTTTTACATGTCGCCTCCTGTTGCCTAATATCCACCTCACACATGATGATACTAATAACACTCGACCAATAAAGGCACCCTCCTTTCCCCACCCGCACGCCTCGATAGCCGGCGACGACCCGCCATCCGACCCGCGAGATAGCCGGCGACGACCCGCCATCCCCACAAGTTTTAGAACCGCTGTCGCCCGACCCCTTTTAGAACCGCTGTCCCCCGAGATAACCGGCGAGCGAGCGACGCGCCGATCAATAAGCCGTCACGCACCAACGCACACCACGACCACCGATCGTCACGCACCAACGCACACCACGAGATAAGCCGATTATCGTCACGACCACCGAGATAATAAGCCGATTATCGGACTTTTGCACGGATTTGGTGCCAGTTTCGTGCGGTATCGGTGCCAAATCTATTGTCTTTCGGTGCATGTGCGTGCACTTTTGGGTGGGTTCACAGCCACACCTACTACTGTCAGGGCATCCTTTCTCCTCACCGGTGTAAACTTCTATGTTGTAAGGAAAGCCAGATACTCCTGACAGAACAAATAGTTTATAACCCCATCTGTGAGGTTTCTTTGGAATGTACTGTTTCAGACTGTGTTGACCTTTGAAAGCACACATTTGCTCATCTACAGAGAGACTTTCTTCAACAGGTACTCGTTTAAACTGTTCATTCAGCATATCAAGCAATGGTCTTATCTTGCAGAGACGATCAAATCCAGGTTGACCACGTTGAGCTGCTGTACTATTGTCATTAAAATGCAAATATCTCTTAATCTCTTCAAACCGATTGATCGGCATCTTACTTGTTATGACATTAATGTTTACCTCTGGTTTCCAATACATGCGTGTATTGGGAAGCTGAATCAACGACATCCACAACAGAACTCCTAGAAACACTTCAATTTCAGAATTGTCAATGTCCAAAGGTTTTTCAGGTCCACACTGAGTTGCATGCAGGCAAGTCTGTAATGCAATATGTCTAATTATTTCTGTTGTGAATATAAACTTAAAAAACTCATATGGTGTTTGAAAGTTCAATATGTCCTCAGACAGCAGACTATCTCCAAAAAACGTGCCCTCATCAGGCACAAAGCTCTGAGGTTCATGTCTCCAGCTGATGTCAATCTTTTTTTTTGTAGCAGTTGTTTGACCAACATTCTTTTTTTTATTCTGGCTGCTTGGGCCAGGCTGAACAGAGATGATGTCAGTTAGCTAATCAACATCATTTTGATCAGTGTCATCTGAATCTGTATCAGACTCCTCAAGTTGAGGAGCGTTAGAAATATGTGTACCTACTTTCTGTAGTAGGTCTAATTCATCAGAATCAGCAGATAAATTGCTATCTTCACTACTGGACGGAATAAATCTTGATCTCTTTGGTGCAGAGTTGCCATAAAATGTAGCTGTATTCATTATAGATGATTATAATCACACTCGTTCAGAAAGCACTTGAAAATGAAAACGATAGACTGACACTTTTATTGTGTCACTGAGCCGGCCTGACGAAGGGGAATCCCCGGAAGCGTGTGTAGTTTTACTGCACAATGTTCCACATCTGGCACAAAGCTAGAAACGCGAATTAATCAATACTAGTTAATTTTTTTTTTTGCTCTAATGACGTGTTAATTTTGATAAATAATATGATAGTTCTATTAAATAATTGTTATAAAACTCTAGCACTGAGAATAAGAATAGAAACATTTCAACACATTGACCAAAGCCACAGACGAAGCGTGTGTTCCGAATGAGTCACCAATAACGAACTCTAACTTCTTCACTGAAGATTTCAAGAAAGGGAGAACACTCAAATCATTTAGCTATGTATCCTAGCTACCTCTTCTGTGTTCGTAGTACATTTTTGCATTCATTCTTATTTATAGGTGTACCGTTATTCGGTATGTGCCACATCTGGCACACTATGCAGTAGAGGGATATGTTACTTTCTGAGCTGAATGTGACTTTCCTAAACAACGATTTGCCTGTTCTTTGTATCCTCTGAAGTGACTGCTCCCGGTTTCTTATTGAACTTCTACCTCCCTGCTAACTCTCCTTTCTCCAGATAAATGACATCTAATTCTACTCTATTCTTCTCTTAACGTTCTTTCAGTTCAAGATTCCCAAGAAAGAATTAAGTTCCTTTGCAGTTTACAACCTGTTGGTCAGTCACGGTGGTTTTATTCCTCAACATTGCCTATTAGATGTCCCTGTGTTAAATTTCTTTGGTCGTTACTTTGTCCTATTTCCTCACTTAATTATCATCTAAATATGTTGTAGCATAAAGATAGTGCATCATACAGAAATCGTATCTACAGATAGCGTATCCTACAGATAGCATATCCTACAGATAGCGTATCCTACAGTTATCGTATCCTACAGATAGTGTATCCTACAGTTAGAGTATCCTACAGATAGTGTATCCTACAGTTAGTGTATCCTACAGATAGTGTATCCTACAGTTATCGTATCCTACAGTTAGTGTATCCTACAGATAGTGTATCCTACAGATAGTGTATCCTACAGTTATCGTATCCTACAGTTAGTGTATCCTACAGTTAGTGTATCCTGCAGTTAGTGTATCCTGCAGATAGTGTATCGTACAGATAGTGTATCCTACAGTTAGTGTATCCTACAGTTATCGTATCCTACAGTTAGTGTATCCTACAGTTAGTGTATCCTACAGATAATGTATCCCACAGATAGTGTATCATATAGCTAGTGTATCCTACAGTTAGTGTATCCTACAGTTAGTGTATCCCACAGTTAGTGTATCCTGCAGTTAGTGTATCCTACAGTTAGTGTATCCTACAGTTAATGTATCCTACAGTTATCGTATCCTACAGTTAGTGTATCCTAAAGTTATCGTATCTTATTGATAGTGTATCTGTATCCCACAGATAGTTTATCCTACAATTATGTATCATACAAATGGTTTATCCCACAGATAGTGTATCATATAGCTAGTGTATCCTACAGTTAATGTATCCTACAGATAGTGTGTCCTACAAATAGTGTATCCTATAGATAGTGTATACTACAGTTAATATATCCTACAGATAGTGTATCCTACAGATATTGTATCTTACAGTTAGTGTATCATACAGATAGCGTACCCTACAGTTAGTGTTTCCTACAATTAGAGTATTATCATCATGTGCCATAGCGGTTGGCTTAGGCGATCATGTCCTTCCACAATCTTCTATCTACAGTACATCGTATCAGTTCTGTTGTTGACTGTTTTCCATGCCTTGACACCAAGCTATCCAGTATTTTCTCTCTTTTTCGACCGCGACATATATATATATATATATATATATATATATATACATGCACACACACATATGTATATATA